>CM061226.1:20414503-21014503 GCA_030844895.1 Ambrosia x helenae
AATGTTTGATCATCTAATTAAATAAAAATATTAAAAAAACCATATTTTATGTTTATATTATGCATTTGTTTTATCATCATAAAACCTAATACATCACCAAGTTATCATTTCTGCTAAGAATAACTACCACAATTTTCAGAGAACATAATGATTTGCATGTTCCTTCATTCATCACTTATAAAAATATTAGTAATTGTAGTCTTTGTTATAATACTTTACAATCTAATGTATAATGCAAGAACATTTTTGTACAAAACATTGAAGTGTATTTCTTTAGGTATTTCATGAGAGAACCTCATCAATCCTGATGGGGTTTTACCAATCAACCAAAGTTATGTTTTGCAAGAAAAAAAAAAACTAGATGATGGCTGTTGTAAGACTAGATATGCTTGTCCCAATAAAACATAAACTTTGCTTGATTGGTATACCTTTTTACCTGATAAAGTATACCCGTTTTACCTCGATTAGATACCCGATATAAGTTCTTATATATCTTTTTAAATATGTACGCATAATATATCTAATTGTCTATCTAGATGTCATATCGTGCTAAAAGTTACAAAAAATTAGTGTCTATACCATTTGTTATCTATGCCTTTGATTTATTTTTATATTTAAAATTGTAATCATTTACTATATATTTAATAAAGCTAATTGTAATTAGATAGTAGTTATCCAATAGACACCTGACAGTTTTTTGGTCGATATACCCAATGAGTATAGTTTTAAAAATTAACGGGTATAACCCGATAACACGATGGTAATTGCCCGATACTGTAGCTTCTTGGGTTCGAATGGATACCCCAATACACCACACTGCCTAAGAAGCAAGTAACTCGACCTAGGATAGAACGGATGATGTAACATAGAAAGATCAGATGATTAGAGACACCCCGAAAGCCCATACGTAATCCATCAAAATGTTTTAGTACTATGTGATCGTCTAGTGTGTACGACTCGGCTATAGACTAGACTCTACATGCAAGTCCTAGTTCACTATAAACCTGGCTCTGATACCAATCTGTCACACCCTCAAAATCCACTTGCGGAGTTTTACCGCGAGGCGTATGACAAACCAGGATCCAAACCAACGATCACAATAAACAAGTCTAAATGAACATAATGCAATTTAAGAAAACATAGTTTAAAATCCCCAATTACAGCGAAGCTTATTCAAAACATAATCCAAACTAATCCAAGTGTTCAACGTTCGAAAACCATGCAATCCTAACTAGACGCCGTGCAAACGCGTGCGCGCCCTAGTTCCATGTGCTACCTTAGCGACCTGAGAAAACATGTAAAAGTTTACGTCAGCACAAAAAGCTGGTGAGTTTACAGGTTTTGTAATCCAAGTACCAAGTTCAACCTGTCCATACTATAACAAATCGAAAACCAAAGTACGCTAGCTAGGCGTATGTTTTGTTACTATCACGATTGGAAAACCATTACTAACTCGCAAACCAGATGTCGTGCCCGATGTAGTAACCTGTTGTTCCTGTTTGAGACAATATGCACCCGCCGACCCTCCAAGTCGACGAGCGGGGTTGGTCACTCCCAATAGCGCTATTCACATTTCCCCCGTTGTGCAAACCCGCACATTCATGGTTCCCCCCGGACTTCCAAAGATCGTATAGTAAACAATAGAAACCCATAGTATGACAGTAGTTACCAAACATAAGTTTTAACACATGTTTTCTCCCCCGAAAAGTGAAACCAGTTAAAAGAGGGGCCGTAAACTCACCTTAAGTTGCGTTACTCCGTAACACGAATAAACTCAGCAGCTATGCTAGTCCCGTAAAGCGGCGACCTAACATATGACAGTTACAAGTACTTAGACTAATACCCGCAGGTTAGTTAGTCCCTAGATGTCCAGACCATAACCAAGTTCGTTTGAAAACACCGTGACTGTTTAACTGACCCAATGTACAAGACTCGACATCCCATTGGTGACCCGAGACTCCCCGTGTTATGTTTACGCTCCCAAACAAACAATCATGCAATCACACTTAACATACGTTAACGTCCAACAAGTTATAGCACGTAGTTCACGTATCACATAATTACATCCAACATATGTTACCAAGTTATTAGATATGTTACGGGGTTCCTAGCATGTTCCTAGATGTCAAATCGGGTCTCGGAATGCTAATTTACACTTACAGCAGCAGTACACGCGATTAGGAAAAGTCAACTAGCATTTAGGTTGGTCAACTGGCATTTAGGAAGGCTAATTGCATGTAATATAGGCATTTAGGGTCATAAGACATGTAAATCTTGAGTTTATAGGCGATTAGGGCTATAAGACATGTATTTCAGGACTTAACTAGCATTTAGGATCACAATTGCATGTAATAGAGGCATTTAGCCCCCCAATTGCATGGTATATAGGCGATTAGGGCATCTTATAGGCGATTGGCCTCCTAATCGCCTATAACATAGGCGATTAGGGTTGCTAATCGCCAGTAACCCAGCTGTTCCGGTTTTTCGCGCGTTTAACACTCCAAATCAGATCCAGAACGCGTGTAATCATCCAATATCAATCCAACAACTATACCAAACATGTTTAAACCAAAATCCTTCGTTTAACCTCGTATTATCAGCCCTGCATGCAACCATGTAATCCAAACACAATCCACATAGCATGAAACATCACATTAACATGCATAACTATAACCCTAATGAACAATTACTCAGATTTCATTAGCATGATATCATTATTATTCTGAAACTAACCTAATAACATGTTAATCATCCATCTTAAATCATAAAAACCCTAGCTTTTAATCATAAACACACATAACACATGATGATAGATAGAATCCGATTAACAACACTTATTAACGATTTTTCAGAAAGCTTATTTGTTTTAGAACAGGTCTGGACCATTAGGGATTTAATAAAAACGTTAATAAAGATTGCATGGATGGAAACCACACCTTAGATTTGTGAAAGATTGATGAAATAAGCTTGAAACCTTGTGTTTTGATCAAAAATCACGTTCCAGAGGTTGTGTGTGTGTTGGGGCGGGTTATGGGACGACTAGGGTTGTTATTATGAAGTTTAGGAGGTCAAGCATTGTTTTATAGTCGTTTTTAGTCGTCCAGCACGTAACACCCGCGATTGTGCAGCAGTTACATGCGATTAGGATGCTAATCGCATGACATTACATGCAATTGGGCCTAATCGCATGTCATTACATGCGAGTAGCCCCCCAATCGCATGTAATGTTTCCCTAAATGCATGCCCTATAGGCGATTAGCCTCCCTAATCGCCTATAGGGTTGGTTCGATGTATTTTGCGCGTTAAACCCAGTTTTAACATATGTTAACACATTTTCACATACCGACAAGTCACATAATGATGTAAACACATAACACTTGCAAACAAACATATTCACACTCGTTCACCCAATTCCCGGGACTCGAGACTTGTATGTTCCGTATGCCCTGACGATTCTACGAATCGTCACCATTTGTACACTTGGTTAAGAACTGACATCTAATGATCCTCTAGACCAACATCCAATGATCTTCTATACTAAACCGGTAGTTCCCGAACCATAACACGACTTAACTAACCCAGTTAAGTACAATATACGCGTGACTCGCTAAGGTAGACTTTCATCTAGACAACGTTGTTAACCAGAATTTGCCGGTGTCACATCATCCCCACGTTAAAAGAATTTTCGTCCCGAAAATTGCACAGTACCCAAAAGGGAATAACAAAAGAAACAAACAAAAGATAGAAACCAAAAGAGAGATTTACCCGAGTTGTCACATCATCCCCACGTTAAAAGGAATCTCGCCCCGAGATTCATTCAGCAGCAGTGGAGACGTATCTCGATTCGAACGCTTCCTTAGGAAAGAGATGAGGATACTTAGACTTCATCTGATCCTCCCGTTCCCAAGTGTACTCTGGTCCCCGGTTCGAGTTCCAGCGAACCTTAACAATACGAATCTTGCTATGACGTAGGCTACGAATCTTGTAATCCAGAATCTCCACAGGTTCTTCCACAATCGAAGACGATCATCAACCTTGATCTCTTCCAGTGGAACGATGAGAGACTCGTCAGCCAGACACTTCTTTAAGTTGGACACATGGAAGACGTTATGTACGTTACCGAGCTCCGTCGGTAAATCAAGACGATATGCCACCGGTCCAATCCGTTCCAGGATCGTAAATGGACCGACATACCGAGGGTTGAGTTTGCCACGCTTCCAAAGCGTATGACGCCCTTCCACGGTGAGACTTTCAGAAGTACCTTGTCATCAACTTGGAATTCCAACGGTTTGCGACGTTGATCAGCATAACTCTTTTGCCGATCCCGTGCCGCTGCCAACCGGTTACGAATCTGTACGATCTTTTCCCGAAGTTTCGTACACTAGTTCAGGCCCAGTGAGTTGACTCTCACCCACCTCAGCCCAACAAAGAGGAGAACGGCATTTCCGCCCGTACAGTGCCTCGAACGGAGCTGCCTTGATACTCGTGTGATAACTGTTGTTGTAAGAGAATTCTACTAACGGTAAATGAGCTTCCCAACCCTTGCCAAAATCGATCACACACATGCCCGCAGCATGTCTTCTAAAGTTTGAATCGTGCGCTCACTCTGACCGTCAGTCTGTGGATGATAAGCTGTACTCATGTCTAGTTGGGTACCCAAAGCCTTGTGCAACGACTTCCAGAAATGAGAAGTAAAGTGGGAGTCACGATCCGAGATAATAGAAACCGGCACCCCATGCTTAGAAACAACTTCCTTCAGATAAAGACGAGCCAAACGATCCATGGTGTCGGTCTCTTTGATAGCGAGAAAATGGGCTGATTTGGTCAACCGATCAACAATCCCCATATCTTATCATTCCCGCTCGGTGACTTAGAAGTTGCGTGACAAAATCCATTGTAATCCGTTCCCATTTCCATTCCGGAATTTCAAGTTGTTGCAAGAGACCCGACGGTTTCTGGTATTCTACCTTGACCTTAGCACAGGTCAAGCATTTACTCACGTATGAGGCTATATCCGACCTCATGTTTGGCCACCAGTAAAGCACCTTCAGATCTTGGTACATCTTATCCGAACCAGGATGAATAGAATACCGGGACTTATGAGCCTCATCTAGGACAAGCTCCCGTAGTCCCCCGAATAAAGGAACCCATATGCGTTCTGCGAAGTAGTGCAGGCCATCAGGCCTTTTCTCGAGGTGCTTGTCGGCACCGTGCATAGTTTCAGCTTTAAGGTTTTCCTCCTTCAAAGCTTCTAACTGGGCAGAACGGAGTTGATCAGGTAGAGATGAATGAATGGTGAGTTGCAACGCCCGAACGCGACGAGGTTTAGTTGATTCCTTCCTGCTCAAGGCGTCTGCTACCACATTCGCCTTGCCAGGATGGTACTTAATGGCGCAATCATAGTCATTCAAAAGTTCAATCCAACGACGCTGTCGTATGTTCAAATGTTGTTGGTCGAAAATATGTTGAAGACTCTTGTGATCGGTGTAGATGGTGCATTTGGTACCGTACAAGTAATGTCTCCAAATTTTCAACGCGAAAACCACTGCACCCAATTCCAAGTCATGGGTGGTGTAGTTCTTCTCGTGCACTTTGAGTTGACGAGAAGCATACGCAATCACTTTCTCGCGTTGCATCAACACGCAACCGAGACCATGAATAGAAGCATCACAGTAAACAACGAAATCATCAGGGCCTTCAGGTAAGGACAAAATAGGAGCAGAACAAAGTTTAGACTTCAGTTCCTCAAACGCTGACTCTTGTGGTTCACCCCAGTCGAATTTTCTATCCTTCTGAGTAAGAGTGGTGAGGGGTTGAGCGATCTTCGAGAACCCTGAATGAAACGACGATAGTAGCCCGCAAGGCCTAGGAATTGCCGCACCTCAGTTGGCGTCTTTGGTGCTCCCCAGTCCTTGATCGCTTCGATCCTAGCTGGATCGACATGAATTCCTAGTTCATTAACCACATGTCCTAGGAACTGAAATTCGCGTAACCAAAAGTCACACTTTGAGAATTTAGCGTAAAGTTGTTCCCGTCGCAAAAGTTCCAAAACTAAACGCAGGTGTTCCTTGTGTTCAGTCTTGTTCTTGGAGTAAATCAGGATGTCATCAATAAACACAATGACGAACTTGTCAAGATATGGCTTGCAAACGTGGTTCATCAAGTCCATGAAAAACCGCCGGTGCGTTCGTGAGACCGAAAGGCATGACCAAGAATTCGAAATGGCCATAACGTGTACGAAAGGCAGTCTTTGCAACGTCAGCTTCCCTTACGCGCAACTGGTGATAACCGGACCTCAAATCAATCTTAGAGTAGTAACTAGAACCCTGGAGTTGGTCGAATAGATCATCAATACGTGGAAGAGGATAACGGTTCTTGACGGTCAATTTGTTCAGTTCTCTGTAGTCCACACACAATCGGAAACTTCCATCCTTCTTCTTGACGAATAGAATCGGGCTCCCCAAGGGGAAGAACTCGGTCTGATGAAACCCTTGTCCAAAAGTTCCTGTAACTGACTAGATAATTCCTGCATCTCGGGAGGTGCAAGACGGTACGGGGCCCGAGCAATAGGAGCAGCCCCTGGTACAAGATCAATACCGAACTCGACTTGACGATGGGGAGGAAGACCAGATAAATCATCAGGAAATACATCAGGAAACTCGCGTACAACAGGAATATCGTCGATCTTCTTCTCATCGCTAGAGGAAACAGATAGAAGTGCCAAAACGGCCGAGTAACCCTTTCGAAGACACTTAAGGGCTTTCATGCTAGAGATGATATTTAGCGGAACACCGCCCTTGATACCGTACACAGAAAGGAATTCTCCATCAGGGAGAGGAATCCGAATAATCTTGTCGTAACAAACGATCTCCGCGCGATACAAGGACAACCAATCCATGCCTACCACAACGTCAAAACTACCAAAGGTACTGGCATAAGGTCGATGGGAAAAGACAAACCCGACAACTCTAGTTGACACTCCCGAAGGATACAAGTAGCTTCAATCTTTTTACCGTCAGCCAATTCAATAATATACTTAGCCTCTAATGGTACGGGTACTACATCTAGCAGTCGACTAACTTCCATGGATACAAAACTCTTATCGGCACCAGAATCAAATAAAACACTAACAGAGCGATTATTGAGAAGGAACGTACCGGTAACTGTGTCAGGATCCTGTCTAGCCTCAGCGGCTCCAATGACGAAGGCACGTGCATTCCTGCCACCGCCCCCGTTGTTCCCGTTACCGTTGTTTCCGCCCTGCTTCAGTTTCGGGCAATCCTTCTTGTAATGCCCAGTCTCACCACAGTTGTAACATCCTTGTCTTCCCGTAGTTCCTTGAGCAGCAGGAGCCGGGGTATTGCTTGGGGCCTGGGTCGATGGAAGTGTAGCCCGACAATCTTTAGCAAAATGCCCAATTCGCTGGCAGCGATGGCAACGATTACTGTCGCAGTTCCCTTGATGATGACGCCCACACTTGTTGCATTTAGGCAGTTTCCCCGCATAACCACCCTGTTTGTTACCCGAAGAAGAAGAACCCCCGCTATCAAATCTCTTACCCTGCTGTGCTGGTGCAGATCCTTTCCCTTCATTATCCCACTTGCGCTTGTTGTTCTCTGGGGCCTTGACAGTCGAGCCCTTAGCATGCAAAATACCCTCATTCACCTTCAAGTTGGTCATCCTATGAGCCGATCGGACCACTTCTGAGTACGTAGGATGATTTCCCGCAGCCACCAACCCTGCGATTTCTGGTACTAGCCCCGAGATATAATGTTCAATCCTCCTGTATTCTGGCACATGCAGATCGGGACACAGCACTGCCAACTCGTTACGCCTCACCGTATACTTCTCAATTTCGGACCCAGACATCTTAAGGTTCCACACCTCGTGCTCTAACTTCTGCACCTCTTCCCTTGGACAGTACTCTCGCTTCAGCAGTTGCACGAAATTCTCCCAAGGCATAGCATAAGCCTCCCCAATACCCATATTCTGGGTGATGTTATTCCACCAGGTCAAAGCAACATCCTGGAATAACGCAGCAGCATACTTAACTCGATCCTCTGGGAGACAGTTGCACATCAGAAACACTGACTCCACCTTCTCCAGCCACCTAAGCAAGCTCACCGCACCCTCAGTGCCAGAGAATTCCTGGGGCTTACAGTCCCGAAACATCTTGTAGGTACACATGGGTGGGGGTGGGTTAACAGGACCACCTAAAATAAAACGTATGAGAAACCACGAAGGATGTAAACAAGGTTCAAAAATGAAGCAAAGAAAATGGATAAATCAACTTACCGCCACCATTGTGCCCTAACTGGAAGGCAGCTTGTAGCAAGTTGTTCAGATCTTCCTGTGATAGGTTAACACCTCCACGACCACCAGCACCACCGCGACCACCACCACGTCCACCATTGCGACCACCTCCACGTCCTCCTCGTACTCCAGACATGATTCTGGCAGAAAGAACGAGAAAATTTAGTTTCGCAGCTAATGATAACCACCTACGTTTACAAGATCAAAGCTAGATCCAATCCAGGACTATCCATTCGAACCCAGAGCTCACCAGGGCTTTCATGCATTTCGGTTTATGATTTTGTGTGCACCCAAAATGATAAACCGCTCTACATGGTCCTCCAAGTATTCTCCTAGTTCAAAGTTCAAATCACCGAACATAGACTCTTAGCTATACACCGTAATACTACGGTAGTTTATGGCAAGTGTTTCTATTGGAGTATGAAAGGGAGATGTCCGAGCCTTGGACAAATCTCAAGAGTACACGATTTACCCCAATACACCACACTGCCTAGAAAGCAAGTAACTCGACCTAGGATAGAACGGATGATGTAACATAGAAAGATCAGATGATTTAGAGACACCCCGAAAGCCCATACGTAATCCATCAAAATGTTTAGTACTATGTGATCGTCTAGTGTGTGCGACTCGGCTATAGACTAGACTCTACATGCAGTCCTAGTTCACTATAAACCTGGCTCTGATACCAATCTGTCACACCCTCAAAATCCACTTGCGGAGTTTTACCGCGAGGCGTATGACAAACCAGGATCCAAACCAACGATCACAATAAACAAGTCTAAATGAACATAATGCAATTTAAGAAAACATAGTTTAAAATCCCCAATTACAGCGGAAGCTTATTCAAAACATAATTCAAACTAATCCAAGTGTTCAACGTTCGAAAACCATGCAATCCTAACTAGACGCCGTGCAAACGCGTGCGCCCTAGTTCCATTGTGCTACCTTAGCGACCTGAGAAAACATGTAAAAGTTTACGTCAGCACAAAAATGCTGGTGAGTTTACAGGTTTTGTAATCCAAGTACCAAGTTCAACCTGTCCATACTATAACAAATCGAAAACCATAGTACGCTAGCTAGGCGTATGTTTTGTTACTATCACGATTGGAAAACCATTACTAACTCGCAAACCAGATGTCGTGCCCGATGTAGTAACCTGTTGTTCCTGTTTGAGACAATATGCACCCGCCGACCCTCCAAGTCGACGAGCGGGGTTGGTCACTCCCAATAGCGCTATTCACATTTCCCCGTTGTGCAAACCCGCACATTCATGGTTCCCCCGAGACTTCCAAAGATCGTATAGTAAACAATAGAAACCCATAGTATGACAGTAGTTACCAAACATAAGTTTTAACACATGTTTTCTCCCCCGAAAAGTGAAACCAGTTAAAAGAGGGGCCGTAAACTCACCTTAAGTTGCGTTACTCCGTAACACGAATAAACTCAGCAGCTATGCTAGTCCCGTAAAGCGGCGACCTAACATATGACAGTTACAAGTACTTAGACTAATAACCCGCAGGTTAGTTAGTCCCTAGATGTCCAGACCATAACCAAGTTCATTTGAAAACACCGTGACTGTTTAACTGACCCAATGTACAAGACTCGACATCCCATTGGTGACCCGAGACTCCCCGTGTTATGTTTACGCTCCCAAACAAACAATCATGCAATTACACTTAACATACGTTAACGTCCAACAAGTTATAACACGTAGTTCACGTATCACATAATTACATCCAACATATGTTACCAAGTTATTAGATATGTTACGGGGTTCCTAGCATGTTCCTAGATGTCAAATCGGGTCTCGGAATGCTAATTTACACTTACAGCAGCAGTACATGCGATTAGGAAAAGTCAACTAGCATTTAGGTTGGTCAACTGGCATTTAGGAAGGCTAATTGCATGTAATATAGGCATTTAGGGTCATAAGACATGTAAATCCTGACTTTATAGGCGATTAGGGCTATAAGACATGTATTTCAGGACTTAACTAGCATTTAGGATCACAATTGCATGTAATAGAGGCATTTAGCCCCCAATTGCATGGTATATAGGCGATTAGGGCATCTTTATAGGCGATTGGCCTCCTAATCGCCTATAACATAGGCGATTAGGGTTGCTAATCGCCAGTAACCCAGCTGTTCCGGTTTTTCGCGCGTTTAACACTCCAAATCAGATCCAGAACGCGTGTAATCATCCAATATCAATCCAACAACTATACCAAACATGTTTAAACCAAAATCCTTCGTTTAACCTCGTATTATCAGCCCTGCATGCAACCATGTAATCCAAACACAATCCACATAGCATGAAACATCACATTAACATGCATAACTATAACCCTAATGAACAATTACTCAGATTTCATTAGCATGATATCATTATTATTCTGAAACTAACCTAATAACATGTTAATCATCCATCTTAAATCATAAAAACCCTAGCTTTTAATCATAAACACACATAACACATGTATGATAGATAGAATCCGATTAACAACACTTATTAACGATTTTCAGAAAGCTTATTTGTTTTAGAACAGGTCTGGACCATTAGGGATTTAATAAAAACGTTAATAAAGATTGCATGGATGGAAACCACACCTTAGATTTGTGAAAGATTGATGAAATAAGCTTGAAACCTTGTGTTTTGATCAAAAATCACGTTCCAGAGGTTGTGTGTGTGTTGGGGCGGGTTATGGGACGACTAGGGTTGTTATTATGAAGTTTAGGAGGTCAAGCATTGTATTTATAGTCGTTTTTAGTCGTCCAGCACGTAACACGCGATTGTGCAGCAGTTACATGCGATTAGGGATGCTAATCGCATGACATTACATGCAATTGGGCCTAATCGCATGTCATTACATGCGAGTAGCCCCCCAATCGCATGTAATGTTTCCCTAAATGCATGCCCTATAGGCGATTAGCCTCCCTAATCGCCTATAGGGGTTGGTTCGATGTATTTTGCGCGTTAAACCCCGTTTTAACATATGTTAACACATTTTCACATACCGACAAGTCACATAATGATTGTAAACACATAACACTTGCAAACAAACATATTCACACTCGTTCACCAAATTCCCGGGACTCGAGACTTGTATGTTCCGTATGCCCTGACAATTCTACGAATCGTCACCATTTGTACACTTGGTTAAGGACTGACATCTAATGAACCTCTAGACCAACATCCAATGATCTTCTATACTAAACTGGTAGTTCCCGAACCATAACACGACTTAACTAACCCAGTTAAGTACAATATACGCGTGACTCGCTAAGGTAGACTTTCATCTAGACAACGTTGTTAACCAGAATTTGCCGGGTGTCACAAAAACTAATCTCATGCCCGGACCCATAGCCTATTACCCGACTCTAAAACCGTCCCAAATGTATTGCGTTTCAGATTTACTCATCAGGATCGGGTTTGATTGACATCCCTAAAAAGATACAAAGAGAAATGATAGAATGTAGAGAGAAGGGAGACTCGAAAGGAAGCACGAATCGAAAATTATTAAAACTATTTTTAAATGAGAGTGTTTGAGAGGGAGGGAGGGAGGGAGGGGAGAGAGAGAGAGAGGGGAGAGAGAAGAGTTGACACAGCACGTTACCCAACATAAGCACAAACATGGCCCGATACAAACCCAATGGGTTTTGGACGGGTTTGGAACAAGCGCACCTAATCGGGTAAACGGGTATATCATCAAATCCAAAACCCACGAAAAAAATAAAAACTAATCTCATACCCGGACCCATAGCCGATTACCCGACTTCAAAACCGTCCCAAATGTATTGCGTTTCAGATTTACTCATCAGGTTCGGGTTTGATTGACATCCCTAAAAAGATACAAAGAGAAATGATAGAATGTAGAGAGAAGGGAGACTCGAAAGGAAGCACGAACCGAAAATTATTAAAACTATCTGTAAAATGAGAGTGTTTGAGGGAGGGAGGGAGGGAGAGAAAGAAGAGTTGACACAACACGCTACCCAACATAAGCACAAACATGGCCATGAATCCGTCAACTTTAACGACATATAACTGATGGTGTTCAGTCACTATTCATGAACGTTAAAAACTAATATATAGAATAACACCTTTATGTGCATTGCAACACACACGAGAGATTCTAACATTCATTTTAAACAAAAGTAATTTTATAAATATCAACGAATTACATAACTTTTAAACTTAAAACACCAAATTTAATATTATATACAAAAGTGGCATCCAAAGTTTTATAATCCAAAGATATTATCCATCTACTCAATCTAACTAACACTAAAAGTTTAAATGTTGTTGTATAAATGTGGTCCAATGTATTTTGGTACAAACGTCAACAAGATAGAACAAGCCAACAAACGTAAAGCCAATAACTGTGTGGGGTCCATGGATGACAAAGAGTAAACGGTTAGAAATGTGTGGTTTGGTACACGTTAGTTAAAGTTATATACTTGGTTTGTTTCTTTCTCATTCTAGGTTTTTTTTTATTTTTTCTTTCCGCATAGATAATATTTTAGCTTTGCTTTTTCAAAATATGTTACGTTTGTAATTAATAGTCCTGTAATATCCTTTTAATTTATGTTCCATTTATGGGAAAAAAATATATTTGATTTTATAATTCAAGTAAATGTAATTTGGATTTTTGTTATAAAAATTTGGGTGGTTGTACCAAACTCACATGCATATTTTCTTCATCCACTTACTCCCATAGTGCCATGGTGTACCTTCCATCTATGCAAATCAATAATACTCCTTTTTGGCCTTTAAAACTTGAGTGAATAGCCAAAATCGCCCATGAGGTTCTTCCATTATTGCTAGATCCATCCAAAAAATGTTTTTTTCTCATCTAAGCCACTGACGTTTCCCAATTATTGCTAGATCCGTCCAAATGACTAACATTGTTAAAAAGTAACGGAAATAGAGGGGTGGTTTGGTCTTTTTCTTTATTTAATTAATTTTGATATTTTTAACCTTGTTTTTTTATTTGATATAAAAAAGAAGATTTTAATACTTAACAAAAAATGGTCAAATTAACATATTTGACAATATGTAACAGTTAGATGAACCATCTATGACCAAATTTTTATATTATATGTATCAGTTTATCAAATTAATCCTTGCTTTTTTACTAGATTGGCCTCAACCAAGAACACACTTGCACCACTCAACATATATACCGTATACTGTAACAAAACTTCCCACCAAACAACTTCAACTTGTGGGCATTATGTCTCTCAACAAAAGGAAATTGTAACGATAGACCCAACACCAATTCAAAGAACATAACTTTTTGAGCCAAAATTTCCCACCAAGCATGATGTTAAGCTGTCACACTGCAGTTGTTAAGCTTTCGACAGGCGAGGCGAAATTCAGCAGACTGCAGGTATTAACGTTGCATTTGACCATCCAACTAATGCAGCTGTTAAGGGTAGGCGAAAACCAGGAGCATTTGACCATCCAGCAGCTGCAGCTGTTAAGCCGAGGCCATTTTGACCCATTTGCCGTTGTTCAAACAAGTAACAACTTAAAACCGTTAATAAAACCAGCAACATTTGACCCATTTGCTGCTGTTCAAACAAGATTAAACAACACACATTATTATTAAGTGGTGTATCTCCCCTAGTTGGGTTGAGGGATAGTGGCTTTGTAGTAGGGCAAGCGGTCCGAAAAGCAGAGGCAAAGAAGGTAGAAAAACATGCTAAAGCCTGCGAGGAGAACCAACACGTTTTTGTACCCTTGGCTTTTGATACCTTTGGCTCATTGGCGCCGGAGGCTATCCGTTTCCTGACAAGGGTTCAGCGGGTTATTCAAAGTAGTGTCTCGGCGCCGGGTGGCATGGCTACGTCTTTAGTAGATTAGGATTTGCTATTCAGAAAGGGGTGGCGGCGCAGCTTGTTGCCCGCCTACCCGTTATCTTGATGTAATTTTCGTTGTCTTGGATTGAATGAGAAATTATAATAGTAAAAACAGCTATTTAACAACACATGTTATTAATAAGATTAAATAATAATCTATCAATTTCGTATCCTATGCATCAATACGATTAAACAATCCATCCATAGTGGTGGAGTGGTGGAGAGGCCTTATGTTCACTTAGGTGATCAAGGGTTCAATTCCCACTTTCAACATTATGGTTTGGTATCCGGGTGAAGATCGAATACGGGTGGCGCTGGTTCGAATCTGACGGGCGGCGAGGTTTTACCGAGTTCTATAACACTGTCGTGCCTTCGGGCGGGTGGGGCTCGGGTTTCCGCGCATCGGGAGAAGGCGGGGGCTGCTGGAGGTCGAGTAGTCGATTCTTGGGCACGGCGCCCCGCAAGGGTGGTTGCCACACAGTTGTTCGCCGATCAAAAAAAAAATCAATACGATTAAACAACACTAAAGTAAGTGTTTGAATGTTGATCGAAATTATGTAGGAGATAATGGATTAAGGGAATTGAGTTTAATGGATTTAGGGAATTGTGTTTTGTGTTTAAATGAAGAGGAACGTTTGGGGTTATACAGGAAACGATTGGGGTTATAAAAGGAGAAAATTACATAAATGTCCCTGTAAGTTAACATATTTTTTAACCATGTTAGTGAATTGGACGGATCTAGCAATAACTGAAAAATGTTAGTGGCTCATGTGAGAAAAAAAAATTTTTTGGATGGATCTAGCAATAATGGAAGAACCTCAGGGACGATTTTGGCCATTCACTCTTAAAACTTCTTTAAAATTGTAAATATAATGTATATTCAAAATGGTTTTCCATTTAGCATTTATCAGTGGGCTTCTGCTAGTGATTTAAACAATCAAACTCTTAAACGAGTTTCTCTTAATTTAAACATATTATATACTTTGGAATTGCAACTTATTTGACTTGTCGTTTGTTAATGATTTGGCAAAAGTAACATGTTGTCCATATAAAAAAATTACATACATTGCGCACATCTACTCACAAGTCATCATGATTTTCTGTAAAACAAGCAAAGTGGGACAAGTCAATTATAAAAAGTTCAAAATCTAATTTTTAGAAGAAACAACTTTACTCGTAGTAATTTTAAAGATAGTTATTTAATTATTTTTCTCTTAAAAGCACTCAACTTTCATTAGATTTTTAAATTCTGTGTTGTATTTTTTTTATATAAATGTTTACTTATCTAACTAAATGAGACAATGAAACATACATGAATCCTAATTACTAAATAAGTGATAATGTTTTTCAAATAACATAAAGTATGAGGTAGATGATGACAAAAACAAATTTTCATAATTAGTAAATTGAAAGAAAAAAAAAATCACTAAATAGTAACAAAAATTTGTATATGTTTAATTTGTGTTACTTTATTTTAAAAAGTTTAAAAATTTATAAAAAAATTATATAAGATTGAAACACCTAAAGTGACTTAGAAAACAACAAAAACTTCTAGTGTCTTTATCGAATCATTTAAAAAACTTGGTTGCTATGTTATTTTGTAAGTATTACTCCTATTTGAAAATATGGATTATTTTATTATTAATTTATCTATTTTCCGTTCACTGAATAAGCTTTGTTTATCTTATATTATATAAGGGAAAGTGAACATGAAGTTGTTAGCTAGACATTTAATATGTTATTTGTATGTAAAACTAATCTAAATTACTATTGTATTGATCATCATCATCTGATCATCATACTCGGTTAATCCTATCTATAGCAAAGCAACCTCTACCCCTAAGAATAGAGAGACTGCTTTCAGTGAGACTTCCGACTCGATGTAGTTTGGTATCAAGCCTTGGACATAAATTATTCATTAATTCATTAATTTCGCAGCTTACTTTTATCAAATCTCCATCACTAAAATAAAAGCCCACTAGTTTCCTATTAGTTTCCTTTCAAAAAAAAAAAAAATTAATTCATTAATTTCGCAGCTTACTTTTTCAAATCTCCATCACTAAAATAAAAGTCCACAAACAAATCGAAGAAATAAACCTTTTCCCTTTTTGTTCATTCATGAACCTTCCAACAACAATTGGTTTTCCATTAGGAGTTAATATAAATTACAATTTAATATAAATAGCAAAACTTCCCCCTTTTTTTTTTCATTTACACAATTAAATTGTGTTTATGATGGACATGAGAAAAATGATGAACGCATTTAGATGAATTGATGGAGAATTTGATATGTTAGTTAAATGGTAGTTACAAGTTAAAAGGTTAAGATTGTAATAGGATAATAATACAGGGACTGAATGTGTCAAGTCTGTAACTAGTTTGAAAGGTTGTTAAATGGCAGTTGAAGCTCCCGCCTTGGGTAGCTTATTGTTTGGGATAATTCTCTCTCTCTCTCTAAACATTAAGCCTTATCATTGGTATCAGAGCCACCGACCCTCGTCGGAGCTCTTGTAACCACCACCAGCCACCGTTAACCACCGCAACAGTCGTCATCTCCGGCAATAATTTTCACTCTGTTTCGTTTCTTTTCTGTTCTTAATTCATTTCGAACCCTAGATTAATCATTGTTGATTAATCTACTCCTGGACTTGATCGATTTGTGATTCGGTCCATCTGAATCGTCTTCTTGGTTCATTTGTGTTTCTTCAATTTTGTTTCAATTTCATTATGACGACTGGTACTAGACAACAAGAATTGGAAAAGCAAATTAAAGATAATCAGATGTCCATTGGAAAAATTGAGATTATCATGCAAGATTTGCAAGCCAATTCTCAATTAATCAATGATAACATGCAAACAGTTAATCAAAACGCTGAGGAAAACAAAGCAGTTGTGGCTCAGATTCAATTGCAGATTCAATCATTAATTGATAAGATGCAGGGAATGGAAAACAATAGAATGGTTACTGGCGGCAATCAAGAACCAAGATTAGCAAGATTGGGCCGACTAGATTTTCCAAAGTTTAATGGAGAGGATGTAGAAGGCTGGATCTATAAATGTAATCATTTCTTTGAAGTGAATCGTACTCCTGATAATCTCAAGATGAGATATGCAGTTGTTAACTTGGAAGGTAAGGCATTACAATGGCATCAGGGTTACTTGAAGAGTAATAACCTGACCATTGATACTATAAGTTGGGAAGACTATAGTAGGTTAGCCATTGCTAGGTTTTCTATGGTTCTTTTAGAAGATGCCATGGAAGAATTGAAAAACTTACATCAAACAGGCACCTTACAAGAATACTGTGATGCTTTTGATGCTTTGTTGAATAAAGTAACACTGTCTCAAGCATATGCTGTGAGCCTGTTTGTGGGTGGTTTGAAAATGGAATTGAGATGTTTGGTAAGGGCTTTTAAACCAACCAATTTAAGAGAGGCTTATGCAATTGCAAAACAACAAGAGAACCTTCATAACACCCTATTTGGATCCTTTTCCAACAAGAAATACAGTTCCAATTCTTCTTATAACCCTAAACCTTTTAACAGTCAATTGAAACCACCACCTACTATGAATGCAAATGCATTACCATTACTTCCTAGCCCAAAGCCTGTAAGCAATGTATCTGTCAAAACCACAAGAAGGCTAACAACAAAAGAGATGACTGACAAGAGGGAGAGAGGGGAGTGTTTTTGGTGTAATGAAAAGTTTACTCCCAGCCACAACTGCAGAAATAAGCAACTGTTTAATCTGGAACTCTATGATGATCAAGAAGAGGAGATTATTACAGAAGAAGAGATTGTATAAGAAACTCCTCATATTTCTTTGCATGCAATCACAGGTATTCTTTCTTTTTCTACAATGAAGATTACAGGCTCCATTGGAACCAGAACACTGTTAATTTTAACAGATTTCGGGTCAACTCACAACTTCATTGACATTAAGTTGATTATGAAGTTGAAGTTTGACTTACAAAAAGTCAAACCAATGAAGGTTACTGTGGCCAATGGTAATCAGTTGGAATGTGGATTGAGGTGTAAAAATTTTAAATGGATGATGCAAGGGGTATGGTTTATGGCTGATGTCTTGGTTTTACCACTTGAGAATTATGATATGGTATTGGGGGTGCAGTGGTTAGCCACTTTAGGAGATATTGTGTGGAACTTTACTGATTTAACTATGAAGTTTATAGTTGATCAGAAAGAATATGTGTTAAAGGGGACTGAGAATAATAAAATGAAAATATGTTCCAATGAAAAGATGTCAAGCATGTTACACACCATGACAAGGGTAGTTCAGTCTCAAATTTATGGGCTGCAACTATGCCAAATAGAAGGGGAAGAAACATTTGGATCAGTTGTCTCTGATCCAATGGTAGATGACAAGTTACAAGCAGTGTTGGAAGACTTTGATGATGTATTTCAGGTACCTAAGTCCCTACCCCCTAAGAGAGATTGTGACCATCAAATAACCCTTGTTAATGAGCAGAAACCTATCAATTTGAGATCATACAGATATCAAGCTCTTCAGAAGGATGTCATTGAAAAGATGACACAAGAATTACTTGATTCTGGGGTGATAAGGAGCAGTAAAAGCTCATTTGCTGCACCTGTTGTATTGGTAAAGAAGAAGGATGGTAGTTGGAGGATGTGTACTGACTACAGACAGTTGAATGAGGCTACAATAAAGAATAGATTTCCCATTCCATGATAGATGAATTGTTGGAAGAATTGGGTGGGGCAACTGTGTTTTCAAAACTGGATTTGAGGTATGGATATCATCAGGTAAGAATGTTTGAGAATGATATCCATAAGACTGCCTTCAGGACACATCAAGGATTGTTTGAATTCTTGGTGATGCCATTTGGCTTAACAAATGCACCAGCAACTTTTCAGGCCCTTATGAATCAAACTTTCAAGCAATTTCTTAGAAAGTTTGTGTTGGTGTTCTTTGATGACATTTTGGTGTACAGCAAGAATATGCACCAACATGTGGATCATTTAAGAACAGTTTTGAATACATTGAAAAGCCAACAGTTATATGCCAAGAAGTCTAAGTGCAGCTTTGGGGGGCAGAGAGTGGAATACTTGGGCCATGTTATAACAGCTGCAGGAGTGTCTACTGATCCATCAAAGATAGAAGCAGTCTCTCAGTGGCCTATTCCAACAAATGTTAAGCAGTTGAGGGGTTTCTTGGGTCTAGCAGGGTATTATAGAAGATTTATCAGATCCTATGGGGTGATAGCTAAACCATTGACTGATATGTTAAAGAAGGATGCATTCAAATGGTCTGAACCTGCTCAGATGTCCTTTCAGCAGCTTAAGAATGCTCTAAGCACTGCTCCAGTGTTAGCTCTCCCTGATCTTCAACAAACATTTGTTGTTGAGACTGATGCCTCCTCAATGGGCATTGGTGCTGTTTTGATGCAAAACCAACACCCTTTGGCCTTTATCAGTAAAGCTTTGTCTCCTAGACAACAAGTTATGTCTGTGTATGATAAAGAGCTATTGGCCATATTGTTTGCAGTGAAACAGTGGCATTACTACCTCATTGCCAATCATTTCATCATTAAAACTGACCAGAAAAGCCTCAAATACCTAATTGATCAGAAAATTACCACCCCTCTTCAGCATTCTTGGATGGTTAAGTTGATGCATTATGACTATGAGATCCAATATAAAAAAGGTGTTGACAATGTAGCTGCTGATGCCCTCTCTAGAATGCAAGGTTCATCTTTATTTACCTTGTCTATTTCCACTTTTGAACCCTTAATGATAGCAAGAATTAAACAGTCTTGGGAAAGTGATGATTCTGTTAAGGGTATTTTGGGAAATTTAATGAATGGGGAACAAGTGATTCATTACAGTTGGGAACAAGATTTGTTGAAAAGGAAGGGCAAGCTAGTAATTGGGAATGATGTACAACTCAGAAAAGATTTGATAGACCATTGTCATGGTTCAACAGTTGGTGGTCATTCAGGGTACCATTTTACTCTTCAAAGGCTTAAAGGGTTTTTCTATTGGAAGGGTCAGTCCAAGGTAGTGAGGGAATAGGTCAGAAACTGTACTGTTTGCCAGCAATCTAAATATGAGACAGTAGCTTCCCCTGGTTTGATTCAGCCACTTCCTATCCCTACTTGCATTTTCTCTGATATAAGCATGGATTTCACTACAGGTCTTCCCAAATCAAGGGGTAAAAATGTCATATTTGTAGTTGTTGATAGACTTACAAAGTATGCACATTTTATGGCCATGACTCACCCTATATCAGCAAGTTCTGTGGCCAGGATGTTTGTAGACAATGTTTATAAGTTGCATGGGTGGCCCACATCTATAGTCTCTGATAGAGACTCAATTTTTCTCAGCAGCTTCTGGCAAGAGTTTACAAGAATTCAAGGAATAGTTGTTAATATGTCCACCTCATACCACCCACAGACTGATGGCCAGACAGAGGTGGTTAACAGGTGTTTGGAGACCTATTTGAGATGTATGATATTGCATTATGCTGATTCTTGGGCCAACTGGTTATCTCTTGCTGAATGGTGGTACAATACAAATTACCACACCTCAATCAAAACCACTCCTTTTCAAGCTCTCTATGGCATTCCACCACCAATTCATGTTCCCTATGTTCATAGAGACACTAAGGTAGCTGCTTTGGATGAAGAAATGTGTTCAAGAGAAGAAGCTATCAGCATTTTAAGGGAAACCTTAGTGATGGCTCAGAACAGGCTTAGGCAGCAGACAAATAAAAAGAGAAGTGATAGACAGTTTCAGGAGGGATCTTGGGTTTATTTGAAATTAAGGCCTTATATACAGTCAACACTAAGGGGTGCTCAGTATAATAAGTTTTCTCCAAAGTTCTATGGACCTTATCTGATAATTAGTAAGATTGGAGAAGTGGCTTATAAGTTGGATTTGCCACCTGATTCACAGCTTCATCCTGTATTTCATGTCTTTCTTTTAAAGGCTGCAAATGGTCCTCCTACTCATGTTACTCCTATTCCACAAGTTCCCAGATTCTCTTTACAACCTGCTAAGGTGTTGGATGAACGAGTCATAAGAAAGGGTAATAAGGCAGTTTCTCAGGTGCTAGTGCAGTGGATGGGTCAATCATTGATTGATGCCACTTGGGAAGTGAAGCATGATTTCTTGCTGAGATTTCCAGATTTTTCCGTTGATTGAGTTTGATTGTACTTTGATTTTGTACTTCCTTGTGGACAAGGAATTTTTCATATGAGGGGGGGGGGGGGTATTGATATGTTAGTTAAATGGTAGTTACAAGTTAGAAGGTTAAGATTGTAATAGGATAATAATACAGGGACTGAATGTGTCAAGTCTGTAACTAGTTTGAAAGGTTGTTAAATGGCAGTTGAAGCTCCCGCCTTGGGTAGCTTATTGTTTGGGATAATTCTCTCTCTCTAAACATTAAGCCTTATCAGAATTGGATAGCGATACATGAAGATAAACTATGGAAATAAAAAATGTTCAATTGGTTCTAATTAAAATATGTTCAATTGATTCTGATTAAGTACAAGTTATGTAATTACAAAACAAAATTTTGCAGTGAAATTAATTCTTTGTTTATCGTTTAGTAGTGATCGCTAGGAAATAGATCGACCACACGATGGTCCAAAAAGGTTGTTTTGTTTCATTTACCACAATCCACATTAAGATAGTTTTAATAGATTTCACAAACAAGTTAGAGCCCCAATTATTCTTATTCGGGTAAAGTCCTTCTTGTTGCCTAATATATAGTTATTTGTCGACTATCTTTGTAACAATACAAATAATACACTTCAATAATGCTATAATGATTTTATGAAAGACATGGTAGATAGTATTACATTTAAAACAAAATATACAGATCTTTATACGAATCTCAAAATTTTCTACCTAGTTTTTTATTTAACATGTATAGAAAGTCGGTCATGAAACCTAAGGATCAAACAATGCAGATGGAGTGTCATTCTCTATAGAATAAATTGATTTTAATATTCTATGAACAATCGACCAATAATAATCTATACAAACAATGTGATTAGTGACATTTCTAACCGCCAAGGGAAATCCCACATTAACAAATAATTTTGTATGCCATAAGGAACAATCCATTAATATTTTATCTCAATTAAAATGTTATAAACTGTTGTGAAATGACATAACTAAAACTTATTGTCAATTAAAGTTATTTTTATAGTGGAGTAATATTACCCTTAGCGATGAAAGTAAACATTAGGAGTGTCACCACTCACACTGCTAGCAAACATTATTTTTTTTTATTTTTATTTTTTTTTACAATTCATTTTGCCAACTTTTATACATCACAAATTCATATGTATCGTAAAACTATAAAACATACTATAACATTAAAAGACTTTATAATGTTACACTCAAAAATAGAAACACACGTCCCTCACACGCTATTGGTACACGACTTACACTCCCCAAACACACATCAAAATTACCAAACTACCCTCCAAAACCAACCATAAAATCATCTCATTATCTCTTCCAACAAACATACATTGCCATATAACAAAAAACAACATCATCATAACTCCTTAAATAACAACACAAATGGCTACTACAACTGACTTCACAAACACCACAACTACTCACCGACGATCACCATACCTCATAGGATGTATGTCTCCATCATGCATCCCTGTCCACGAAGAATACACACTCATAAACAGCGGTACACGTGGCAACAACAGGAGGAGCAGGAGATGGAAGAAGCTCATGAAGAAGGTGGTTGAAGAGAGTAAGAAGAGCATTTACGGCTCGTCGAAACCGGTCGTATTTCGATACGATGCTGTGAGCTATTCACAGAATTTTGATGAAGGCAATCATTGTGATGAATATTATCTATATGGAAGTAGGTTTTCACAAGGGTTAAGATAATGCTCATAGGTTTGATTGAGCATCATAACATGTTGTGTACAGGAAGAGTTTGGTTAGTGTTGGTAATTAATTAATTAAAGCAGGTTTTGTAACTTTGTTTGTTCAGTTAAAACGGTTAATTGTTGTTTAACTGAATCATGTATGTAAGTTTTTCATTAATTAATTTAGATCTGTACATATTTTAAATATTAATGGGGTTTGTTTTTATACACTTTCAATTCGGGCAACGGTTTTCCGTGAAACTGGAGATGGTAGGATTGGGCTACCCAGCGAATGTATGCGATCGTTGCGTACGAAGTCGACTTTTGCCATTGGTAACCCCCGGGTAGCCGCGCTTTATTTGTTGGCCGTTTAAAAAAAGTAATTAAAATACAGTTTGATTAATTTGGTTAATGATCGGTTAATGACAGATTTCATAAGCTAATTTAAACTCGTTTCTGTTGATAAACTGGATCAAGTTGTGGGTAAGAAACATATATTTTTCTCAAAAGATTGTGACAGCGGTTTCCAAAAGTGACATATCATTTAGAAAATAATATAAAACAGATTGGGTTTTCTGTTCTTTTATTTATTTTTTAATTTTTTTACAACCCTTTCATTTCATTCTATAAAAGCGAAACTTACATCAAAAGAGCAGGCAAACGTGAAACAAGCTGGCCGCCAACCTTTTTGTATGGAAAAACCTATTTTACTGAAAACAAATCATTGCCCCGGGGTCAAAACATTGCTATGAATAACCCGTTGGACCCTGGTCAAAATACGAATAGCTTCTGGTGCCAAAGACCTAAAGATATCAAAAGCCACTGGGACCAAGTATTTCTTTCTTTATGAGCTTATACGAACTAATCACTCCGTTCTAATTAGTGGAATCTAATTAAAATATGTATTTCTTAGTTGCTATGACCTTGTGGGTGCCTCACTGCTTCCTGGTTCCTAGTGCTTCTTGAGTTCTTTATCTTTCTATACATTAGAACAGATAAACTTAATGGGCCATAAAAAGATCCATTAGGCCCAGCATTTATAACTTTCCGTTGTTTTTTGCTCCTTTTCAACGTTGACATGAGTGGATAAGACTTCTAACGTGTCATGTTAATTGCGGGAAAAATATAAAAGAAAACAGTTGTGCTTTTTAATTTTATTCAAAAGAACAAAGTGGCGGAGCTTTCTTTTCTCAGTAAGATATCTTTTTTGATATCTTACATCTAATATTTGTGTCAAATAACAGTTAACAACTAAAGTTTTTTAATAACTTTATAATTTAGTTATCCATTTTACATAAATGGGTGGGTAGAGTTACGTTTTTAGTATATTAAGATTTGCTATTCAAAAAAGGGTAGCGGCGTAGCTTGTTGCCCGCCTGCCCACTATCTTGATATAATTTTCCTAGTCATGGAATAAAACGTTGTTTAATTGGTAAAAAAAAATTACAGTTGAAAAACAAGTGAAATTTCCCCACATGATGCGGCAAGATTCTGATAACGGGGCATTATGAGTGCCCCTCTATTAAAAGGGAAATCGACAAGGGTTCGACTTAGGGTGTTAAATGGGTCGTGTCCGCACGCGTTGATGGGTTTAACCTAACCCGAACCCGTAAGTTTTACACGAACCCGAAACCGAATATCAGGCCATACAAATGAACCGAACGTGACCCGAATATTACCGGGTTGACCAGAACAAAACCCGTTGAACCCGATTTTTTTATTTTTAGTTTTTTTTCGTAAATTAATAAATTAAAATTAAACTTTTACTAAAAAACACAAATGTATATAAGACAATTACATTATAATTATAAAATGTTATGTCAATTTCACTTTTAGTTTATATTTATGCATAAAATACCTAACCAAGTTAATTTATGACATAAAAAATATTGTAAAAAAATAAAATATAATATAGATGGGTTCAGTGGGTTAACCCGCTCGCGTTGACACAAACCTAGCCCTTTTAGCTAAATGGGTTCGCGGGTTCAGCTTGAAACTTACCCAAACCGTTTAGACTAAAGTAAAACTCGCGAATTTCATGTTTGGTTTGTGTTGTGTCAAAAACTCACACTCCTACTTCGACCCAAACAATGAGAGTATTAGGTGGATTTCAGATATAGATTAGAAGCCGTAAAAAATTATGTAATTTGTATAGCTGTTATTTATGGAATCATCATCATCATACTCAGTTAATCCACATATAGCAAAGTTAAGGTATGATCTGAGGAGGGTAAGATGTAGACAGCCTTACATCTACCCAAACAATGAGAGTATTAGGTGGATTTCAGATATAGATTAGAAGCCGTAAAAAATTATGTAATTTGTATAGCCGTTATTTATGGAATCATCATCATCATCATCATCATCATCATACTCAGTTAATCCACATATAGCAAAGTTAAGGTATGATCTGAGGAGGGTAAGATATAGACAGCCTTACATCTACCCTTAAGAATAGAGAGGCTGCTTTCAGTGAGACCCCCAGCTCGATGTGGTTTGGTATCAAGCCTTGGACATAAGGCACATAACACTTAGCAATCGGGACCGATCGGTGCATGTACCCCTTTGTCTTTTGGCTATTCACGCCACCACATGATGCATGATTAACCGCCCGTCGTTTTTAACGTTATTTTCACGAAATTAGTAAAATAACGTTATTTTCCGTTATTTATGGAATATATTTTGATATTTACAGTAAAAACTATGGTAATTGGTAAAGTTGCCATATCAAAATTTCAGAACAAGCTTGACATGTTTCTATCAATTTTGAGGATATTTTTTCTTTTAGTGATTATAACATTTATACTACAAATTCCTTCTTTTCCACAATGATAGTTTTCATAATTTTTTATAATACTACCAGAACTATGAGCATATAAGAAGTAAGAAGTTAAAACAACTCACCGTTAAAGATATTGGAAAAGAGTACCCTCTAATCCTTACATACTACAAATTCCTTCTTTTCCACAATTTATTAAACCACCAAAGCGTGGTGATATTTTGGGGAATCAGCCAATTCTATCTTACAACTACTACTCAAGTTTGTTGTACTTTAAGACAGACACACTCATCTTAACGGAGACACGAAATCAGTTTTAATAGACCGGTATTGAAAATGAATCCCCATCTAAAGCTAACAACTTATCCTATAATTATATTCTTGCAGCCCCTAATATGATATGAATTGAAGACACCTCCAAGGACACATGCTTGTATCAATGTATGCTTATATTTATATTTGTCATAACCATTAACATCATACCTTCTACTTCCATAATATCTAATCAACACTATGTATAAATACATGTGTTTCACAAATTAACGTGTAATTTTTTAAACCATCACATCATAAAGTGCAAGCCACATTACTGCCATATTTGTAAACTCCCTCTTTCACCTTTAATTTTTAATTTTTTTACAAAATTTCACTACGCACTACATCAGTATAATAATATATAAATCTAACAAATAAAAATTAGGCATGGGCCCCACCCACTAGCCCCTTTCACGAAGGTTGTTGCAGGGGTGAGGGGCTAACGCCCACAAAGGTTTGTAAATGAAGCGAACAAACACGAACAAGGAGTGTTTACGTTCGTTCGTTTAAGTTTTACCGAAAAACGATTGAACATTAATAATTAAACACACTGGGTTTTCTTGTTCGCGTTCGTTCATTAAGAAAATAAGTGTGTGTTTGTCACACCACGCCAATGGCGGAAACACGTGGCGCGACGCTCGAAAGCATATCAAGGTCAAGATTAACACAAACTATATTTAATTAGAAAAGATCATTATATTAAGATGTCGAGAAGGAGTACCTGGTTTCAAACATTACATAAAACCACAAACATTAAGTTTCAAAGTGGGGTGTTTCCGTTTATGTCCCAACCCGATGGTAACAATAGATGAAACCCCCAACCAGTGTCCGACATCCCAAATTCCACCGTACTAGCCGCATACCTGTTCAGCACTTAGTTACCTGAAAGATATGTTTAAAAAGACGTCAATATATAAAATATTGGTGAGTTCACAGGTTTTAGTTTCGTAATAACAACATTTTTACATCTTGTGCAGATCCAGCACAATTTGTGGCCCTTGTAAGGAGTAGCTAGCTCCTACAAACTATGATGATGAGCAATCCCCTGAGTCCCATAACCAAACCAAGACTAATAAATATGCCCCGCTCCAAGTCGTTTCTCGGAACCCAACGACTTATGTTCAGAATACGTGCACCCCTGGCATACGCCGATGCATAATCGACGCTATCGATTAGGGGTGGGCCTTGTCAGGCACCAATAGTACTATCCAAATATTCCTTCAGTTTCATTTACCTGAATTAATGGTTACAGTAGTGAGGACTCAACCCCGAGTGGCGAACAAAAACTCAAGTACTCATCATGCCACCCATCACATTTTAATATTTGAAAACATTTCAACATGTGATAACTTTTGACAAACATATCTTTCCCCCAGTTAAAAACAGTTAAATGGGGCCGTGAAACTCACCTTAATTTCCAAGCTTAGCTAGCGAATAAAGCCCAAAGCTTTGACCGACTTCCTCGTGCCCTAATTACCAATAAAGGACACCTTAAAGTCTATCATATATAAGCCTAGCTTATTTTCCGGTTAAAAGATAGTTTATTCAACTATCTTGACTCGTGTGTACTAACCCGAGTCTTTAAGTGTTTTAACTCGACGAACCGATCGTGACTTATCATAATTCATGTGTTCACATACGATATAGTACCCAACTTGCGCACCTGTTACTATTCGTGTGAAAACCATGTTGGACTACTACTACGAAACGCACAACTCATCCCGAGTAATAGCTTGTCTCGTAAATCGGATAAGTGTAGTTGTCTTGTATAATTATTTTTGGACAATATACTTTGAAGAAACATAAGTATAATTATTGAAATTGACTAATAACATTTGTTATTTCGCTTCCCAAAATCCGAGTGTTTTAAGTGTTTCGAAGCATTACTTTCAAATAATTTTTCCCAAATAAGTTAAGCGTCTACGTATTTCAAATCCGTATTTTTGACAACGTTTTGGTTACCAAAAACCATTGAAGTTGACACAATTGACGCTCGACAAAACTATATATTTGTTTTGCAAATATTGTTCGGGATCGACTATTATTGTTTCCAATAATCTTCGTCAAAACGTCACGACTTTGTATAGAATTAGTCTTGTCAAACACTTGAAAATAGTTGATAAGGACGCACCACAATGACGCCTTTGCGCTTCGGATTTAATAAAAATTTCGGCAGAGCTTCCTCTGTTTTCATATAAACCAGACGACACAAGTCGTCTACAATTTTTCCCAAAACCAATTACAAACACAAGACGACGTATTTATCCGCATTTCTAATCCACAAGACTTTATACGTTTCAATAATTTTATAAATTATACTATATATACAAATATATACGTATAGTCAAACAATGTAGTCCAACAACGCAAGTCACGACTAATATAGAAATATTATCTTACAATACTTTTCATTAATATTTTTATCGGTTCGTTTTCGCGAGTTAAAACTATTTTTGGCCGTATTGTTATATTTATAATTTATAAATATATTTCTAAAATATCAACAAAATATTACTAACATAATTATACCGATACTACGCGCGCGTCTCGATCTACGAGTTAACCGGTGCTGAATCGTTGACCACGTTTGATCGGGTTTGACCGAATTGACCAGAGTTGACCGCGTGTTGACCAGTCACGAACCAGCCAGATCTGACCCATACCACACGGATCTAACCCGAACCGAACCCAGATCTATCGCCACAGCCACCGATAACCACCATAGATCCACCCGAACCATCTCTAGTCGAGACCAGACACACTGCAAATGAACCCGTCCAAGATCTGACCCGGGTTGAACCTGTCTCGAACCGAGACCCGAACCAAAACCTTTGGCATCCACCTCCTCTGTCGCCTGGGGCCACCGGCCGGAACCACCATCACCGCTCACCCATCCTTGTCGGACCCACAACACCTTCGACTACAACAAGCATCACCGTCAGCAACCGAACACACAACCCACACCACCTCCGGCCATCACTGCACCCCTACCGAGACCCCAACTGACCCGACATCACCTACCACAATCGGACCACAACCACATCACCTTTAAACCCAAACCAACCACCATCGGCCCTCCTAACCCACGAGAACCACCACCACTTGTCTGATCCTTCCAACAGAGCCACGATCCACCATCAACCTGCTATGACAACCACCACCTACCTGTAACCACCCCCACGTGAACAACCTCTGACCAGGCCACCATCCCCACATTCCGAACCCAACAATCATACACCCACAGCCCCGCCATCATCACCTTCACAGCCCCCTTCGGGCCTGATGACCACGGTACCGCCACCACCAAGGATGGTGGTGGCCGGATGCTGCTAAAGATGAAGATAAAGAGATGGATCGTGAGGAGAGAGAGGGAGGTGTAGGTTTCTAGAGAGAGAGACTAGAGAGAGAGAGAGAGCAGTAGCGGCTGAAGAAGAATGGAGGGTTGGAGAAGAAAGGTGTCCTTTTATACCTAGGGTTTAGGTAGGTGGGTTTCTACCGCATATCGAACTCGTTTTAACGTATCGTCTCTCGGTTTACAGTTAGGCTAGATGACATATCAGGTAAACTAGTCGGTTTTGTTCGAAATTAAAAACATAACTAAACCGAGCAATATAAATGTTATTTTCGTCATCCGACGCGTGAAAACAGAACACGCGTTAAAATCGCGTTAATCGATTCGGTTGTGCTATCCTTCATTTAGACGACCTGTTTACTTTCGAAACTAAATAAATGAAATTATTTATAATAAATAATTATTCCGAAAGTTCGATAACGGTTAAAACCACACGTTTTGACGTTCGAATCCCACGTCAGTTCCTCTCCGCGTTCTCCAAAACGCTGCGTTTTTGACCGTTTACCGCGCCGATCTCACATTCGATCGCATCAATAGTAAATACGTGTCGTATTTACATTTATTAGCCTTATGTTAGTCCACTTTGACAAATTTTCACTGATGTCAGTTCGTTACGTTAAATACGCGAAGTCTTTCTTTAAAGGCATCAAGGCTCCAACGAACTTTAAGATAGGGGTATTTTTCTAGTAGTGAACTAACCATAATTAACCTTAAACCATGTTAATTACTTCGAAAACATGATAAGAATCACGTTAATCGCTGTACGAAATTTGCCGGTTGTCACATTCTCCCCCGTTAAGAGAATTCCGTCCCGAAATTCAGTTCAAGTCATCCGATACATTAGTATCCTTGAACAAGGCGGGATGTTTGCGACTCACGCGATCTCTTTTCTACGTGAACCCAAGTTCACGCTTAGCGTTCTAACGAATACAATATCATGAGATGGCTACGACCGAGCTCTTGGATTTCGCAATCCGGCACATATATCGGTTTTCCCGAATTAGTAGAGCTTCGCGTCAACCTGAATTCTGTCGGTCGAGGAATTGACAATGCTTCCTTAGGCCAGACTTGCGGGATTCATCATGAGTCCCACTAAGCTCTAGTGATAGTTCGAGCTTACTCGTTGCGAGACTAATTTTAATCGATATCTCCGAGTCATTGGAGTACTAAGCGAAGTCACTCCATTACCGTTTCCGTGCTTAACAACACCCTTTCAGAGTATAACACTCAGCAAAGTCCTATACCGATTCAAAGTTCCTAAGGCTAACGCCTTGTTAGTACAACTTCCCGATCGGTTTGGCCATTTATTTAAGCAGATTTGAATCTACTAGATTTGTTGGTCATCTCTCGAACAACTCAAGCCAGATCATGTGTATATCTCTGTCTGTCATACAATGTACTAGAGACGTACACGTATGCCCTCCAGAGGACTTCGAGCAGTACACCCCGAACACTAGGGTGATAACTCCTATCACATAGGAAATTCTGGCGATGAAGCACACGAATTTGATTTGCCACCGACACCAATCGTATCACACGGGACACTTCCGTCCAGGACAATCAATTCGTTCGTTCGAGAATGATAATCCATACTCATCTCAAATTGAGTATCCCAAACTTGCGTTCAAGGTTCGGCGAACCCTGAGGAGGGATAACTACTACAATCCGATATTATGAAAGTTGGCATCTAGTGTCTAGCCACGACTCTCCAAGAGTATAGGTGGCTATCCGTATGCCTCATATTATAACTACAAACGAGTAGGGGATGAGAAGGTTCCAAACAGCAATCGATCATTACCTGTGTCCCATCACAGCCACCGGACACCTCAGGCGACAGGATCATTAGGTTTGTTCGTTCGAATCTCACTAACCGGGTGATCTTACCAGATCACAAAGCAGTCGACATTCTCGAGGACGCTCCAGGTTGTTTATAGTAGCGGATGGTATTCCTGTGTCCTCACATGGACTGAAATCCACTATGCACCAACTTACAACCTTTCGCATGAGCGATTGTGGTTAGTGGTACCAGGGCGCCTAATATGGACTGATGGAGGTCGAAAGTTTTTGCGTCACTTTCACCCCTCAGTTCCCCAGACAGTAGACAGTGTATATTCGACATACGGCCGTACAATTCCACAATACGCGAGAATTTAAGCCAACTTAAACACAAATGTCTAGAGGCTCACATCGCCTCATCACATTGGTCAACATAGGAATGATGTATATGAATCATCATAACATGGTTGCCGTAACAAACAGAGGATAGGTCTCGACAACATCTCGACACGCTGGTGTCCACCGAAACGGTAAGCAGAGCACCGGTGGCAACCCAAAACAAGGGTACCCAGTGCTTGTCCTGCTATATGTGCCTCACGAGCACTGGTGTCCTATCGACATTAGCAACCTAGTAAGTCAATTATGAATAATACAGGCCACACGCCCTCAAATTGATTTTCAGATCTTATGCAAAGATCTGAGTGAAAGGAGTCCTGAAACCGGAACCCTCACTCGCCGAATGTTCCATCTTTTCAGGATCTTTCGAGGTAAAAGGTAAAATCGAGTCATAAATGAATGCATTTGGCATAGGTCTCACGTTTGGGCTTGACGGATTCATGCGCGAAAATCGTTACTTAAAACAAACAACTACCGCGATTGCACCACCAGCAATAGTATGGAGCCTTCCCCTAAAGCATCCCTTTCAACGACTCAGGTAGTCACACAAATGGGTGCAATACGTAAGCTTTCGAGCTCATCTTGATTAGTCAGGTACTAAACGCACTAACCTGGCAGCTCATATTGCTATGGTGTCTCCAACAGTGTCTGTCAAGGACAGGGGATTTTTCTCTAGCGCGAGCAATGCTACTGAAAGATGACTGGGAACACCAGTATCGACCCAAGGTCAAGAAGGTTCCACTATCCCAAGAATCTACGCAACGACACCAAGACAAGATAAACCTACCATTAGAGGAATAACAACATTACTCGAACGGCTGAATCGATCATCCATCTCAACACGGTAGGGTAGTACCCTTGTATAATAGACAAGGTTATACGCCCTTCAGGATTCAGAGTTTCATAAAACCCCAGAATCCTGTACCAGGAACTCCACCAATGCATACGCCATGGGTGGGTCCACAATGGTATTTCCATAATCGTCAGCACGACACGTCGGCAGGTATGACGTCAAACAAATCCACTGGGATGAGCAATAATGAATTGAATCTTTCAACACTTACTAGTCCCAAAGGTATTGGCCATAATATCGCTCACATTTACTCGATACCTTCAGGTTCGAGATGTATTTGAAATCCCTTTATCGCAAAGACGAGCCTCACCCCGTCATGTGTGGATCATGGGATTTCCTTCCGACATGATTCGAGAGTGGTTAGTCGACCAAAATGCGCGTAAAAGGTTAAGGCTGGACATGGCGTCACTGATGCCTTAGATCTTGAAGAGGTAATGCTCACGAAACGCGCGAGCATATAAAGAGGTCGACACATGATTCGGTCAATTACTGAAACTACCACGAGATTCGAACTTTAGGGAGATACATGTGCTAACACTAGGACTAGAGTGTCTTAGTATGACTCCTGGAAAGTCCGTTAGACACTCGAATTCCCACATTATCGATGTCGGCACTACACAACCAGTCAGCAGCATAATGACAACAACGTGGGTTTGGGTGATGTCTCTATCCTGAGGGAACCAAGAGTGAAGCAAACGACAAGTTATCACATCATCAAGTCAATCCAACAACTGTAGCAACACGTTCACGGCGCATTACGACAGTAGGGACAACACGACAATGATCGCAACACGTCCGTGAAACACATCAACAAGGGAATACCGCATCAGGAGCAGCACAACCATGGAGATGCATCATCGACAGCGCAACACAACCACATGGGTACGCAGTCGGCAAAACTGTGCAACTACAAGAATGCACAATCGCTAGGGGTAACACCACAACATGAATTCACGACAGCAGGATGACACACAACCTAGCGAGTCCACTACACATAACTACAAGAAGCTCCATTACGGTGAGCACGTACCCCGATGCATTTCAACTCACTTATGGTGGCGGAATCCTTATTCGTGTCCTTAGCCACAAATTTATACTCCATAGGCTCATTGGTAGGAACGATTGGGTCACCAAAGGCATCCGCCATCATAACAGAAATGGGAACAATGGGTTCTACATAATTTAGTAGACTTATCAGGCCGACATCGTCCTTAGGGAGAACGACCGCAGGCTCGATATAAGTCACTCGAATAATGGCAACTGTATCATTGACAGACTTAACCCAAGCTTGAGAACCATTCTTGGCAGGAGCCAGGGAATGATAACGAGCGGTTCAACGAAAGCCTCAAAGAAAATGGAGTTAACAGGAACGAACTCCACCGTGACACAAACATGGTCATAGCGGCTTGGCAGGGGTCATAGAGATGTCTATGTCAATGACAGTGATCTTAGCAGGAGCCTTCGAAACAACAGCAACATCAAACTTGACAAAAGCCATAGAAACATCCTCAACACGCTCAGTATGAGCTACACTCTCAGCAACGACGACATGATTTGCTTGGGCCATAGAACAATAACAGCAGCAGCAACATCAGACTCGGCGGTAGCCATAGGCTCATCGTAGTTATTAGATGTGTGGTAAATAGTATCCATAGGACCTAGAAACCAACCAACATCTTTTCCAGTATCAAAGATAGTGGTCACAATGAGAATAGCAAGTAGAGGTAGAAGGATCATGATTTATCGAGACACTATGATAAAATGAAAACGATACAGACTCTGGCAAGTCATCTGAGTCATCCTTCTCATTAGGATCCTCTTGCATGTAATTTTTGGCCCTAGCACCGATAGTCATCGACTGAAATGCCTCTCCGCCACCCAAGCGAGGCCGGTGGACTTTCTTCCTGATAGGCCACGCAGTGAGAGTATCGTAATACGACAAAAGATTAGAGAGGTCACATTATCCATAACGAATGGATCTCGCAACCTTAGTTTATAAACCACCGTGACGAGGGGACGCAACGTCTCAGTATCTATGGGGATTGATGGAAAACACTTCGCATCGATTGTCGCCCCAAATAGATAACCAGTTTCGTTGTCATGACGAGAGTGGCGGACGTTCAACATTGCAACAAGATCAATGGAATTGTCATCCCATGGGTAAGTTTATTTTAACTGACTAACGTGACCGCTTCCAGTAGTCCGTCATCTGATTTTCAAGGGGGATTTCAATGTCGGCAGAAAGCGTCTTGCGACATTTGACAATTACGGATCACACACTTTACGATTTCGGCTCCCGAAGTGTAGTTTCACTCCCCAAGTATTATGACGGATTCAGACGCAACACGCACGTTGCGATCTTATATTCAATATATATATATATATATATATAAGATTCAATATATATTAACTAACTTGGATAAAATTATCTCCGACTCGACTCACTTTACCATATAATTACTTTCCCATTAAGTAGTTATACTAGAATCTTGTCGATCGAGATTTCATTTTTCCCATATTCGACTCGACTCACCTTTCCATATATTTATTTTCCCATTAAATAAATATACTAGGATCTTGTCGATTCGATATTACATTTTACAACCATCGACTCGACTCACTTTACCGTATAATTATTTTCCCATTAAATAATTATACTAGGATCTTGTCGATCGATATTTCGTTTTCAAAACCCGACTCGGCTCACTTTACCATATATTTATTTTCCCATTAAATAAATATACTAGGATCTTGCCGATTCGACATTACATTTTACATCCATCGACTCGACTCACTTTACCGTATAATTATTTTCCCATTAAATAATTATACTAGGATCTTGTCGATCGATATTTCGTTTTCAACACCCGACTTGGCTCACTTTACCATATATTTATTTTCCCATTAAATAAATATACTAGGATCTTGCCAATTCGACATTACATTTCACATCCATCGACTCGACTCACTTTACCGTATAATTATTTTCCCATTAAATAACTATACTAGGATATTGCCGATCGATATTTCCTTTTCAACACTCGACTCGGCTCACTTTACCATATATTTATTTTCCCATTGAATAAATATACTAGGATCTTGCCGATTCGACAACATATTTTACTTTGTTAAGTTTGCATACTTAACTTAGTTTTAAACGTGTAATCGTTATAGATTATTTAACGTTAATTTCCCCATGTATGCTTTCCCAACACTTAGGAAAGTGTTATATACATTTTATAAAAAAAATCTACTCGGAAGCGCGACACGGCTGGATGATTTCGCAATCAGTCCACAACTACATAGGAACAACCAACATTGTCGATCCAGACGGGGGCTATCATGCCTTCTAGATAAAGATGATTAAGCCTATTAAGTCAGCAAGGTCGATTCTGCCCTCCAATAGGGGAAGAAACGCTTGACCCTCGAAGACAACTTGGGCATGTGTTAGATCAAGAATGACTTATTTACAATAGCAACATAGCAGCACACGGGCCACGAGTCTCATAACTGATCCACACGGAGTCCCGGGCTCAAAACACACTGGTTTGCAGGGACGCACCCTAAGTCTTCACTGGGTTCCAAGTTTAGCATTCCACGCATCGTACCAGGCATTCATCTCTTCGGTAGGCAATGCATCCTCGTACGTCCGCTCCATTGAAGGACTTTGTGCGGAGGCATTAAACTCCTATACAAGGAAGTTTTCGTCTCCTGCCCCTATCCGATGCGAGGGTTTTCGTCAGATTACTCATATGAATAGAAGTTCGAGCTCTTCCGTGTTCGTACCTTAGAGGTAATGCTGAAGAAAGCTCATTCAGTTTGCGAGGATCGAAATCAAGGGATATCAACAAGACCTCCCTTTTAACTCATTGGCCAATCAAAAGCTAAGACTGAACCTACAGAACAAGAATAGACAAGACAAGGAGTGATCACCAACCCCGGCCCTAGCGCCCACCAAGGTTACCGTGCACCACAAGTTATTATTATGTGTGCACCCGTAATGATAATCGGTGTTGCCAGGTAATTTTGGTGCCCGCTAGTTCCGAACTTCCTGATCCAAAAACAAAGATTTCATACCACAAACGATCTAGACTAGTGTGACAACCCAGGAAAATCCCACATCGGCCGTGGCCAGGAGAGATCCGTGGTTCATAAGTAATGTCTTGCCTCTTAAATCACCAACGCGTTTTGGGGCTTAATGTTAGTGGATGAGAGGAGAACTCCACAGTTAAGCATGCTCAGGTGGGAGAAATTTCAGGATGGGTGACCTCCTGGGAAGTCCCCACTTGGGCAACCAAAAACAAATCCGTGAGCTCTGGATGAGCATAGCGGACAATATTGGTGATGAGAGGGGCGGGGTGTTACAGATGGTATCAGAGACACTCCTGTGCCGTTCGGGATGGTGGGTGCACACCTCATCAAGGACGATGAGACTCTAACAGGGGGTGAATGTGACACCCCAGAAACACACCTCATCAGGGACGATGAGACTCTAACAGGGGGTGATTGTGACACCCCAGGAAAATCCCACATCGGCCGTGACCAGGAGAGATCCTTGGTTCATAAGTAATGTCTTGCCTCTTAAATCACCAACGCGTTTTGGGGCTTAATGTTAGTGGATGAGAGGAGAACTCCACAGTTAAGCGTGCTCAGGTGGGAGAAATTTCAGGATGGGTGACCTCCTGGGAAGTCTCCACTTGGGCAACCAAAAACAAATCCGTGAGCTCTGGATGAGCATAGCGGACAATATTGGTGATGAGAGGGGCGGGGTGTACAACACACACGCATTCACCACCTGGGCCACACCCTTGTATTGATTTAAACCCAACAACTAATATATATAAGCTCACCTTCACTTCTCCTTTTTCTTCCCTGTGGACGCGCAGCAGCAGCAGCAAAATGAGTATTTTTTTTTATTTTTGAAATCGTAATTGCCTTATATATGTGATTTAGCCATGTTTAATTATCATTTGACCACTGATGCTTGATTACCGGCCATCTATGACTCGGCAATACGTATAATTACAGTCAATTGTTAACCAATTTACCAAACACACGTAGAACATTCAATGCTTGGTCAATTCTTGCCATTTCACCAATCCAGTGATCTACACTATAAATTGATCGTCCACAAGCCATTCCAACTCGCCATTTCATCTTTCTCCACCTCTATTTCTTCATAATTACTCTCAAATCTTGATCTGCGATCGTGCATTTTGACTTTTGGTTTGACCTTTCAATCGTAATCAAATCTACATTGTAAGTTTAATTCTTGTTGTGGGTTTTATCATTCGGCATCTACACACCATTAACCCTAAGGTTAATTGGGTTAATGTTGTGTAGATCGTTTGATTGCAAATCTAGGGCTCGTAGGATAATGATTTGGGGATTTTTATTGTTTCAAGTATTGTATAAATATAATCAGAACCCAAACTGATTAACAAACTAACACCCAGACCAACTGGTCTGGGCACGCCCTTCCACCCATCTGGTCCCGGGTTCGAGTCCCGGGTTTGACAAATCTTTTTTTTGTTGTTTTTCTTTTTTTAACTATATATACATAATACCTATAATTTTATAAATTCATTTTAAAATACTAAAACACTTTTAAAAATTCTACAAAAATTATCTTGTGTTAATCTAATGTAATAGTTCAACTTACAATTTTTAGTTTTCAAAAATTTATTTATTTAATATATTTAATAAATAAATCAATTTTATTCTATTATATTTATAAAATCCCATTTAAATATCAAAACAAATTCATAAATTTCCATAAATTTTATTCTAAGTTTTTATAACATTAAGCTTTTCAGAAATGATTTATATTTCTGAAAAATCATTTATTTAATATTTTTAATCAATTGTTGTTAGTTTTAATCATAATTAAATCATAATAAATCCAATTTTTGGTATTTTTGCACCAAAATTTAATACAAATTATTTCTGAATATTTAGAACAGAAATATGAATTTTAAACTAATAATTCTTTAACTTTTGTATTTTTAAATATTAAAGTTAAATTTTGACAAATTGTTATAAATAGAATTAATATTCTATTTTAAAGAAAATAATTTTATAAAAATTATTTTTATACTTTAAATACATTATTGAGTCCATCTTAACTTTAAATTTCCTAAAAAGATTTTTGGTTATTTATTTATTAATATTCTCTCAATTATCAAACGTTTTTGATGTTAATCAAACAAGCATTTATCCCCAATTCGAAGCCCTAGAAACTTATACATTTATAGACTTGATAGACTTAGACATATATATTACCTTATTATAGGGTGATACTTGACACATTTGGGCAACACACTATTCTATTTATCAACAAATACAACATTTTGCTAAGGTGAGTTTTACATAGCCCCTTTTCTATTTATCACCATTTTTGGGGTGAAACATGTTACAACATTATTCATGCAATTCAATCATCAATGTGTCTATGTGTATTTCTATGTTGCATTATGTCTTGAACATGACTAGGGTAAGCACAATTCTAGCATAAACATTCATCAGCCAAACGGTATACATTGATAGATCTATTGGACTGACAATCCCACCCGGATACGTGCCTCCTACAAAGGTTACGTGGGTGTTTGTTACTGCAATTTAAACGAGTGAACCATGAGCGTATGGGATGTACCACAATACAACAGTCAACAAGGTTGATTATGCACTCGATTTACTTCTAGTATGTTTTCGCATATGGACTAGATTGCCATGACACATGAATTGCACAACAATTTTATTCTATTATCAAAACCTATGTAATTCTCACCAACTTTTGTTGACCCAAAATATTTTCAACTTAACATGTTTCAGGTTCTACTTGCTTGAAGGTTTGAATTGATGCTTGGAGATGCTTGCATAGTTTTATTTAAATTTGATGTACAAATTCTTAGAACAATTGTATGTAACTTATTTAATGAAATTTATTATTTACCATGAGCTACTGAACAATCATCAATACGTGACATCCCGATGTTTCCGCCATCGGTTGGGGTGTTACAACTAGCTTCGCCTTCATGACATCAACAACACGATAACGTCCATTTACGCAATAGAGGTTAGTCCTTCCGAGCATTCTGTCCGCAGATAAGCGAGTGAGTTCGTCGTAGATCACCGCTTCCGTCCCGCTTGTTTCCAATAATCTTCGTCAAAACGTCACGACTTTGTATAGAATTAGTCTTGTCAAACACTTGAAAATAGTTGATAAGGACGCACCACAATAACGCCTTTGCGCTTCGGATTTTATAAAAATTTCGGCAGAGCTTCCTCTGTTTTCATATAAACCAGACGACACAAGTCGTCTACAATTTTTCCCAAAACCAATTACAAACACAAGACGACGTATTTATCCGCATTTCTAATCCACGAGACTTTATACGTTTCGACAATTTTATAAATTATACTATATATACAAATATATACGTATAGTCAAACAATGTAGTCCAACAACGCAAGTCATGACTAATATAGAAATATTATCTTACAATACTTTTCATTAATATTTTTATCGGTTCGTTTTCGCGAGTTAAAACTATTTTTGGCCGTATTGTTATATTTATAATTTATAAATATATTTCTAAAATATCAACAAAATATTACTAACATAATTATACCGATACTACGCGCGCGTCTCGATCTACGAGTTAACCGGTGCTGAATCGTTGACCACGTTTGATCGGGTTTGACCGAATTGACCAGAGTTGACCACGTGTTGACCAGTCACGAACCAGCCAGATCTGACCCATACCACACGGATCTAACCCGAACCGAACCCAGATCTATCGCCACAGCCACCGATAACCACCATAGATCCACCCGAACCATCTCTAGTCGAGACCAGACACACTGCAAATGAACCCGTCCAAGATCTGACCCGGGTTGAACCTGTCTCGAACCGAGACCCGAACCAAAACCTTTGGCATCCACCTCCTCTGTCGCCTGGGGCCACCGGCCGGAACCACCATCACCGCTCACCCATCCTAGTCGGACCCACAACACCTTCGACTACAACCATCATCACCGTCAGCAACCGAACACACAACCCACACCACCTCCGGCCATCACTGCACCCCTACCGAGACCCCAACTGACCCGACATCACCTACCACAATCGGACCACAACCACATCACCTTTAAACCCAAACCAACCACCATCGGCCCTCCTAACCCACGAGAACCACCACCACTTGTCTGATCCTTCCAACAGAGCCACGATCCACCATCAACCTGCTATGACAACCACCACCTACCTGTAACCACCCCCACGTGAACAACCTCTGACCAGGCCACCATCCCCACATTCCGAACCCAACAATCATACACCCACAGCCCCGCCATCATCACCTTCACAGCCCCCTTCGGGCCTGATGACCACGGTACCGCCACCACCAAGGATGGTGGTGGCCGGATGCTGCTAAAGATGAAGATAAAGAGATGGATCGTGAGGAGAGAGAGAGAGGTGTAGGTTTCTAGAGAGAGAGACTAGAGAGAGAGAGAGAGCAGTAGCGGCTGAATAAGAATGGAGGGTTGGAGAAGAAAGGTGTCCTTTTATACCTAGGGTTTAGGTAGGTGGGTTTTCTACCGCATATCGAACTCGTTTTAACGTATCGTCTCTCGGTTTACAGTTAGGCTAGATGACATATCAGGTAAACTAGTCGGTTTTGTTCGAAATTAAAAACATAACTAAACCGAGCAATATAAATGTTATTTTCGTCATTCGACGCGTGAAAACAGAACACGCGTTAAAATCGCGTTAATCGATTCGGTTGTGCTATCCTTCATTTAGACGACCTGTTTACTTTCGAAACTAAATAAATGAAATTATTTATAATAAATAATTATTCCAAAAGTTCGATAACGGTTAAAACCACACGTTTTGACGTTCGAATCCCACGTCAGTTCCTCTCCGCGTTCTCCAAAACGCTGCGTTTTTGACCGTTTACCGCGCCGATCTCACATTCGATCGCATCAATAGTAAATACGTGTCGTATTTACATTTATTAGCCTTATGTTAGTCCACTTTGACAAATTTTCACTGATGTCAGTTCGTTACGTTAAATACGCGAAGTCTTTCTTTAAAGGCATCAAGGCTCCAACGAACTTTAAGAAGGACATCGTAGGACTCATATCAGCTCAACCACTACTAGAAAAATGGCCTATCTTGACACACATTTAATGACACGCGAGAACTCATGACACGCAAAAGCGCGTGTCATTAAAAATCGTCGTCTTTTAAAAAAAATGGTCAAACAATGACACTCTTTTTTGCGTGTCAACAATCTAATGTCAAGATTTTAAAAAACATGACAGTATAAGAATTGGGTGTCATGTTTAGTGTCAATATTTCACATTTTTTCATTTCCCTCCCACACATCTCGCGCCCTCTCTCTTCCTCTATTATTCCCAAAATCACTTCAAAAAAAAACCCTCTGCTAACAAAACACTTCAGAAGATCAAACCATCATCGCGTATTGTAAACCTAGATGGCATAACCATCTTCTTCTTTTAGAAGCCATCATCGCGTCCCTAAGGTTAGGGTTTATCATAATCGCGTCTTCAACTTCAGAAGCCATCATCGCGTCTCTAAGGTTAGGGTTTATCATACTTCTTCCTCAATTATTATGGTTTATTGTTAGAGCTGTTGAAATGTGATACTAATCAGCCATCATTTACAATGTCAGATCCACTTCAGTAACAAGCAATCGAACCCTAGATAGCTCAAGATCTGATTAGAATTCATTAAGGTATGTTGTGAATTTAATGATTCATTGTTGTTCATGATCTTTTTTAAAGAATTATGTAGTGAATCTATCGAACTATCTGGTTAATCGAATTGTAGAATCCATGAGATCGATTCGTGCATTGGTTGCTTGTTTTCATGGATCTGAAACTAATTAAAGATAAATTTGATGTTGTTTAGAGTGTTTAGGGCATAGATATGTTTATTTTGAGTATGCAGGTTTTATTTTTGTTCCATAGATTTTGCTTAATTTTATAAACATAATAACAGATATGTTTATTTTGGATGTGTATATTGCAGGCAACTATATATAAAGATGAATACAACATGTGTGTCTATGATTCTCATATTTCAACTAGATGTGCATTTTTGCTTCTCTTGGCTAGCCAGATTCTGATAATGGTGACTAGCCGATGCTTCTGTTGTGGGAAGGCTTTGAACCCAACCGGTTCTAAGGCTTGTGCGGTTATCCTCTTCATCTTTTGATGGTTTGTAGTATATTATAGGTACTCCTCTACATATGAATTGGTAACAGTGTTTAAAAAGATGTTGGTTTAAAAGAAATCAGTCAACGTCAAACTAGCTGAAATAGGTCACAAGTTTTATTCATTTACTTATGAATTGCTAAAATGTTTCGGTTCAAAAGATAGGAGTCATATGGTTTGATGTCGGCTGAAATAAGCTATGAATTCGACTCATTTACTTGTGAATTGGTAAAAAGATTTGGATATAAAAAGTTTTGATTCAAAAGAGATGTGTTAAACGAGCCAATGTTGGCTGAATCAGGTCACAATTTGAGTCATTTATGAATTAGTAAAAAAAAAATTGGTTCAAATGAGGCATTATTTTTGTAAGACATGTTTTTGTAAAAAGTTTTGGTTCAAATGAGGCATAGTTTTTGTAAGACATATGTTTTTGATTTTCAACCATTTTTATTTATATAGTAGTGAATATGTTGGTTTGGGTTGGGTTTGATCTTAAACGGGTCAAAGATCCGAATATTTTTTTTTATATGTGGATGATAATGTTTCATGTATGTTTAGCGTTTTTTTTTTAATATGACCCTAGGATTAATACGTTTGGCTTAAAGCAGGTGCGATATCTGTTCCAGAAAAGGAGCATGTGTCGTACGCTACCATGCTATTCACACATTTATGTTGGCTTGGCTATAGGTGAGAATTTACTATCATTTCATATTGGGTAATTTGTCCAGCTTAAAACTCTAATATAACAACTTTAACGTATGTGATGTAATGATATTGTTGGCTTGCAGACTTACAACCATTTTTATATTTGGGAATATTGAAAATATGGACCGTTCTTATGTCTAGAAGGTAAGGGAACTTATGCCAAATTCTGTTTTGGATTCTGTATGCATGTTTAGTTTGTAAACAAGCATTGTTATTAAAAAAAAGTCACTAATTTGTTTACAGCAACCAATTAAGGTTTATGCACTGCATATTTGTATTATACATTTGTTGGTTTTTTATTACTTTGACTTAATTGGATAATTTAGTTTAGTCCATTGATAAATGGTAGTTGAAATAGATTATAGGCCTTGCAAATTCTATGCTTGTGGATAATCTAAAGTTCTTATGTTAAAAAGGTTGTAGATGGTTACAAAGTTTGTTGCTTACAGTTGAGGATCATTTAGTACAACAATTTTTGTTTTAAACGGGCGCCATGTTTGTACATTCGCGTTGGGCCCCTAAAATCGTTGAGCCGCCCTTGAATTGTTCTTCAGTACCAAATTTATTCTTCAGTAATGAACATGTTCTTCAGTACAAAACTGATGTAACTGTTAGTGGTTGACAATTATTGCAGTTATCATAGCCAATTGTCATGTTGTTTTCAAGTAGGGTTCTGATGGTTCATTGCGCCTGTTGAAACCCTTATACAAATGAATCATTTGGCCTGTGCTGGGATATCGAATTCATACGAATGCTGGTACACTTTTCACATAATTTTTTCATACCCGTTATTGGAAACGTTGTCTTATCCTACTAAAGTGTTCATCATACCTTCCTGGATTACTTATCTGGTGGATGTGAATTAAACTTCATGGTGGCCATAGATTTCACAGGTAACTAAATTCTTCTTTGTAGCTTAACACAGGCATATGTTATCATCTATAATACCATTATATGTTTATTCGTTATTTTGCTACTTCGCTTGTCTATTGAATTTCTAGCTTCAAATGGAAATCCTCGCCTGCCTGATTCATTGCATTATATTGGCTTGTTGATGTTTTTTTTTAGAAAAAAAAATAATAGAGTTTTTCTACTGTTCTATATACTTTTTTTCATTCAACACAATTAAGATGGGAATATTTTGAAGCGATTAACTGATTATATCTAAACTATGGTGATAGAATGTGCTAATATGGATAGTTGATTTTTTTTTAGGCTGGACCTAAATTGCTAGAAGTTTAACACCTTAGTTCTTAGTCTAGAGATGAAAAAAAAAAACGATTTTGAACTTTCTAACCAACCTAACCGTGAACTGTGAAGAACTGAATTACTTCCGAATCAAAACTAGTTTGGCTTAGAACCAGTCCAAGTTGGCTTAGAACTGAATTGTTTTCTTGAAACTAACACCATCGCGAACCGTAACCTTTCATCTTATTAATTTAATTGTGTCTCAGGTTGGGGGAGGAGTGGATGTTTACACGGATACGGATATTGATTGTATTCGTGAAGAATGGTCAGGTTATGCCGCGACCTTCATTTTCAAGTGATCTCTATGTTTAGGTCTAGATCGACTAATGTAATGTATTGACACAATGTTTTTGTAACCGTTAATACTTGTGGTAGGATTCGACAAATGGTTGTAATGGGTTTTTTTGGTGGTATATAGTTTTATTATCAAATTTAGTGATTTTGTAATTATAAATATAAACTATATCCAGGGATATTAGTCATTTTGCAGAATTTTTTTTAGGAAAAAAACCATGACACGCAAAATGAGTGTCATAAAGGTGTGTCATAAATGAGTGTCAAGAATGTATGTCATTAAAGAGTGTGTCATAAATGCGTGTCAAAAAAACATGTCATAAAGGAGTGTCATGAACGGGTGTCATTAAAAGATGACACGCGCTTGCATGTCATAAAAATTTAATGACATGTTCTTCCTTGACACTTTGCTGTGTGTCATAAACACCCTTTTATGATGCGCAATGCGCGTCAAGATAGGGGTATTTTTCTAGTAGTGAACTAACCATAATTAACCTTAAACCATGTTAATTACTTCGAAAACATGATAAGAATCACGTTAATCGCTGTACGAAATTTGCCGGTTGTCACAGTGTTCACTTTTATTTGTTCGTTATTAGTATAAACGATCGGTTGACCAACGTAACTGAACATAGATGAACACACATAACTCGGCTAACACCATTTAAAAGCAAATATCAATAACAATGTTTGGTTTAGAAAAATAAAAATAAAACTAGACTAAATTGGAATGGGTGAAATTTTAATTTCATAAGCTACACTAAGTTAGTGAGCCTAACAATTTTAAATCAACATATTAATGAAAGAAATTAAGCAAACAACAACAAAAATTAATGAACATAAACAAAGAAACGTTTGTTGGACTGGTCGAACTGGTGGATATCCGATTTAACGTCCGATTCGATTATGAAAACATCGGTAAAAACTTGCCTTCCCACCATCCAAGTTCGGTCCATAGTCTAATTACCAAATAGCCCACATCCCACCCCGCCCCACCCCACACACCACATCAACCAACCATAAAATGTGCACACTATTATTTCCAAACAATTATTCGTCATCACCATTGTTTTGAAAACCGGACCGGACCGGCCGGTCGGACCGGTCGGACCGGGCTCCGGGCCTGGACCGGTCCGGTTCAGGTAGTCGGACCGTTTTTGCAGCGAACCGGGGTTGAACCGGTGAACCGGCCGGTCGGACCGGAAAACCGGCCGGTCGGACCGGAAACCGGACCGGTCGGACCGGATTTTTTAATTTTTTTTAATTTTTTTAATTTTTTTTTGTTTTTTTGGGCCGGTTCGTCGAACCGGTCGAACCGGTCGGACCGGTCGAACCAGTGAACCGGCCGGGGGTCCGGTTCGACGTCCGGTCCGGTTCTGAAAACCTTGGTCATCACAACACTCTATCTTAAAAAAATGCCCACTACAACCGATTTCATGACCTCCCCTAGACACCGCCGGTTCTCTTACTTCTCCGGCTGTATGTCACCCTCATGCATACCCGTCGACGAGCAATACACGATAATAAAAAGCGAAAGACGCGACAGCGAACGGCGCCAAAGGCGGAAGTGGAGGAAGTTGATGAAAGCAAACGAAGCATATACGGATCATCAAAGCCATTGGTATTCCGTTATGACGCCGTTAGTTATTCACAAAACTTCGATGAAGGCAACCATCGTGATCATGATCTCTAGTGTACATTAGAATTACTGCATTTGATAAGCACTTCAGTTTTGTTATATTAATATTTTTCATTGATGAATGTATATTTTATTAGACATTGATGTAAGTGATCGTTAATCAAATTTGATGGTTACTTGTTTTTCTTATTTTTGTTTCGTTTTTGTAGAAAGATGGTTAATGTTTTTTCTTTGATGAAATTAAAACCAATTTGTTTTATAAACAATTATTGAGAAATATTTTTATTTTTTTGAGAAAAATAATAAATATTAGAGTCATGATCAATATGTGATGATAAGAATGTTATTTTGGTTGTGCTTGGTGGTGGTGGGACGGAGGAGACTGACAGTCATGTGGCAAGTGGACGATCGAGTACCAATGACGTTAATATTTAGGATAGGGTCCGTGTCAATCAGTAATGCTGGATCGAGCTGGCTGGTTGGTTGTTGGCTTGCAAGAGGTGACAGCTTCTAAGTGTATGCATATTGGGCGTTACATGCTTTCGTTATGGGACGTTTTCACCCTCCATAGCGTCAGGAACACCGCCCCCACCAGCGCTATGAAGGCGTTATGGGCATGGCCGGCCCTTAAAGGGTGCGGAGAGGACTCCTGGCCCGGGCCCAATTTCTCAGGGGCACATTGACCCTCCGACAATTCAAGTTTTCTTAACAGTAATATTCTTAATTCGATTGATTTTTGTATGTTTGAGCCTCAAAATTGTTAATCAAGTATTAATCAAAGTGAAAGGTAGTTTATATAAAACAGAAAGTAAATAAATATTAAGAGAGGTTAAGAATTAAAGAAGAAAATGAAATGGTCTTAAAAAAAAATTGCAGGTTTATTAATGGGTGTATGACTAGAGAGGATGAAGAAGATAAAATTAAGAGGGCTCACACTTGGTTGTATTTGCTTTTTACCGGTTGGTTTTGACTTCCTTTTACTTTTATTTTTGTTATGAAACAAATTTTTTTTTAATTGTCAAACTTTCACTCATTTATATTTTCACCCTTTGTGAGATTCAAACTCCCAACAGGGTTTGTTCCCTCTACCGTTAGACTACAACCTAAGTGAGAAATAAAATTTGATATTACTTTAATCTTAGCTTAAAAAATAGTTTACATTATTTATTTTGTTAAGGCCTAAAGCTAAGGCTAAGGGGCACAATTTTTACAGCTCGACCCGGGCACTTGAATTTTCAGGGCCGGCCCTGGTTATGGGGCACAATGTTATGGAGATAACGAGAGTTATGCACGTTCTTCAATGAAATTTGACCGTTTGATTCGAATGTGAACGTTGGACATGGGGTGGCTGGCAACGGTTAAGTTTGTAAAAAAAAAGTTAATCAGTTATATATTTACACAACATTCAAACACAAAACACAACATATTTACACAACACTTCACACAAACATATTTATACACACATTCAAACACAAAACACAACATATTTACACAACCACACTTCGCACGACAACCTAACCGGCAAAGCGTTGAAACTGTGTTTGAAACACAAGGCCCAAATCGAGACAATAATTTTTATTTTAGTATTTGTAACTTTTTTTTTTAGTATTTCTATTTTTTTAAGTATTTATAGTTTTCTTTAGCATTTGTAATATTTTTATTTAATGAAATATTTTTTGGTATTTAAATATTTGTTATTTAAATAAAAAACAATAATTAAGCAATGATTATCCAACCATTTATAAAGCCTCATCGAGTCCTTTCCCACTACACCCTTATTTTCCCATAAAGTCTTATATGGAGTCCCTTCTATTAGTTTATAATATTTTATTCTCCATAAAACCTTATGGAACCCCACACTACACATGCCCTAAGGGGGGGGGGGGGGCAATTATTTTTTTCAACTTCACTAATTTCTATCAATCATTTACTGTCATATCATTTCAGTAATTCACTTCACTGAACCAGTTTTTTTAAAGACAACATTTATTTATTTATTTTTAATAAATAATAGATTTAAAAATATAGTTAATAACTTATTATTCAATTTAAAAAAGTAACTTATAAAATAAAACATTTAACTAAATTTCATTAAATTAATTAAAAGTTAAATAAATTAGAAAATAATATTAATATAAAAAAAAGATGACCCATCACCACCTTAAACCAACACAACTCCCCTTCTATCCCTCCCTTATAATTCATTCCTTAACCACGTGCTTTAGAAACAGCTTCCAAGTGAACGATTATACACCATGAACTTCTTTCCAAGTGATTATACACCGGAGACTTGGGGAAGAAATGGGAAACGTTTGAATGATTATACAATTTATACATGTTAGGAACAGCTTTCCAAGTGAACCACACCGCGAACTTCTTCACGTAAACCCTCCACGAATCCACTACCAGCACCACGGGTGGCAATATTGCCGTGTTGGTAGTGGGGTACCCGTAAGATTCACGGTAAGCGCCCTTCCCTCTTTAATTGTTTCATTTATTCATCTTCAAATCTATAATCTCTACTACCTTATTAAGGAGGAGAGATGGGTAAGAAGGTAATTTCACCATCATTTTAAGATGGCATACAAAAGGTCTCATGCATAAATCTCTAATTTTTACCATTTTCTTCCATCTATGCCCTTATGTACAAGTCACTAATACAAATCAATTGCATCATTCAATACATTTAATTCATGTATTAACTTTTTGTTACCTAGAACCATTACCAAGTAATATATTAATTCATGTAACTTTTTTTTAATGGATTAACTTTTTGTTACCAATGGAATTTGAATTATCACCACAAGAAAAGGCTAAGCCTTATTTAACACTTTGTAACCAGTAGACTAAAGGCTCTTTGGTTTATGTGTGTAACTAAATGTTGCAAATAAAAATCAAGCACAGATCGGATTGGATAAATGACAGTATGGTGTATAAAGTTTTGGCAATTTAAAATGTGAATAAAAATACATACCCGCGGCAACGCGCGGGCATTCCACTAGTACATTATAAAGGAGGAGTGATGTACCATATTGGAATTTTGACATGGGTACAATTTTTAAAGCAATAAGTATAAGAGAATAAAGCTTATTTCATAAGGGTATTATAGGGATATTTGGGACAATTAAGACACTTAGAGGGTTAGTAGAGTAATTTTATCTTTTGTTTTTAGTTAAAAACTAAAATATCATTCCTATAGTACCCCTAACTCCCTTCACCTTCCCACTTAGGCCATATGAAGTGATCTCCTAATCAATTATTCATTGATTGTCTTTTATTTATATTAATCATTCATAACAAATTCTATTCCATTCTATAAAGAAACTTTCATTTATAGTAATGGCAGGGATGTATGTAAGTTCTTGCCCTTATCTCTTTACTATTCACCTTCTATCTTTCTCTAATCAGTTTCTATCAAGTTCAATGCACATGTTCTGTTCATTGTTATCTCTTTACTTATTTCTTTTCTATTCACATTCTACCTTTGTAGATAAGGTATTGTTATCGATTTTTGTTCTAATGTTACTTAGTGTTGATTGTTGCATCTTCGTTTAGTTGAGACGCTAATGCTTCTAGCAGTTTATGATGATCAGCGCGCACCAGAGGGACCCCAGTAGTCCAGGTTTCTTCTCTCGGTTCTAATTATGTATAACAATTGTTAATCTATAAACTACATGTTTATTATTACATTGTGTTACTTGTCGATTCAAATTGGTTGAAAACCACTCCACGTTTATCTTTAATGTATACCTTTAATAATTTTGTTATTTTTGCAGTTGTTAAAAATGAGTGCAATAAAGACAGTTTCAGTTGTTACAAATGTGATCAAGACTCTTTACTGATCTTATGGTGCCTTTTGGAGCTATAGCCAGCTGCCAGATTCAATGTATGATATTAATCCCCCAGTTTAATCCTTCAACTCTTAAACATATAGTCCAATATTAATGATTTTAACTATTTTTATATACCCTTTATTCATCTAAATATAATTACTTAATGTTAAGTTACTTTTTATTTTATTTTTTTATAGCTATTTTTTCCATGTTTATGGATATATAAAATTTTGAGGTGGCTAAGATTTTATCTTTTTTGTAGGTTTGATTCTTTAAAAGATCTTCATAGTATTGTCACTTAAATACAGAATGTTTCATTATTTTATTAAGTGGTTTTTAATTTTTAAAATAAAATTTATCAACTTTTATTTTCATTGAGTATTCATTAAGCATCATTCTTAAGTTAACACATATCTCACCTTAAAACTTTTTCTCTTTCTGATTAAACAACATTCATTCTCCCCAACTTCCCAATTCAATTTGAAGATGGAAGGGGATGGTATAGTGTCACCAGAGAAACAAAACACAGACTCCGCTACGACGTCGTCTTACACTTACTGGGTCAGAGAAGCTAAAAAAGCTTCAACAATTTGCTATCTCTTGAAATGTATATTAATATTAATTAATTTTTAGTTACATAGATTTTTTAAAACTTTTTTCTACATATGGTTATACATATATCTCTTCTCTATTATTTATTTATTATTACCTTATTATTATATATTATATATTATTATTATGTACCAAGCATGTCCAATAAGATAATTTCAACATAATTTTAAGATGGAAGTTGAATAGACTCTTCACAAATGTCTATTTTTTTGATTATTTCCTTCCCTTTTTGCCCCTTGTGTATAACATATCATGCTTATTGTATATTGTGTAATACACACTTAATATCATTTCCAACATCTAACCCCCCCATTTATAGAGAAATAGATGACCACATTAACTTTGTGAAACCCCTCATTATTATAAACCACTTCATAGCCCTCCATTATTACCCACCAACTAATCAATAAGTTATGATTTGCAAATGAATGGATAACTTGAAATATCTATTATGCTATCTTATTAAGTACCAAAGCAACATGTACAATTGAATCAACCTTAATTCATAAGGGTATAATAAGAATATTTGTCACAATTAAGATGCTTTTAAGGGCATGATAGTAATTTGATCATGGTTTTATAGTTAAAACATAAAAACTTCTTCCATACTTGCCATTATGTCATCAAAATTGTTCTCTTCGTTTTCTTCTCAAGGCCCTTCATCGTCTTTCAATTAAATGGTTTCTCAATTCAATCGCATTCACTACTATTGAATGTCATTCTCCTTCAATTGCCCTACCTATTTATTGTGCCTCCTCTTCATAGACTCTCAACTAAAAGCACAATGTTCTTTGATCAAATTACGATTGTTCTTTTTCCTAAACACTAATTTTTCATTCATGTCTTTTAATTTTTCAGTGCATTTAAAGATGAATTTGCTACTCAATGGCTTCCATTCCTCTTCTATGTGTCTGCTTTCTTTCTCATGCCTCATGTTTACTTAATAGGTAACCAAGTCTTTGTGATTTAATGTTGATGTAGGTTCTAATATTTCTATCAGGTATTGATGTTTTACAAGGAACTATTTTAGTTGTGTCTACAGTTTTTTTATGCTTATTGTTTTTTTTTTTTTTTGCCATGCTTCTACAACATGTTGTGTCTACTATTTTTGTTCTTATTGTTGTATTTTGCTATGCTTCTACAACATTTGCTTATAGTTTGTTAACAGAAAAAAAATATGGATTTTGTTGTTCAATTTTGTAAACAAAAGGAGTTTTAGGCATCTTATATATTAAGAAAATTAGCCAGTGTGTATTCTTTGTCGTTGGGTCTTATTTAAACCCCGCAGCAACGCGCGGGTAAACCCACTAGTATATATAAAAGAAAGAGTTCATAAAAATATTGTTTTTAGATCGATAAAATTTAATCTCCATCCATCTGCTTTATACTAATTTTAAAAAGATTAATTAGCAAGATTTTAAATATCCGTGTACATACACTTTGCATGATTTGAATTTTGAGTGTTCTATAAAAGAGGGGACGCCTTACCAACAATAATATTGCTGGGGAACTTTTAGTACTACTTAGAAATGAATATTAAGAAGTTTTTAGCTTGGTTTCGGACTTTCGGTTGGTTGGTTTACGGGTTGAGGGTGACTAAAAATATATATGTTTGGCTGAATTTTAAATAATTAGCTGACTAAAACTAAAGTTAATTCATACTGGGCTGATTTGAAATTAGAATGAATTTAAGGACGTTGATGTACGGTTCATTGTTAAATGGTAATAGACACTTGTTTTATCAAAAGGCGACCATGGGTAAAGCAATAGGATAGATTGATCAACTATCATGAGTCGGTAAGTAGTCATACAACGACTATTTAAGCAAGCTAGAGCAAGTTGTTAATGGGTTAGATTAACTATCAATTACGTACCTAATCCAAATAACAAACCACGACACAAATCTATGCGAGCTGATAATTGCGCAAATAAAGATTCTACAAGGCAAAAAATGATTGGACTTTTTGGTACCACGTTATTTTGAAAAAATACATGCAACTAAAAGTACATGTATTGTTGAAATATAGTAGTGAAAATGATTTTTCACTAATTTTAGATTTAAATAATTTTATTTATATATGTGATATAGATAAATTATTTGTGGGTTTGTGTTCAACAATGTGACAGTATCACAACAAAGCACACCAATTCAAAATGTAGCTAAGATGAATGAGGTATCGGTTTTTGAAACGCGTATAACTGGAACAACCAAAGATGAAAAAATTGGATTAAGTTTGGTCAACTTGTCCATATAGGTGACATGACAAAACATGAAGTGGTATATAAGGGTGGATGAGGTGGTGGGTGATAGAATCACATTATCACACCCAATAATATGGGGTCACCTTATTTTCATCACACTCCATCACATCCATCACTAAAAGGTTAGAGTGGATTGATTCTTATCACAAGGTAATTTTTTTAAATTAAAAATACAACAATACATTAAATAAAAAACTTACATTAATTAGAAAAAAATACTAAAAAATATAAAATAAAAATGAAATAATAAAATTAAGTGAGTGGTGGGTACGGGTCCTCGAACACGATATCTAAACTACCGACATGTTCTGTTAGATCGTGTCGAAGTTGAAAGTGGGTTTATTCATTCCTCAACTCCCAAAGAATATTATCATTAAAGATTGCTGGTGTTGGAGTATCCATAACGTACTCCGGAGATATTGCGCACCCCTCTTCCTTCAGTATCATATTGTGCAATATGATACACGCGTACACAACACTCATTATTTTCGCTTGATCAACCAAACGAATCGGGCGATATATTATGTGTCATTTAGATTTCAATAACCCAAACGTTCATTCAACGTCTTTTCTCGCCGATTCCAAAAGTAGTTTAATAAAAATAACTAAATTAAACCTAAAACTAGACACCTAGTAATACTCTAGACTCTCTAAAACTAAACTACTGACAGGCAAGTGAACCTATAGACTCTAGTATAGCTAAAGTAAGTCCGGATATCGAACCCACGAGACTCTAATGGAAAACAAAAACTAGACTCGATTACTTATCCTAAATACTGACTTAATAATGTTTTGTTACTTAAAGGGGGTTTTCTAACAAACTAATTGCAAATAAATAAATAAAACTTAAATAATTGAGGACACAAACTGGAGACTCGGAACTGGGATCGGATGATTGGAAGGCACTACCTAGGCTAGAATCCTACACATGAATGATAAGTTTCTAATGGTCATGGAACTGGTGTGGAACCGGGATCTTACAATACTAAACATCAAGAATAAATTAGACACCCTCGACCCTTCTCAAGGGGAAACCCTAGAATACTGTTGTGCTGTTAAACCACCGGTTGAGAGGTTACCCTCACAGGCTTACCTACTCGAATCTTAAAGTACCCGCTAGACAGTCTACCTCACAGCGCGAAAGTCACAATACACCCTAAAGTGCAAGGGGTAACTACAATATTTCTGATAAGACTTGGCCTACAAGGAATGCTAGGGAAACTAGGAAGATCTTCTCACAAAGCCTCTAGAACTAGCAATTTAACACCCTAGACAGACCAACAATCTCGCACCTTACAGCTATTGAGAATTGGTAGAACACTTAGAATTACCTAACTAACAATTACAACTCCTATGGATAATCCTAGGCAATTAACCATAAACTAGTTGCTAACACCCAGTCCGCAACCTAACCCGCATTCATACATGAAAGACATTCACAAAAACGCAAGTGGAGTTTATAAAAGTTATTTAAATAAAACTAAATATGCATATACATCAAACCAGAAAATAAAAAGTTCTTTACTTTAAAATTCATCCACAACCAAAAGTTTCAAAACCAAAAGAAAATAAATCAAACAAGCGTATTCATCATTACCTAGGTAGCAAAAAGGTTTAGCCTCTAAAAGTCATGATAATATCAAAACAATAAAAGCAAGACAAATTCATGGTGTTCACAACGGGTTTCAAATAAATAAATAATAAATATTGAATTAGAACCGACCCGTGCTGGCACCTAGGCTTCAACCCCTGACCTCCTTCTCTTGATGCTTCCAAGGATAATCTGCTCCTCCAAAGAATAACTTCGGCTGCTCCTGTTGTCCTTCTTTCGTGCGATCTCCTCTGAGCAAAAATAATGTGCGCCCAATTCTTCCAATATCTATAATACATTATAAAGGAGGAGTGATGTACAACAAGGTAATTTGCATTTCCGTACAACTTAACAAGCAACATGTACAACATATTTAAGCAAGAAATTTAAGGGTATTATGGGTATAATTGGGACAATTAAGACACTTAAGAGGGTAATATAGGCATTTCATCCACCTCCTCCTTTACAATATCAAAAGACTTTTACAATACTACCCTCCTTCTTCCATCCATACCCTTCAATTGTTTGCCTTCTTCCTTCATCAATATAGATCATTAACCTCTTGTCCCTTCAAGTTCCGTAACCCTAAGGATCAAATTGAATGAGATTGATTGTGAAATTCAAGTCCTCTTCTTATAACATTCAATTGAAGGCCTACATGAACTATCTTGCCTTCAAAAAATTGCTTGTGTAAGAACTATTACTTATTTACTATTTTCATTTTCTTTGTTTGTTGCACAAAGTTTGCAATGTTTTATATTGTTTTTTTTATTTATGCACCTAGATTTGGACAAGCACATTGCAACGAACAATTTTGACTGCAAATCAAATTGCTGGATTCCCCAAGGTTAGTTTTACATGTCACATAAATTGCCTCTTTGATCACTTATCATTTGAAAAATTTGTGTACTTTCTTTACGTTATAGATACAATGGCGTACACTTGATGAGATAAATGCTGGTGTATGTGACGGTATGGCGTATGAAGAAATAAAGAAGAACATGCCTAAAGAATACGAGTATGTTAAATATGAAATATTCAATTTTTTTTTTTTTTTTTTTTTTTTTTTTGTAATTTTATACCTTTCTATTCAATGGTCTTTTTTTAAAGGTCAAGGAAGAAAGACAAACTCAGGTATCGATATCCTCGTAGAGAGTCGTATCTCGATGTGATACAAAGGTACTGAATTAAAATACAAGGAAAAATCTCTTTTAAAAATATAGAAAGTAAATAATTAAAGTTTTGGTATTTTAAGCAACGTCAAAAGTTTGCAGTTGTGTATATAATAGCTTGGAGCCGGTTATTATTGAGTTAGAACGACAACGCGCGCCTGTTGTAGTCGTATCTCACCAGGTAAGACAAGGCAACCACAAAATTTTACCTCCACAAATGGGTAAAAAAACTAAAAATAAAACGGGTTAAACGTGTTTGCAAAGTGTATTTTAATACTTTATGTATCAATATAGCTTTTGAATAATATTTAGGGCATTAGTTTTTTATTAACATTTTAAAAACAAATGAACATTATTTTTGGTGGGTGTGGCCCAAACCGTATGTAAATTACCTGTTACCCAACTCATCCATTGAAAGATTTGTGCAATGCTGTCACACCACGCCAATGGCGGAAACACGTGGCGCAACGCTCGAAAGCATATCAAAGTCAAGATTAACACAAACTATATTTAATTAGAAAAGATCAATTTATTAGGGTGTCAAAAATGAGTATCTCGTTACAATATTGCACAAAGCATTACGTAAAACGATGAACATTAAGTTTCAATGTGGGGGTATTTCCGTTTATGTTCCAACCCGATGGTAACAATGAATGAAACCCCGACCAATATCCGACATCCCGAATTCCACCGCACTAGCCCCATATCTATTCAGCACTTAGTTACCTGAAAGATATGTTTAAAAAGACGTCAATATATAAAATATTGGTGAGTTCACAGGTTTTAGTTTCATAACAACAACATTTTCACAACCATCGACTCGACTCACTTTACCGTATAATTATTTTCCCATTAAATAATTATACTAGGATCTTGTCGATCGATATTTAGTTTCATGACAACATTTTCACAACCATCGACTCGACTCACTTTACCGTATAATTATTTTCCCATTAAATAATTATACTAGGATCTTGTCGATCGATATTTAGTTTCATGACAACGTTTTCACAACCATCGACTCGACTCACTTTACCGTATAATTATTTTCCCATTTAAATAATTATACTAGGATCTTGTCGATCGATATTTCGTGTTTGCAACATGTGCGAAACCTGCACAACTTGTGGCCGTTGTAAGGAGTAGCTAGCTCCTACAAACAATGATGACGAGCAATCCCTTGAGCCCATAACCAAACCAAGACTAATAAATATGCCCCGCAATCACAAGTTGTTTCTCGGCAAATAACAACTTAGTTTAGAATATGTGCACCTCTTGTCTTTACCGGGTTGACGCTATCAACCAGAGGTGGGCCTCGTCAGGCACCAATAGTACTATCCAAATATTCCTTCGGTTTCATGCCCCTGAATTAATGGTTACAGTAGCGAGGACTCAACCCCGAGTGGCGAACACAAACTCAAGTACTCATCATACCACTTATCACGTTTTTAACTCTTGAAAACATTTGTCATGTAAAACATTTGACAAAACATATCTTTCCCCCAAACGAAAACAGTAAAAAGGGGCCGTGAAACTCACCTGATGTACAGCGTACAATCAAATAGCAGAGAATAGCAAGCCCGTGGTCAAGCACCTACGAACGTCCTAGTGCATGTAAGCCACTAAGTCTGTAGCGTGTGCTTTTCCGGCAAGTTGTACACCCAACTCCCAACACCACCATTTACATATAATTCCCCGTTTAATTAAACATATGTCCTAGGTCCGTTGGTGATGGATTACCCTTGTTACAAGTTATATATATTCGCGTTAATATTTCTTTAACTTGTATAATATTATCCTCGACTCGACTTTACTTAACGTATAATTATTTTCCCATTAAATAATTATACTTAAGATCGCATCGTTCGATATAATATTTTTAACGCTCGACACGACTCACTATACCGTATATTTATTTTCCCATTCAAATAAATATACTAAGGTCTTGTCGTTCGATAACACGTTTTCTACGCTCGACTCGACTCACCATACCATATATTTACTTTCCCATTAAGTAAATATACTAGGGTCTTGTCGTTCGATAGTATATTCCTAACGCCCGACTCGACTCACCATACCGTATATTTACTTCCCCATTAAGTAAATATACTAGGATTTTGTCGGTTCGGTATACACATATATATATGTATATTATTTACTCGTCTCGGTTTTCCTTCCCGTATATCTATTTTCCCACTAAGTAAATATACTAGAATTTCGTCGAGCCGAACATATATATATATATATACATACATGTACTTTCATCGTTAAGTCCATACGTTCGTTTAACGTTTTTAATCGTTAGATTATTTACGTTATGTTTTCTCCCACGAATATTTGTCCAACACTTAGGAAAGTGTTATGTAATTTTTCACCCAAGTTATATATTTTAACTCCTTAAAATATATTTTCTTATTTTCTCCTTAGACGTAATTAATACATATACTTATTTGTTCGATTTTACGTCTTAGTCCGTTAACATGTCCATATCCGATTACTAACGTATATTCATATATCGTTAATTTTTCCCAAGTTCCACAATATATGTATTCTTGAAATTTATTCCCCTTTCTAATTTCTACATATATTACTTGGGAGTTTTTTTTTTAAACACATTGTATTTTTATTACCAAGACTTGGTTACTTATATATAAAAATGCTCCAACACTTTTATATTCCCATTTATATAAAAGTGTTCATTTTTATATAAGTTCTTCCAAGTTTTTAATTTGTCTAACATTTTTATAAAAACCTTTGTTTTTATATACTTCCACATGTTAGAAAATCTATATTTTTATAAAACTCTATTTCATAAAAATACATCTTTATACAAGATACATATGTATATTTGCTATTCGTTACCAATCCCACCTTGGAAAGTTATCATTTTACATTTTTGACACTAAACTTTCCATACTTATATTTTTAGATGCAAGTTTCTAAAAATATCATTTTAAGTTCCTCAACTTTTAAAGTTACTAAAATGGTCCCTTAACTTATAAAAGTTACATTTTTCCATTAGTTTTAGATGATCATTTTATGATGATCCAAACCTCTTTTAAGTGTACTCAAGTTCCATTTACAAACAATGTCTTAGATCATCATTTTAACTAGTTTACGTGAACTTTCGCAACTTACAAAGACAATAACAACATCACCAACAAAACCTACGGCCCATATATCATTTTTAGATCATCCATTTTTGTTTTCAAAAACACACATTTCTTATGGTTGAAGCCATATTTAAATCCCATATACAACTTGCTTTTAAAACACAAAAAATAAATAAAAACTTTCAAGAACAAAAGCAAGATAAAGAGACTTACTACTAGCACAAGGCTAGGGAAGATTCACAAAAACACATGATTTTAGATGGGGTTTAGAGTGTGTTCTTCCAAAAGGGTTAAGCTCCAAGCTTGAAACACACTTAAACTTATGAAAAATAGGGTTTGAATATGAATGAATTTTAGACTTGAAGTTTGAAAATCTTAAGTGTGGTGAGTGGAAGAAGCTACGGCTTCAAGGAAAAAGGAAAAGGTGTTGTGTTTTTTTTTTTTTTATGAACATGGATATGAATGAGCATGTGGTTTATAGTATTATGAATGTACTATATAATCTTAGTAAATCTCCATGTTTATGATTCCAATCTTCTTAGATCACACATGATCTTAATAGATATGGGGGAGGGGGTATTTGGCCGAAGATTGCTAAGATATGGAGGATTTTATAAGATCTTCCAAGGACATGTAAATCTCTTTAAAAATTCTAATGCAATCTTTCTAGATCCATAAATATTTAGGGGTACAAAAAAAGATCATGTGCATGTGAATGGCCTTAGGGCCAATCTTGTAGGAAATTTTGTGGGGTCTACAACACAAAATATCTACTAGCTAGTTTGATTATGATTCAAACATGAAGTTCGGGTTTCGTTTGGATTCTAATCGGATTTTAATTATGCGTTATCCGGGCATTATATTAGCCTTGAAACCCTTAAACATAGCTTAGTTTAAGTGTTGGTTGGTTAGTTAGGCTTTCGTTGGGTGAAATTATAAGTTATACATGTACCGGGTGCGGTACGCGCACTTTATTCGTTACCGGGAGATTTGTATTTAGAGTTTTCATTTATGGTTTTGGAGTTCCAAAACACATTATATTTCATGAAAATACCCTTTGTTTTATATCCTGGGTGTCCGGGATCCTTTTCGTTTATTTAATTTTTACCGGGTAATCGCCAACGTCCGTACCGGACAAGTTTATTCGCACATGATCCTATCATGCTTCATCATTAAACGTGTGCATTCCTATGCATCTTATGGGGAATTTGCTATTCTCTACGGAATAAATTAAATTAATCCAATTAATTTAAACATGCACTTAAACCGTTAATTACATATACTAATTACGTACGGAATCACATCGATTTTTGCCGGATGTTACATTCTCCCCCCGTTAAGAGAATTCCGTCCCGGAATTCAGTTCAAGTTGTCCATTACAATAGCATCCTTGAACAGGGCGGGTTGTTTGCGCTTCACGAGATTTCCTCTTCCCTAAGTGAACCCAGGTTCATGCTAGGTTCCCGCTTAGTGCTCTAACAAACACAATATCATAGTCCAACTACGACTAAGCTCTTGGGCATCCCACTTTGACACATCTATCGGTTTCCCGAAATAGTAGAGCTTAACGTAAACCGGACTTCCGTCGGTCGAGGAATTGGCAACACTTCCTTGGTCTTGACTTGCGAGATTCATTAAGAGTCCCACTGAGATCTTGCGATAATTCGAGCTTAATCGTCACTAGACCAATTTTGACCGATATCTCCGTGCCACTGGAGTATCAAGAATTTGGCCTACTACAAATTTCTATGCTTACCAACACTTTCCCAGAGTATGACTCTCAGTGTAAACCTATTACTAGTTCGAAGTCCTTAAGGCCTACGCCTTGTCCGTATGACTTCTTAATAGGTTCGTATCTCATCCAAGCAGTCTCTAAACTGCAAGATCTACTGGCCATCTCTCGAATAACTCAAACCAGGTTCGGTATCTATCTCCGTCCGTCATTCGACGTACTGGAGATGTACACGTATGTCCTTCAAGGGCTTTGAGCAGTACACCCCGAATGCTGGGATAATAATTCCTATCACATAGGAATTTCTGGCGATGAAGCGCACGAATCCGATGTGCCACGGACATCAATCGTGTCAACACGGAACAATTCTGTCAAGTACATTCCATATGTCCGAGAATGACAAGCCATACTCATCTCAAATCGAGTATCCCATGCTTGTGTACAAAGTTTGTCGAACTTGTGGCGGAACGAGTATTACAATCCGATATAATGGAAGTTGGCAATCCAGTGCCTAGCCACAACTCTCTCCGAGAGTATAGGTAACTGTCCGTATGCCTCATCTCGAAGCCACATATGAGTACGGAATGAGAGGGTTCCAAACAACCACCAATCATCACTTGGGTCACATCCGACCCCGGGACACCTCGGGTGTCATGGTGGTGTCAAACAGGTGATCTTTCCGTACCACATAAAAGTCCCCTTGGAAACCTCGTCGGGTATTCCATTTTGTTTACCCTTCGGCTCGACTCACTTTACCATACATCTACCTCCCCATTAAGATAAATATACTAGGTTCTTGTCGACCGAACAACTATATTCAAAATGGGACTTTATTTCTGTAGAACCCTCTAGGTACTGAATTTCTACCTTCCATCTGAGCAATTGTGGTTAATGGTACTAGGGTGCCTAGTAGGGACTGATGGGGGTCGAAAGTTTCTGCGTCGCTTTCACCCCTCAGTTCCCTGATAGTAAGTAGTGTATACATGACGCCCGGGCCGTACGATTCCACAATCCTCGAGAATTTCCAGTCGACTCAAACACCAATGACCAGATGTTTCCAGCCCATAGGTCAATACCGGAAAGAGATATACGAAACATCTTAAATTGTTGTCGCAATGAACAGAGTGTAAGGTTTCTTAAGACATATCAACACGTTGGCCCCCATTGCGACAAGTATACAGAACACCAGTAGCTACCCAAAACATGGGTATCCAATACTAGTTCTGTTATATGTGCTTCCGGTGCACTAGTGTCCTATCGTCATTAGCAACCTAGTAAGTCAATTCTGGATAATACAGGCCACACGCCCTTAAATTGACTTTTAGATCTTTGGCAGAGATCTAAGTGAAAGGAGTCCTGAAACCGGAACCCTTACTCATCGAAGGTTCCATCCCTTCGGAATATTTTTGGGTAAATGGTGAAATCAAGTCATAGATGCATGCATTGGACATAGATTTCACATTTGGCTTGACGGCTTCACGTGCCCAAGTCGTTACTTAAAAACAAACGACGACTGAGATCGCACCACAAGCGATAGTCCTAAGCCTTCCCATAAGGCATCCCATTTAATGACCCAGTTAGTCACATATATGGGCGCGATATGTAAGCCTTCAAGCTCATCCTGATTAGTCAGGTACCATACGCCCTGACCTGGTAGCTCACATTACTATGGTGTCTCCAACCGTGTCTGTCAAAGACAATGGATTTTGCTCTAACGCGAGCAATGCTTCCTAAGGGCAACTGGGAACACCGCTATCGACCCAAGCTCGAAAGGGTTCCACTATCCCAAGAACCTACGCAACGACACCAAGACAAACCCACCATCAGAGGAAATACAATATTAATCGAAGGGCCAAGACGATCAATCATCTCAACAAGGTAGGGTAGCGCCTTTATAGAGTAAACAATGCTACTCGCCCTTCTGGATGCAGGGCTTTATAAGACCTCCGAATCACGTACCAGGGATTCCACCAATGCACACACCTTAGGTGGGTCCGCACTGGTATTTCCATAATCATCAGTATGACACGTCGGCATGTATGACGTCAAGCGAATCCACTGGGATGAGCAATAAATGTATTGAATCTTTCAACACTTGCTAGTCCCAAGGTATGGATCATAATGTCGCTCACAATTACTCGATACCTTCAGGCTCGAGATGTATGCGAAATCCCTTATCACAAAGACGAGCCTCGCCTCTTCATGTGTGGATCATGGGATTTCTTTCCGACATGATTCGAGTGTGGTTAGTCGACCAAAATGCGCGTAAAAAGTTAAGGCTGGACACGGCGTCACTGATGCCTCAGATTCTGAAGATGTACCGCTCACGAAATGCGTGAGAATATCAAGGGGTCGACACATGATTCGGTCAATTACTCAAACAACCATGAGACTCAAAGGAATACATGGGCTAACACTCAGACTAGAGTTTCTTAGTATGACTTCCAAAAAGTCCCCTGAGTACCCAAAATCTTACATACTCAATGTCGGCGCTTACACAAAATAGAACAATGACAGCAACGAGGGGTTTAGATGATGTCTCCTTTCCGAGGAAACCAAGAGTGAAGTAACCGACAAGTCATCACATCATCAAGGTAATCCAACAGCTGTAGCAATACGCCCTCTGAGCAACATGACAGTAGAAACAACATGGCAATGACAACAACACATCCACGAAGCACATCAACTAGGGAACACCGCACAGGAGTGACACGACAACAGAGAAACATGACGACAAGGCAACACCGCAACAGGAACCGCATGACACAGAAAAACACGACAGCAAGGCTACACTACCACAGGAGCAGTAAACAATAGGAATGCATCATCGGCAATGCAGCGCAACCACATGGATACGCACCCAGCAAAAATAATGCAACAACGAGCATGCACAATGGTTGGGGGTAACCCGGCAGCATGAATGCACGCGACAATATGACGCTCAATATGGAAAATCCCCAGTCCACATCAACAGAAAGTTCCGTTATGGCGAGCACGCATCCCCGTGCGTCTCAGATCACTTGTGGAGGCGGGATTTGTATTCATGCCTTCGACCTCGAGCCTAAACTCCATAGGCTCAATGGTAGGAATGGTTAGATTGACCGGCGCATCAGACGTCATAACTTAAATGGGAACGACGGGTTCCACATAATTTAGCTGATTTCTCAAGTCGATATTGTTCATAGAGAGAACGACCGTAGGCTTGGTATGAGTCACTCAAACGATAGCAACAGCAACATCGACAGTCTCAGCCGAGGCCTGAGAACCATCGACAACGTTAGGCTTGCTAAGAGCCCAAGGAATGATAACGAGGGCGTCAATGAAAGCCTTAAAGAAAATGGAATTAACAACAACGAATTCTACAGCGACACAGACGTGGTCATAGTAGCTTGGCATGGGTCATAGAGACGTCTTCGTTAACGACATTCACCTCTGCAGGAGCCTCAAATACATCAACAACATCAGCTCGAGAAGAGCCATAGAAACCACATCAAGCCCAACATGGACTATAGAGACAATGACAACAATAAGCTCAACAACAGACATAGAAACAACGACATCAAGCCCGATAAGTGCTACCGAACCACTGACAACAACAAACTCAGCAAGAGCTACACACTTAACAGCGTCAACAGGACTCGCTTGAACCATAGAACAATAACAGGAGCAACAACGTCAGGCTCGACCAGAGCCTTAGACTCGTCGTAGTTATCATATGTGTGGTAACTAGTATCCATAGGACCTCGAAACCAACCACCGTCTATCCCAATATCAAAGATAGCGGTCACCACGAAAATAGCAAGTAGAGGTAGAAGGATCACGATTTATCGAGACACCTCGATAAAATGAAAACGATACCGAATCTGGCAACCCGGCCGAGTCATCCTTCTCATTAGAGTCCTCTTGCATATTATTTTGGCCTTAGCACCGATAGTCATCAACTGGAATGTCTCTCCGCTACCTAAGCGAGACCAGTGAACTTTCTTCCTGATAGGTCACGCAGTGAGAGTATCAAAATACGACAAGAGATTAGACAGGTCACATTGTCCATAACGAATGGATCTCGCAACCTTAGTTTATAAACCACCGTGACGAGGGGACGCAACGTCTCAGTATCTATGGGGATTGATGGAGAACACCTCGCATCAATTGTCACCCCACCGAGATAACTAGTCTCGTCATTGTGACGAGGGTGACGAACGTTATTACAACAAGAGTAATGGAATTGTCGTCCCATGGGTAAGTTTAATTTAACAGAATGACGTGACCACATTCAGTAGTCCGTCACTTGATTTTCGAGGGGGATTTTAATGTCAGCAAAAAGCGTCTTGCGACATTCTGACAATTACGGAACACCCTTACGATTACGATTCCCAAAGTGTGGTTCCACTTTCTAGGATTTATAACGGATTCAGGCACAGTACACGTATCGAACCTACTCTTGCGTTCATCGACTGAAGCGAGACTACCAATAATCATTGACAAACAAACAGGAGGTAGATAGAGGAGTCTTATGATAACCTTTGCACCCCAGGAAAGTAGTATGACATAAGTACCAATATGCTAAGCCCATCACAATTCATCTTCCGAATACGATCCAGCGCTATTGCAAAGGTTGTTAATTCATACTTGAATACTCAATACATCGAGTAGTGGCTTCCCATGAGTTAATCGTATGCACTTCCGAGTGAGTCCATCGCCAAATGCCGACTGGGGCTTGTTGTTCCACTACACGCTGTCATCATAACACTGGCAAACAATGCCGCAGTCGTGATTAGTGGCCGAAACTTTCGACACCATCGAAGTTTATCAAAGCCCTATGACTCGCGGATGTGCAATGCGGCATGCTGATTTCATCATCAATCCATGACTGCATGGGAACAACCAATACTGTCGATTCAGACAAGGGCTATCGAGCTTTCAGGATGACAATGATCAAGCTTCCTAATCCCACAACTTTAATTCTGTCTTCCTACAGGAGAAGAAAAGAAAAAAAATACTCGACCCTTGAAGACAACTTGGGCATGCGTTAGATCGAACATGACTTATTCACCATGATAACACAGTAGCACACGGCCACGAGTCTCATATCTGATCCATGCAGAGTCCCGTTCTCAAAATGCACTGGTCTAGCAGGGATGCACCCTAAGTCTTCACTGGGTTCCAAGTTTAGCATTCCTCGCATCGTACCAGGCATTCATCTCTTCGGTAGGCAGCACATACTCGTACGCCCGCTCCTTTGGAAGAACTTTGTGGCGGAGGCATTCAACTCCTATGCAAGGAAGTTTTCGTCTCCCGTCTCTATCCGATGCGAAGATTTACGTCAGATTGCTCAAATGAATAGACGTTCGAGCTCTTCCGTGCTCGTACCTTAAAGGTGATGTCGAAGAAAGCTAATTAGGCTAGCTACGATCGAAATCAAGGGACGTCGACGAGACCTCCCATTTAACCCATTGGCCAATCAAAACTAAGACTGAATCTAAAGAACAAGAACAACCAAGACAAGGAGTGATCACCAATCCCGGCCCTAGCGCCCACCAAGGTTACCGTGCACCCCAAACAATTATTACGTGTGCACCCGTAATGATAATTTGCGTTGCCAGGTAATCTTGTTGCCCGCTAGTTCCGAGCTTCCTGATCCATAAATAAAGGTTTCATACAACAAAAGACTTGGTCTAGTTTCGCCTCGAAGTCATAAACAACACGGCGACATCCATTCGCGCGATAGAGATTAGTCCTTTCGATCATCCCGTCTACAGGTAAGCGAGTGAGCTCATAGTAGACCACAACATCATTCCCACTTGCTGGTACCGGTGATCGATGCAGGAGTGTGGACTAATGTGAAGCGTGACACAACATCCTTACTGGCAAAAAAAATATCCGTACTACGTATATGCATTAACTAATCTTAGAAAATCGGATTCCTATGCAACATAAACATCTTATCCGTATTTTCTAATACTTCATATATTGACACACATGGCTAGTCGGTCGGAATTTCCCCTTGTACATCCCATGTACAAATTTCTTTCTTTTCTAAAAAAAATATTTTGTCGTGTTTTAGTTTTGAAAACTTTGTCTTCGAGCCGCAATCGGTTATAGTCTAGATTTTTCAAAAATGCTAGTTCGCTATAACCTTGGCTCTGATACCACTTCTGTCACACCACGCCAATGGCGGAAACACGTGGCGCAACGCTCGAAAGCATATCAAAGTCAAGATTAACACAAACTATATTTAATTAGAAAAGATCAATTTATTAGGGTGTCAAAAATGAGTATCTCGTTACAATATTGCACAAAGCATTACGTAAAACGATGAACATTAAGTTTCAATGTGGGGGTATTTCCGTTTATGTTCCAACCCGATGGTAACAATGAATGAAACCCCGACCAATATCCGACATCCCGAATTCCACCGCACTAGCCCCATATCTATTCAGCACTTAGTTACCTGAAAGATATGTTTAAAAAGACGTCAATATATAAAATATTGGTGAGTTCACAGGTTTTAGTTTCATAACAACAACATTTTCACAACCATCGACTCGACTCACTTTACCGTATAATTATTTTCCCATTAAATAATTATACTAGGATCTTGTCGATCGATATTTAGTTTCATGACAACATTTTCACAACCATCGACTCGACTCACTTTACCGTATAATTATTTTCCCATTAAATAATTATACTAGGATCTTGTCGATCGATATTTAGTTTCATGACAACGTTTTCACAACCATCGACTCGACTCACTTTACCGTATAATTATTTTCCCATTTAAATATTTATACTAGGATCTTGTCGATCGATATTTCGTGTTTGCAACATGTGCGAAACCTGCACAACTTGTGGCCGTTGTAAGGAGTAGCTAGCTCCTACAAACAATGATGACGAGCAATCCCTTGAATCCATAACCAAACCAAGACTAATAAATATGCCCCGCAATCACAAGTTGTTTCTCGGCAAATAACAACTTAGTTTAGAATATGTGCACCTCTTGTCTTTACCGGGTTGACGCTATCAACCAGAGGTGGGCCTCGTCAGGCACCAATAGTACTATCCAAATATTCCTTCGGTTTCATGCCCCTGAATTAATGGTTACAGTAGCGAGGACTCAACCCGAGTGGCGAACACAAACTCAAGTACTCATCATACCACTTATCACGTTTTTAACTCTTGAAAACATTTGTCATGTAAAACATTTGACAAAACATATCTTTCCCCCAAACGAAAACAGTAAAAAGGGGCCGTGAAACTCACCTGATGTACAGCGTACAATCAAATAGCAGAGAATAGCAAGCCCGTGGTCAAGCACCTACGAACGTCCTAGTGCATGTAAGCCACTAAGTCTGTAGCGTGTGCTTTTCCGGCAAGTTGTACACCCAACTCCCAACACCACCATTTACATATAATTCCCCGTTTAATTAAACATATGTCCTAGGTCCGTTGGTGATGGATTACCCTTGTTACAAGTTATATATATTCGCGTTAATATTTCTTTAACTTGTATAATATTATCCTCGACTCGACTTTACTTAACGTATAATTATTTTCCCATTAAATAATTATACTTAAGATCGCATCGTTCGATATAATATTTTTAACGCTCGACACGACTCACTATACCGTATATTTATTTTCCCATTCAAATAAATATACTAAGGTCTTGTCGTTCGATAACACGTTTTCTACGCTCGACTCGACTCACCATACCATATATTTACTTTCCCATTAAGTAAATATACTAGGGTCTTGTCGTTCGATAGTATATTCCTAACGCCCGACTCGACTCACCATACCGTATATTTACTTCCCCATTAAGTAAATATACTAGGATTTTGTCGGTTCGGTATACACATATATATATGTATATTATTTACTCGTCTCGGTTTTCCTTCCCGTATATCTATTTTCCCACTAAGTAAATATACTAGAATTTCGTCGAGCCGAACATATATATATATATATATACATACATGTACTTTCATCGTTAAGTCCATACGTTCGTTTAACGTTTTTAATCGTTAGATTATTTACGTTATGTTTTCTCCCACGAATATTTGTCCAACACTTAGGAAAGTGTTATGTAATTTTTCACCCAAGTTATATATTTTAACTCCTTAAAATATATTTTCTTATTTTCTCCTTAGACGTAATTAATACATATACTTATTTGTTCGATTTTACGTCTTAGTCCGTTAACATGTCCATATCCGATTACTAACGTATATTCATATATCGTTAATTTTTCCCAAGTTCCACAATATATGTATTCTTGAAATTTATTCCCCTTTCTAATTTCTACATATATTACTTGGGAGTTTTTTTTTTAAACACATTGTATTTTTATTACCAAGACTTGGTTACTTATATATAAAAATGCTCCAACACTTTTATATTCCCATTTATATAAAAGTGTTCATTTTTATATAAGTTCTTCCAAGTTTTTAATTTGTCTAACATTTTTATAAAAACCTTTGTTTTTATATACTTCCACATGTTAGAAAATCTATATTTTTATAAAACTCTATTTCATAAAAATACATCTTTATACAAGATACATATGTATATTTGCTATTCGTTACCAATCCCACCTTGGAAAGTTATCATTTTACATTTTTGACACTAAACTTTCCATACTTATATTTTTAGATGCAAGTTTCTAAAAATATCATTTTAAGTTCCTCAACTTTTAAAGTTACTAAAATGGTCCCTTAACTTATAAAAGTTACATTTTTCCATTAGTTTTAGATGATCATTTTATGATGATCCAAACCTCTTTTAAGTGTACTCAAGTTCCATTTACAAACAATGTCTTAGATCATCATTTTAACTAGTTTACGTGAACTTTCGCAACTTACAAAGACAATAACAACATCACCAACAAAACCTACGGCCCATATATCATTTTTAGATCATCCATTTTTGTTTTCAAAAACACACATTTCTTATGGTTGAAGCCATATTTAAATCCCATATACAACTTGCTTTTAAAACACAAAAAATAAATAAAAACTTTCAAGAACAAAAGCAAGATAAAGAGACTTACTACTAGCACAAGGCTAGGGAAGATTCACAAAAACACATGATTTTAGATGGGGTTTAGAGTGTGTTCTTCCAAAAGGGTTAAGCTCCAAGCTTGAAACACACTTAAACTTATGAAAAATAGGGTTTGAATATGAATGAATTTTAGACTTGAAGTTTGAAAATCTTAAGTGTGGTGAGTGGAAGAAGCTACGGCTTCAAGGAAAAAGGAAAAGGTGTTGTGTTTTTTTTTTTTTTATGAACATGGATATGAATGAGCATGTGGTTTATAGTATTATGAATGTACTATATAATCTTAGTAAATCTCCATGTTTATGATTCCAATCTTCTTAGATCACACATGATCTTAATAGATATGGGGGAGGGGGTATTTGGCCGAAGATTGCTAAGATATGGAGGATTTTATAAGATCTTCCAAGGACATGTAAATCTCTTTAAAAATTCTAATGCAATCTTTCTAGATCCATAAATATTTAGGGGTACAAAAAAAGATCATGTGCATGTGAATGGCCTTAGGGCCAATCTTGTAGGAAATTTTGTGGGGTCTACAACACAAAATATCTACTAGCTAGTTTGATTATGATTCAAACATGAAGTTCGGGTTTCGTTTGGATTCTAATCGGATTTTAATTATGCGTTATCCGGGCATTATATTAGCCTTGAAACCCTTAAACATAGCTTAGTTTAAGTGTTGGTTGGTTAGTTAGGCTTTCGTTGGGTGAAATTATAAGTTATACATGTACCGGGTGCGGTACGCGCACTTTATTCGTTACCGGGAGATTTGTATTTAGAGTTTTCATTTATGGTTTTGGAGTTCCAAAACACATTATATTTCATGAAAATACCCTTTGTTTTATATCCTGGGTGTCCGGGATCCTTTTCGTTTATTTAATTTTTACCGGGTAATCGCCAACGTCCGTACCGGACAAGTTTATTCGCACATGATCCTATCATGCTTCATCATTAAACGTGTGCATTCCTATGCATCTTATGGGGAATTTGCTATTCTCTACGGAATAAATTAAATTAATCCAATTAATTTAAACATGCACTTAAACCGTTAATTACATATACTAATTACGTACGGAATCACATCGATTTTTGCCGGATGTTACAAATGCAAACATGGGTTTAATGGATTTGTGCATTGCAGGCTGTTCTAAGAGCTTTATATGCCTATTTTGCTGATAGGTCATTGAAAGAAATTTCACACATAAAGGTAAACAACAAAACATTAGATCAATCTTTTCGGTCTTTTAATCTTTGAAAACACGTTAACACGTTTGAATATCGGGAATTTCAGATGCCACTTCATGGAAAGTTCTGGCACCAAAAACAGATACTGACTATATTTTTCTCGCGTAACGAACCCGCTGCAACGCGCGGGCATTACCACTAGTATTTGTTAAAAAAAGGTGCCCTATAAATTTGTTTGGCCTTTTCATTTGGGCCGTGGCCCTTTGTGACAAAAGTCACAAGTCTTTTTTTCTTCTTTTAATAATAATATTATTATTATTATTAGTATTATTATTATAGTATTATAGTATTATGACTCGGCTCTTTAGATTCGGGTGTTCTTGATTCGACCAAGGTGGCTCGTTTACGCTCCAACGTTCATGAACACCTACAAAATAAAAATAAAATAGATAACTACTAAAAAAGGCCCAAAACTAATAAAAATCTATAAAAACCTATACTAAATAAAATAGACCGGTACAAGCCTAAAACTAATAAAAGTACTATTTAAATGACTCGAAAACTATACAAATTTTACACTGGAAATAGATGTATTTTACAATACATCACTCGCCGATTCTTGTAGCTTCTTAAATAATATTTCTTTGTCGATTGTCGGAAACGAATTAACTTTCACAAACACTGACCAAGTAGGGTAGATACCATCAACAAGATAGAACCCGCGTCTATATTGTCTCCCATTCACCGTAAATGGGCACGCCGGGGCAGTTCCTTGTCTCTCTGTGTCAAATAGCGGTGACTGATGTAGAACATTCATGTCGTTGTTTGACCGGGGGACCAAAGTATGCATGCCAAATCCATAAATCGTTCGCCGCAACGATTTCGAGCATGATAGTCAGTTTTTTATGGTCACCTCTCATAAACTGCCCTCGCAAAGCCGTCAAACAGCTTCTCCATTCGATGTGGGTACAGTCGATGCTCCTGACCATCCCACAAATAATTTACAAAAAATTCCATTGTTTCACCCGACGATTCGGAAGAACTAGATAAGTCGAGTGGATACAAAGGGCCTTGCATTTTTTTGGGTTGTTTGATTGTTAGATATTGTTTGATTGTTTGTGGTATTAATTTTGGTTAAAAAATGAGGTTTTAATTATTAAATTTTTTTAAACGTCTGTCTAACGGCCAGAAGTCTGTTGGCCAACGTTCTAGAATGGTGTGATGAACATCACAATATTATTCAATCGCGGGCGTGATTAAATGTGTGGGCCGGTGTTTGCGGGCATCACAACCGTCACGGGGTGGCCATCACGGACCACCATGCCCACCCTAAGGGAGAACACTCATTAAAGTAATTTAACTTGAGCCAAGCACTAGTATGGACCTTAAAGGGTGCAGCTTACCTTAACTCGCGCTCGTGCACGCATATGGTATGGGCGATGGGTGAAATGTGGCGCTTTGCATAGTCGCGTGGACGTAGGTATTAGCTCCCACTTGGTGCGGGTTCGACTAAGGCGTGCTTGCGCGCATGAGATCAGTTAAACCAGCCCACTCACTAATAAGTTGTTACAAACGAAGTCATGAATGAATATGATAGTTTGTTTGACCACATAAATCCTACTTTATTGCAATTGTTGGGTCGATTTTATGAACACTTAGGCTTATTTGGAAATTGATCGGATGTCGAGGGTCCAATCAAAGATAAGTTAAAATGTTTTCCTTAGTACCTCCAACTACGTAGTGTGACACCTGACACGTTTAGGTCAACATTTTACAAACACATAAGTCTACCTTAGCAAAAAACATTTACTAAACATACTTAACGAGGTCAGTTGAGTCAGAACACAGAACGTATTGTCCAGGGTTCAATGATTTGGAGGATCATTGGGTTAATCACACACACACACACACATTATGAGTCCCGTTGTTGGTGAATTATATGAATTAGATTAAGTAACAAACGTGAATTGATCCGTATATGGTGTAGAATATGCAAATACGTGTTTAAACGATGTTTATATGGTTATCCATGATTATATATGCTTAACATATGTTAAGATTGCATGTTCATGTCTTAGGATGTGTTAAAATGCGTTAAAACGACAAAACTGGAAAATCTAGAAAATACATGTTTAGGTTTGACCTTAAGGGGGGTTGAACCTGGGAAGGGAAAACAAGGAAGGTCTCATTCGACCACCTAAGTTCTCCTTCGACCTATGTAGAGGGTCGAACCTGGACTGGGTATAAATACCACACATTGTCATTTTTCATCATTTCACAAACCCTAAACGCCTCTAAACACTCTCTAGCAACTTTAATCATTGGGGAATGAGTTTTTGCTCTTTTTTTTCATAATCTAACCTACAAACATCTTCTAAACAAAGTTCTAAGGTGTGTTCTTCATCCTAAATCCTTTTTAAAGCATTTTGATTCGTTTTCATTAAGCCCCAATGACCTAGGACTGTTTTTTATGATGATTTATGATTGAGATAGGTTACAATTGGTTATTGATGGTGTTTTGCTCATTTTGGGGATTTTGGGTTAGATCTAGGGCTTGTTCATGATGTTATTGATAATGATATGATTGGGGGTTTTCTTGCACATGATAATCTAACCATATAGATCTAATTGATAGATAATTTCGATAAGTTTCCATATCGGGTAAAGATTGCATGCGTATGATGTGACATTTCCATAATTTGCCATTTTGGGTAATTTGTAAAACGGACGGATTTCGGGATAAAATTGGTAGGGTTTTGTGGGAATATGTTAATGATAGTTGACTGCTGTGATTGGTGATGTTTCGTGATGTTTTCGGACTGTTTAGATGCGTTTTGGTGCGTTTTATGAAGTTTTGCAGTAGGGGGTCGAACGTGGAACTCATTCGACCCTTTGTGGGGTCGAATGTAGCTCAAATGGGTTGAATGTAGCTCAAATAGGTCGAATTTGGAGGCCTGGGGTCGAATGTGCATTCCTGGGGTCGAATTAAAACGTGTTAGGGTCGAATTAACATACGTTAGGGTCAAATAAACATGTGTTAGGGTCAAATAAACATGTGTTAGGTCGAATGAACTTGTGAATAGGTTGAATGAACATCATGAGGGTCGAACCAAAAGCCCTTGGGTCAAACCAAACACAGAAATCTTCCGGTTCGACCTTACGACTTCGTATATGCGATTTTTGATGCAAACTAAGTGTTTTATGCTTGAAACTTATGTGTTAATCCTATGTACTTGATTAATTGATGTAATGGGTCACCAACGGGATGTCAGGTCTGTCTGGTTTGTCCGGTTAACGTTCAAACACACTTTTAAACACACATAGTCGAGATCTGGACAATCGGGGACTAGTTAACCTTCGGGTTAGTGGTCAACACACTTACTTGAACTCATTGATAGGTCGCCATTAGTTGGGGCTATCACACGCATATCGGATTTACTTTTAAACGGAAGGAGCAGCCTAAGGTGAGTTTCACGGCCACACTCTTTACTGGTTTTACATTTTTGGGGGAGAAAACATGGTGTATTCTTTAAACGTGTGTCAACTATGTTTTCATAAAAGATGTATCAACTATATTTTGGTATTCAAATATTCATTATGTTTTGGAGTATTCATTTGAGTTACTATGCGATGTTTTGGAAGTCCCAGGGAGAACCATGAATGTGCGGGGATGCACAACGGGGGAAATGTGGATAGATCTATTTGGGCGTGACCGGCCCCACTTGTCCAATTGGAGGTTGGACGGGTGCATGTTGTTTCTTAGGTATTCAGTATTCAGTATTCACACATTCACAATATTCGAGTTCAGTAATCGTTTTCCAATCGCAGTAGTAACAGGTATTGTCACACCCTCAAATTCTACGTGCAGGGTTTTACCGCGAGGCGCATGACACACCAGGATCCAAGTCAACGGTCACAATAAATGACATCTATATGATATGAAAACAACGTAAATTGCCCATTAAGTTTTTAAAAATTCAACCATCGCTTGCGGAAGCGTAAAACTTTATTACAACTCAAAAGTAAAACATGAAAGTCTGATAATACTCAAAATGAAATGCAAATGGATCCTAGACGCCGTGAGACTCCGTGCACCTAAACTCAATGTTGCTACCTTAGCGACCTGAGAAAACATGCCAAAAAGACGTCAACATATAATGCTGGTGAGTTCACAGGTTTTAAGTTCACAAAGCGTTTCAAGCGTAAAGAGTTTCATCTTAAAAGTACCAAGTATGCAAAACCTTTAAGTACATAACAAACGTTTCCTTACTACTACGACTGTGTTTCCGAAACCATTGCTGACAAGCGTTGCGTGTGTTGCCGCCCGTGTTTGAGTTGCCGAAAATAGAGACAATATGCACCCGCCCGGCTCCCAGCCGTCGGGTGGGGTTCGTCAAGCCCAATAGATCTATCCACATTTCCCCCATTGTGCCCCGCACATTCATGGTTTCCCAGGGACTTAGCGTTGCGTTTCGTCGTATAGTAATTTAAAACAAGCGTTGCGTTTCATAAGCGTTGCGTTTCAAAAGTGTTACGTTTCATAAGCATTGCGTTTCAAAAGTGTTGCGTTTCATAAACGTTGCGTTTCAAAAGTGTTGCGTTTCATAAGCATTGCGTTTCAAAAAGTGTTGCGTTTCATAAGCATTGCGTTTCAAAAAGTGTTGCGTTTCATAAGCATTGCGTTTCAAAAGTGTTGCGTTTCATAAGCATTGTGTTTCAAAAGTGTTGCGTTTCATAAACGTTGCGTTTCAAAACATAACGTTGTATTTGTTAAAACGTGTGGCATGCTTCTCCCCCGAGAAAAGTGTATAAAAGAGGGGCCGTGAAACTCACCTTAGAGTGCGTCCTCAGTAAAATAGAAATCCGATACGTGTGTAATAGTCCCTACTAGTGGCGACCTATCAATGAGTTTACATAAGTGTGATGACTACTAACCCGAAGGCTAATCAGTCCCCAAGTTGTCCAGACCGTGACTGTGTATGTTGAAAACATGTTTAAACGGTAAACAGACTAAAACAGATAATTCCCGACATCCCATTGGTGACCCGACATCCCACGTGTTAGCCACATACAAGATATCATGCAACTTATGCAATTAAACACTTAGCATGCGCAAACATTCACCCTATCTAGCATAACGCCCAATTAACGCATAAACAAGTCCAAACACGTGTTACCAAGTTATTAGACATGTCACGGGGTTCCTAACATGTTCCTAAGTGTCAAACCGTGTTTCGGGATGTTAAAATATACATATAACAGAAGTACACGCGATTAGGAATCAAACATGCAATTAGGAAAAGTCAACTGGTGATTAGGAAGGTCAAAATGGCGATTAGAATTGTAATCGCCAGACATACTGGCGATTGGGCTCCCAATCGCCTCTTGTTACACAAGATTGGGGGCCAATCGCCCCTACTATAGGCGATTAGGGCTCCCTAATCGCCCCTGCTGCACTGTGCCGTCTTTTTGCGCGTTTAACCCTCCAAATCAGATCCGAAACATTTGGAAACACCCAATATCAAACCCAAAACATTAGTCAAACTATTTCAAGCAAAAAACCCCCCAATTTATCATCATCCTAGCCATCCCGAATGCAAGTGTTGTCCTAAAATAGCATAACTATCATGTAAACATCACATCATCATGCAAAACTTACCCTAAATAGCAAATATCCAGATTTCATCACATAATGACGTTGTCTGACAATATCCTACTGTTCTAGCATCATCCTAGAGTAAACCCTAACCTCAAACAATCAACAAAACACAACATATCATCATCAATCCTCCATAATCATTCAAACGGGTCAAAACGCCTAATATCAATATTACACATCTATGGACCTTCAAACTCCTAGGTTAACATCATATCAACTCATTTAGATCAGAAACATATCAATAATACAAGAACAACCATGTTTAAACGATAAAAATCCTATCTTGCATGAATACATCACATATAACAAGCATAGAGGTTTGGGTTTGTTTAGAAACTGATTTTAATGAGTTTTCAAAGAAACAAATGTTTAGAAACCAGGTCTGGACCTTTAGGGAGCAAAACAATATCATTACAAAGGTTTGGGATGAAGAACACACCTTGAAATTGTAAGATTATGAGATGTAAAGCTTGGAAATGTGATTTCTTGATCAAAAACGTGTTGCAGAGGTTGAATAAGGTGTGGGGTGGCTTTGGAGTGTATTAGGGTTTCACAAATGATGTTTTAAAACATAAGGGGGGTATTTATAGGCGTTTCTAGTCGTTTAGTACGCGTCAGGCGATTACAGTGCAGTATAGGCGATTAGAATTTGTAATCGCCTATACCTACTAGCGATTAGGCTCTAATCGCCTATACCTATTGGCAATTACGCGTAATCACCTATAATGTCATGCAATTACGCGTAATCACTATTTGAACACATATAAACACGTATTCACATACCGGCAAGTCATATAATGATTGTAAGCACATAATGCATGATAACTAACACGTTCCCATCCGTTCACCAATTCCCGGGACTCGAGATTTACGTGTGTGCGTTAAACCCGGCGATTCTACAAATCACCCATCCGTGTTCACATGGTTATAGACCGACTCCCAATGATCCCGTGGATCATAGTAACGACTCCCGATGATTCCCGGAACCATCATAACGACTCAACTGACCTAGTTAAGTATGTTTGAAAACGTTTTTCGCTAAGGTAGACTTATGTGTTTTATAAAATGTTAACCTAAACGTGCCGGGTGTCACAGGTATTCATATGGTTTGCATGCATGTGGTCGGGTTTGGCCACGGGTATTCATTAAAACTTTTGGAGTCAGTCTTCACGAAAAACCTGTGAACTCACCGACATTATTTGCTGACGTTTTTAGCATGTTTGTCTCAGGTCGCTAAGGTAGCAGCTATCGATAGGCGCACGGAGTCTTACGGCGTCTAGGATTCATAAGCATGTTTGTTAAACATTTCAGACTTTGAGTTTTACTTTTGAGTTGTGATAATATATTATGCCTCCGCTGTGTTGGAACGGTTTTGAAACTTAATGGGCAGTTTACGTTGTTTTCATATCATATAGTTGTCGTTTATTGTGACCGTTGACTTGGATCCTGGTGTGTCACGCGCCTCGCGGTAAAACCCCGCACGTGGAAATTTGAGGGTGTGACATGTAGCTAGTGGTAAGAATGGTGTCGAACCACGAAAAGTTTGTGGTTGATGATTTAAGTTTAGTTGATTAAATGAATAACTTATGAAGCTTGCTAATTTGTATATCTTTAAACTGTTGATTGGATGGTGAGAACTACATTATGATTCCCATTGATTTATAGAAACATGCAACTTTGAACAACTTGTAGTTACTAAATAATGGTTATCACAGATGGTAATACAGTTAATTTGTAACAATGATAGTTTTCTTTGGTTTAAGAATAGATATAAACATGGTTGTATAGATTGGACGACATGGTGTAATTTTGAGATGGTGTAGTCGTTGGCGCGACTCATTCTCCGTCTTGGAGAGTGAGTTTTTGCGTTTGGTTTGAATGAGATTTTACCCTTCAAAAAAAAAAAAAGGAATGAGAATCATACCCGAATTTAAAATCATAAGCAATTAAGGTTCAATCACATAACTAGGTTTGAGCTTGAAGTGAACAAAGTTGAATAATTTGAGTTGGATTTTGTTTACCAAATTTGAATTGGTGGTTTGTGAATAGATCCGTTTGCAATCCGTTATATAACTATCACATAATAAAATAAACCATCAAAGTCATGTCATGTGATTTTTTGCTAGGTGAAACCAGGTCATAAGTCTTATTTTACAAACATGAAACTTGGAGATTGGTCACTTTTCTCATATGTTAACCAAATCTCAATCACGTTTACTTTTCAGAGTTAATCAAATCAAACAATATTTTGTGTTTACCTTTAATGTTTAGTTTAATGAGTTTTACAATCACTATATACCACTTTCCACTAGTTACCTGTGTGGACTCAACACCATACCTACCTTTACTATTAGAGGTGAATTTGACACTTTCTTGTTTATATGTTTAATCGAGCTTACCACCTCAATATGTGTTGTTTAGCGGTAGAGTTAAAGAGTGCGTGAATTCATGTTCTTAAAACATGTTTTAATAAGAGTAATTTATTCTTAAATTGAGTAAACTGCCATTTTCGTCCCTGAGGTTTGGCACTTTTTGCCAGTTTCATCCAAAAGTTTATTTTTTCTCAACTGGATCCAATAGTTTTCAAATAGTTGGTCGTTTCATCTAACTCGTTAACACCGTTAGTTGAAGTCAGTTAACTAAGGGCAATTTTATCATTTCGTCTTTTAAGTGAAGGGCATTTATGTCAATTCATATGTTTTTAATCCCAACCCTATTTAAAACACCCCAAGTCAACAATCAACCCCAAATCCATCTACTTCATCTTCTTCATTCCAAAACCCTAAAAATCAAAACCCAAAATTGAACAAATGGTGTTGTGTTCTTGTGGATCAGAAATTTAACGGATGTAAAACATTATTTTGTCCGAAAGCCACAAGCTGGCTCAACCATGTGCAATGGTATATATGACTCGTATACTTGCTTGCAACATGAGTTTCATGGTTGATCGACTATACTTTCGGCAGAATACAATATAAAATGCATGTACTTTGATAAGAAAGTTAGCGTTGTTTGAAGAAAACAATGAAAGAAAATTCCAAAATCAAACTCAATACTCATGATGTATTATAGTTTTTACATGCGTAGTTAACTCGATGAATAATATAAAAGGAGAATTGGAATTAAATAATTTCAACTTTGTCGGGTTGGAAGTCAATAATCGTAACTTGAAAATTGGAATCTAACAGACCTAACTTGTCTTGATTTTTATTTCACTGGACAAAAAATAATTGGGTTTAACCCAGTTAGTTTTCTGCCTACGTGACATGCCACTTTGTGCATTCTACACTACTAGAAAAATGGCTTTCCTTAACACACATTTTATGACACGCGGTTAATAATGACACTCAAAATGATGTGTCATAAAAAAAATTGTCATGTTTTAAAAAATCTAATTAATTAGTGACCTCTAACAGAATAACAATATAAAACATCTGCCCTATACAAACTACTGTTGTATTACAAAACAATGTAAGGTAAACTACTGTTGAGGGAAAACTCTGATGGTCTTGCAACATCTGTTGGAGTCTAAGTGCTGTTGACTCCAACAGACCTTTAGTCTTTAGTACTTGATCAGCAGTTGTTCTTCATCAGACCTTTGGTCAGCAGTTGTTCTCTATCAGTTGTTATCTAGCAGTCCTTTGTATCAGCAGTTGTCATAGCAGTTGTTTGGATGGAACATTTGTTAGGGTCAGCAGTCTTTTGGGAAGAGTATGTTGTAAAGACTGTTTATTTGTGTGGATCAACTGTTAGTATATTTTGGCTTTTCAATCATCTGTTCTTCTTCAGGTCAGCAGACCCAACACTAGCCCCCTTTTTTGCGTTGGCTGCTAGGAACATTCATTGCCCTGATGTTAACTGTGTGTTTTGTGGGGATTCTGCGGAAACATGTGAGCACCTCTTTGTGTCGCGCCATTTTTCCCAAACAGTTTGGCAAATTATCGCTCACTGGTGTCACGTCCCTAGCTTTTTTACATTTGGGATTAGGGATGTATTGGACATGTATAAGTTTTGTCAAGGATCAAAGAAAAGAAACCTTACTCAGATTGGCGGATGAGAAATGAGTCCGTATTTAATCGCACTCCAGTTTCGGTAACTAAAGCGATCGAGGAGGTTAAAACATTGGCGTTCTTATGGATTAAGCACATATCGAAAGATTCCGAGATTGATTGGCGGAGGTGGACCAGGTTTGACGTTTTTATGTTGTTTATCTTTTTTGTTTGTAATTGTATTATGTCTGTGGTTTGCATTTGTTTGTTTTGATGTTGTGTGTTCTGATGTTTGTAAATTTAGACCTTTCCTTTCAAAAAAAATAAAAAAAAAATTAGTAGTCTTTCTACACTACAATTGGCACTATACTATTTTCTCTTTTTTACACTTGCGTTAAAAATGGTTGACTATGATCGTGCTTTTCTCAAATTGGTTTACAATCTAATGATCACCGCCACATGACCGCCGCAACGCGGCGGGATCATCCTAGTTAGTTATTAAACTTTGAATACTATTTCATTTGGAACTAACTCCAAACTTGTTTAACAGGAGTATTTTGTAAGAAAGATTGATGGAGGTGCATTGATCTCTCAGAGAGTGAGAAACAACATGCTATGAAATGCCTAGAAGCTGCAGTGGAGCGTCGTGTATGCGAGGTATTTCATCCTTCTTTCTAAAGTTAATTAAGAACGTATTGTTTTGTAGTTATGTTATCCCAATCACATGTGTAGCAAGCAGAAGTTATCCGTGAGCGAACAAGCTTGAAATATTGGATAATGTAAGTTGATCGAGTAAAATTATTGACACCCTTGTTTTCTTAAAACTAAATTCATCACGAACTTTAACCTTTAATCTTATTAATTTAATTGTTGTCTCAGGTTGGGAGATGAGTAGATGCTTACACGGATGCGGATATTGATGTTATTCGTAAAGAATGGTCAAGTTATGCTGGCATCTTCATTTTCAAGTGATCCGTATGTTTAGGTCTAGACGAACGTAATGTATTGACACAATATTTTTGTAACCGTTTAATACTCGTGGTAGGATTCGGCAAATGCTTATATTATGAGTATTTTGGTGGTATATGTAATATATGCATTTTATTATAAAAGTTATTGATTTTGTTATTATAAATACAAATATAAATCCAGGGTTTTTAGTAATTTTGCAAAAAAAAAAAAAAAATATTTTAGGTAAAAAAGCATGACACGCAAAACGAGTGTCATAAAAGTGTGTTGTAAATGCATGTCAAGAAAGAGTGTAATAAACGCGTGTCAAAAAAGAGTGTCATAAATGTGTGTCATTAAAGAGTGTCATGAACGCGTGTCATTAAAAGATGACACGCGATTGCATGTCATAAAAATTTAATGACATGTTCTTCCTTGACACTTTGCTGTGTGTCATAAACACCCTTTTATGACGCGCAATGCGCGTCAAGATAGGGGTATTTTTCTAGTAGTGCTATTGACTAATTTGCACTTTATTGCATGCCACGTAGGCAGGAAACTAATTAAGTTAAACCCCGTTAGTTTTTGTCCAGTAAAATAAAAACCAATACAAGTTGGACTTGTTAAATTTCAGTTTTCAAGGTGAAATTATTTAATTTCAATTCCCCTAATAAAAAAAGACATAAGATAAGCTAAAGCAAAAGTTGTTTAAAAGCTTAATAACAATTAATAAAGAGATGTAGCAACATTTAATGATAACGTATGACATAACATGGACGAACCACGTTGATCTTCGGTTCATTGGTAGTAGACACTTTCTTTTCGAAACAGTGAAACGCGATTGTGGGTAAAGCAATAGTGATTGATCGATTGATGAGTTAGATTAACTAGTTAACGGTTGTTAAACTCATGATTCAAAATCTTAAAGTTGAATCATAGCTTCCTTTGAAACTTTTAGTGTATATGCAAGTGGATAATAATACTTATTTTTTTGTGAATGCAAGTGGATAAATAGTGAAAAACCAAAGATGAATGAACTTTTGCTAATGTGTTCTTTTATAAAAGTTAAATGATAAAGGATATGAGTAATGAATGTTCTGTATCCAACAAACATTGCTTCTTTGAACTCTCTAAGACTAGAGAATGATGTAAATAACTAAATATAAAGTGTAGCTACCTCTTATTTCCGTGTATGATATTTGATTAAAAGACCACAAAAAGATCGTAAAAGTTGATCAATATAGAACAACTTTTGACTTCTACGTTCTTTTGTGAAAGTATAAATTATAAGATATGAATTTTGACGTGTATTGTGTGATCTTATATAATATTGGAACAGAATATACAAAAAGGTTGGTTTGTTTGAAATTTATTTAGAACTAGTATTCTTATTAGATTTTCAAGTTTTAACTATAAAGTTTTTTTTTAACTATAAAGGTTGGTTACATTTTTAGTCGGTTAGGGTTTGCCATTCAGAAAGGGGTGGCGGCGCAGCTTGTTGTCCGCCTTCCCGTTATCTTGATGTAATTTGTAATGTTTTTTTATTTAATGAAAAATATTAATTAGAAAAATAATAATAATTGTCTAAATAAAAAACAGCTATTTAAGGGCATTCACATCCCCTCCACTAAATCTCATCCATCAAATTACACTAAAAATCATTACTTTACCCTTAAATCTTCTCTCTCCTAATTAAAATAATAATACTTTTTCATACTTTTATCATTACATTTTCTCCCTCCTCACTCACAACTACTTACAAAAATATTAAAATATATATAGGGTGAACAGTAGCTTTTCATATTTAGGGTGGAACAGTGTTTCCACCAAATATTTTCTCTCACCTCCACTCACAACCACTTACACTCACCTTATATAATTTGGTGGACACACTCACATCCATTTGGTGGATGGGATGTGAGTGCTCTATTTCACTAGATTAGTTCATAGTTATGAAATGCGCTCGAAACACTCAATGCGCATAGGCCTCACCTGAGGCCAAGGTGAAAAAAAAATGAGGGTCTGAGATAAAAAAACATATATAATAAAAAGTAAAAAATATTTTATGTATTAGAAAAATAATATTATTTTTCAAATAAAATAATCAAGAGCTATTATATAACACATAGTATCAACTGATTAGTATCAAAAGTTTTAAAATATTGGTGTATTAGTGTATAAAAGTAGTTTTCTTTATATAAAACTAGAAATATGTCTTGATTCTAACTATAATTTAGAAAATTTGGTTGAAAATCAAAGCGCAATTGCCTCGTTTGAAAAATGAGCCTACGCTAGTGGCTTTTAACCACTATGGATTAGTTACAACAGAAACAATTGTAATCTAATAACTAATTATTGAAGTTGAGAAAATAACTAAACCAAATTCAAATGAGTGGACCAAGAAAAAAAACAAAACGTAACCTGTTTGGGCTTAAGAAGTTTGAATGTTATTGGTTTACCATCAGGTTTGCGACATATCAGGATTCAGGAGGCTCTCATGGCCCATATCGATTTTTAGTTTATTACAATGCATTATTTTAAGATTATTACATATATCCCCCTATTTCAAACTCTAATTACATATTTACCCAAGCTAAAAATTAAATTACATATATCCCTTTTTATAACAAAATTACACCTTTACCCTTCCAAACATTAAAAAACCTATTACCTTTCATTTCATCCCTGATGCCTCCCACCAACTCACGACGTATGACCCTTGTGTAAAACAATCGTTGTCAAATCGCCACCGGTGAACCACTAATCCTCACCTCACAGATGAACTACCAACCGTAACTCCACCTGTAATATTCGAAAATTTCATACATAGATTATAATAAAAATAAAATTATTATTTGTTTTTCAATTTGTTAAACCAAAAGCAAGTTTGTTCAAAATAATTACCGAAGTTCGTTTATATTATAATAGATTACATTGATTTTAAAATGCAATATATATAAATATACTAGCTTAGACCCTGGGAGCGTCCCGGATTGAGAAATCTAAATAAAGTGAATAAAATTAGAAGTATCTAAACTATAAAAATGGCATCTATATAACAATTACCTGTTGGAGAGCGTCCCGGGTTGAAATATCTAATATGACATAATAAAATATCTAATATGACAACATAATTAATGACTTGCCAATATATGATTAATGAATATTATTATTATTATTATTTTAAACAAATCTTTGTCATAAGTTATCATATTCTAATATAAAAACGGTAATTGGGTCGGTATCACCTAATCCCAGGCTCGACCCAAACCCACAATTTTTTTAAATTAATTCCAAACCTGACACAATACCTGTCGGGTTACAAAAAAATAGTCGTTTTTTCTCCGTTTTTTATATAGCATTATGGTACTCGTTGGAAAGATAATAAAACGCTCGTTAATTTGGTGTAATTTTTTTTCTTTAAAAAATCTCGTATATAAAAGATATTAAAGTTTAAAAGTTACGAGAGGAAACATGAGAGAGAAAATAATAAAGTTTTAATATTTAAATTTAGTAGATTTTGTATTTAATAGATTATGTTAAATAATATTTAAACCATATTTATTCATTTATTTAATAGATTATGTTAAATAATATTTAAACCATATTTATTCATTTTTTTAATTGGTCTAGAGTTGCCACATCACATTATATGTGACATCTCTCAAAATAGAGATTGCATAATATTATGACATGTCATCAAAATGGCTTTGGTTTATTATATGTATAGATAGATGATAATTAATATATACAAAGAAAAGAAATGGATAAATAATATGGTGATAACTAATCTTGACTTTCAAAGTTGCCGTAAATGTCGCCTGCTCCGAACTTCCGATTCAAACTCAAATTTTGAATCTCAATTTTTTTGGAACAAATCGACCGCTAACATCTTATATAAATCATCCAAACCTTGAACTCAAAATAGCTTCCTATCTGTACCATCTGTTCCGTCACCCGCCGCGGACCAGCCATCGTGATCGTTCTTGACTAGTCGTGACCTGAAGATCGAATTTCTGAACCAGCTTCGACGCTTGATCCATTCTTTTCGTTCTTGTTCGTGAGTTTCGATTAACCGTTCGACAACTTAAGTCGATGGTCTCCGGTTAACCATACGACAACTAAGGTATAAATAGAACGTTTCTAATTTGATTAATGATGGATCGACTTCTGTCGTGATCATTGTCCGGCGATTAGAAGTTCAAACCGATTAAGAATAATAGGGTGTATTAATAATTTTGGTAAACAAGTTCATTGTTTTTGCTTCTGGTTTCGAACCTACGTTTTGATACTCTAGCATCACTGCATGCGTTTTGATAAAGCAACCAAGTAAATGAGGTGTATATCTTTATATGTAATCTTGTAGATTTTAAACCTAAAACATGTTCTTTTAATAATAATATGTATATATATGTTCCTTCAAATAAGTTCTTTCAAATATGTTAATATTTATGGTGTATGTTATTGATTGTAAATAAAACAGTAGTCCAAATTCTTTTTGACAAATGCCTCTTTTGACTATTAAGGTAATTAGTCACTTATAAATGTCGCCGGACAATCAATGAGCGAACTAATCTTATATTATTGTCAAATTAATGTTGGTAAAATTAATCATGATATTATAGGATCGCGTCTTCATTTAAGACGATTTGTTTTGGCTTGCTTGCTAATAAGGTACGGATTCCGTTTTCCTCTCTTTATAGTATATTTTTTTTTATCTCGATCCGTTACTTTGTAGTACGGATTTTGTTGAATTCATATGTTCCTCTTGATGTCGATAGCATGCAATATACCTTAGTTTTGTAATCATTGTTGCATGTTCCATTTAGACTTGTGCTAGTATTTTTAAAATACGATATGGCTTTTGTACTCTGTCACCCGAGCACTCTGTTTCTGACTTGTCGTTGGGGCGTCAGCGACATGAACACTTTCCGTGACAGTGCGTAATCAAAATCACGGCGTCTTTAACATGGTCCCTTAGAGGCGTATGGATATATCCTAGATCTGATTCTGACTTCTGATATATGTTTCTGTTTTCTGGAGATGAATGTGTGTACGCCACACGCACCATCTCATAAGTGCATGGACTAGCTATCTATGTACCCCTCTGTTTAGGCTCGTGGGTGCTTCTACAATTACGTGACTTATTTATTGGCATGTATAGTCATGTATTTTAGTATATGATATGTTTTGAGTTGATATATATATATATATATCTAATTTGTTCTGTATATATCTGATATAAGTTTTGAGATTCGATTCGTGTCAGTATCTGCTTTTAGTTTCAATTTTTATTTCGGTTCAGTTTCAGTACCTTTTCGTAATATTGTATGTCCGGCCTTACTTGTACTGTTGAATCCTCCGTTACTGAGCAACCTTTGGCTCAGCCGTATTTTCTTTGTTTTGTCTGTCTTATGTGTTTGCAGGTAATCTGGGGAATCAGGGAAGAGTGAGAGATAAATGAAGTTCAAGACTTTTCATTTCGTTTAAATTCAGTAATAAATAAATTGAGACTTAGGATTTTGTTCGGTTTGATTTAAGACTCTCAGTTGTCCTTTGGATTCTATTTTCTTTTTAAATGGATAGTGTTCGGTTTTTGATATCTGTGATAGTGACATTTCAACCTGTCCGGGTTGGGGTGTGACACCACCGCAGAATCACCAACCAGTGTCGCCGCCGCCGCGAACCATCAATCCTAACTCCACCGGTGAACCACCAACTGGTGATAAGAACATGTGACGAGAAGTAACAGGAGAAGAGAACATGGTTCTTTCATAAGTACTCCACCGACTAACCACCAAAGGGACGATGTCCCGCAAAACGTAACCAATTATGTACCACCTTATTATCGGTTTATTAGAAAACTAATGCTTTTCATACGCATTACCATTTAAAAGACAGAGACAAAAATGTTTGATTCATGATGTGTTTTCTTTCCTTTGATTCTTCTATAGTAACATTATATTTGATTCTTGCAAATAAATAAAGACCGGAAGGATCTTGTACTTGTTTGCTTTCCTTCAATTCATGATGTTTGTGTGTTTTATTGATTAACAGCAGGTTTGATTCACTTTGGTTGTTAAAAAAGGTAAAGAAAGTTAAAAAAAATAAATAAAGGTAAAATAGTCATTTTTAACCTATTTTTAATGGCATGGGTATATTTGATATTTTAAACTTTTAACAAGGGGAAAAATGTAATTTAATTTTTAGTTTGGGTATATATGTAATTTATAAACTTTGTAGGGGGATATATGTAATTGCACCCATTATTTTTTGTATAAGATGTTTTAATTTTAAAAGTATATATACATGGTTAATTTTAAAATTAAACATAATAACTAACTAGATACCATCTTGTTTGTAATTGCGAACATGACTACATAAGGAAGAAATAAGACAAGAAAATTGGGCGGCATTCAATTCTTGCTTCTTAAACCTTGGACAATGATATATATGCGTTTTTTTTATTCTTTCTCTTTTTAATCAAAGTGCTATAAAATACGGCTAGTTCATCAATGAAAATGTAAAGAAGTTTTTCCTACATCATTAAACCTTTTTTCTACTTAAAAATTTACAATCAATAGAACATAAAACTTTCATCCATTATGCAAGTCATCATCACTTATCACAATACAACAACAATAACCATACCTAGTTGATTCAACAAATGGCAAAGCTATTCGTAGGATCAAGGGTGAGATGTAAAACAAACCATACCCGGCAGATCCAACAAACGTACATTCGGATCCGGATCCTCCAAGCCACTTCCAATCAAATAAAGACTAGTGTATTAAAACTCGGCACGTTGCACCGGGATTCCCAACATTATGCGGCGGGAATTATGTCGGTATCAATTCGTTTCGTTACGGCAACGACACTCTTTATAATAACCAAAATAGAAAAAATTAATTAAATATTCATATTGACTAAAAGAAGATCAACACATGATATACGTGGATCAAAAACAATTGTGATTTGTTTCGGTTTCTCAGGATACCAGCATAATACCAAAGAAATCCTCTGTTTTGAATGTAGCTCTGAAATCAACAAAATTTATATCGGAACATCGATAAGTGTATTTAAGTAATCTTTTATCATAGAAAAATCATATAGACTTATAAAATATATTCACATGTATATCGTATGTATTATGAATGTTGTTTTTTTAAGAGGGAAACAAAGATAAAATCATATAAACTTAAATAAATGAAACACCATTTAGTTAAGTTTATATGATTTTATTTGTTTCCTTTGTGGAAAACAACATTTTTATGACCACATTTATACTAACTAACATACGTGAATTCATTTATTTAGCCGATTGATCTAATATTAACATGTGTCAAATTTTAAATCCACGTATACACTAATCATACTTGAATACATTTGTTTAACCGATAGATCTAACATGATTACCATATGACGTACGTATTATAATTAATGTGAATTACTTAATAGGACTTAAGTATGGTATTTCTACGAAAAATTAAGTATGGAAAAAAATAACCACACAAATATTATAGAGTAAATTCCTTTTTGAGTCCCTAAGTTTTGTTGATTTTAACTACTTGAATTCAACATTTTCATTTTTAACATTCTGACTCCTAGTGTTTTAATTTTATTATTGTTTGAGTCCTAAAAACTAACTCCATCCAACTTTCCGGTTAAGTAACCTGTAACCTTACGAATTTTCCCATTTATTTTGCATTAAAGTATTTCCCGATCCATTATATAAAGTCTAATTTATTTCTAAGTATTCTTATCTTTATCCGTGCACTCTATTTTTCTAAGTTCCTTTTATCATTGTACTTAAAAAAAATCTTCAATCATGACATATGTCCTATCCTAATTCTATTTATAAAATTGTCATTTTATAAGACAGTGTTTTTATTTTCTAATTCAAACTAATGATTTTTTTTTATTTCTTTTTTAAAGCTAATAATTTTTCCAATTACATTTATAATCTCAAACAAGGAAGATATAAATTCGTTTCAAAGTATATATATATATATATATAGGGTCGAGATCCTGTGCAAAGTGTGTTTTGTGTGAAAAGGGTAAGAAGTGTTTTAGACCATTAGATCATCTTAATCAATGGTTTAGATTTAATGAGTGACATTATTGTAAATAATGTTATAGTTATAATAACTAATTAGGCTATTTAGGGGTATAATGGTAAAACACACCCTACATTTAATTCACATTTAAAGGGTCTAATTAAAAATATGAAAGGCCTAATAAATTCAATCTTCCTATTTACGTCCTCCATTTAATTCACATTTAAGTGTCTCTCACCCCTCTCTCTCTTTCTCTCTCTTTCTCCTCTCTCTCTCCCTACGCCACCTACACAACCGCCATCAACCACCACAAACCACCACCATCAACTGAACCATCATTCGACAACCACCATCACAAACATAAATAATCGGAGTGTTTTTTTTAAGGATGAAGATGAAGACGACATGAGGTGATAATGGATCAGTGTGTTTTATGGTGGATTATTTTAAACAACATTCATATTGTTGTGTTTTATGTTCAAAGGATTTTTGTGTGGTTTAGTGTTTTTTGAATTTAAAACACATTTTAAATGTATGTATAGTTGTGTTTTTGAATGTGTTACTGATTGTGTATGATGAAGATAAAACACACTGGATTATGGAGAAGATGATGATAAAACACACGGGACTGTTTTAAAACACAAAAGTTGAGAATATGGTGATAAAACACACGGGTATGAACGTAAAAAACACTTTGTTGATGAAGCAACTTACAAGACTATAATAAAACACCAACGTGAATAAAAAAAACATATTTTTTGCATCAGTAAAACTTCTTATAAAAATAACACAAAAGGTGTGTTATACCCTTCAAACCTTATAGTATACCAGTAAAACACCATGTGCTCACATTAGTAAAACACACCAATATTAATGCTGTTTTGGTCGTATATAATTCAGTAAATGAATGATAATTTGCTGAATGTTAATAAAAACTCTATAAAAATTCGTGAGATGTGAAACAAAATCCCTAAGAATGCTCCTAATATAAACACGAAATTAATTAGCCATTATCTCCTAAAATAAGATTAGCAATGCAATTTACAATGTTACCCTTCTATATAATAAAATAGGCCGCACTATTATTGGTTCTCACACTTCTCACAAAAAATAGGTTTTGTAGATGATCCTAAACCTATATATATATATATATATATATATATATATATCAAAGCCTTGAGTCAAGAGTCAAGTCTTGACAACATAATTCTTGGAGTCAAAGTCTTGAGTCAAAGAATTATGTGTAATTATTGAGTCAAAGTATAATTATTGAGTCAAAGTCTAGAGGAGCTTTTATCTCCATCTTTGTTGTGTTTGTATGTGTATATATAGTCTTGTATAGAAATGAAACAAACAAGTTGAACCATAAAGTTTATATCAACCATTTCCTGACCCAAATCTCTATCGATCTCTTGTGGGTTGGCGTGTGCTGGATAAATCTGTCTACAAACCCGTATTGAACTAGCGGTTTCGCAACATCCACCACCGTCGTGAACCACATTCCATACCTTCTTAATCTATGAAATAAAAAAAACATACCATTATAAATGGGTCATTGCAATTTACGTAGCATGTAAATCTCTTAATATGAAACTCATTTTAGATAATCATTGTAATTGAAATAATTATCCTATGCCCTTAAAGGATTAAAATCTAATTATTATTTTTTCTATAAACGTATACAATTGATTATATATTTTGAACAATTTCCATTAGAACTTGTTTTATCAAACAATTAACTAAAACTTTTTATGATTAGTTTTTTTTATGATTTATGTTACACTCCTTTTATTACGTTTCAAATAAATTAGGAACCCTAGAAATACTTGTAGACTAGAAAGACTTATTTATTGCCTTAAACATAGGGTAATACTTGGCAACGTTGGACTACACTTATTCTATTTCACAAGACTTAACACTTTGCTAAGGTGAGTTTACGTAACCTTGTTTATGCAATTCTTTATACTTGAAACTTTATACTTAAGCAATTCTACATACATGTCTAGTTGTAAAATTTAATGCCTCATGACCTAGACAAAGACTATTAGACTTAAACTTAAACTTACATAATCATTAACCTTGAACAAGCCGGCGATATACAATGATTGATCTATTGGATTGACAACCCCACCTAGATTCTTTGACCATTTCTATGGGGAGCGCGGGTGATTGTTATCGTTCCAACTTTATAAGAAGAACCGTGTATACGGGATGGACCTAAACTTTATAAGGAGAACCGTGTATACGGGATGGACCTAAACTTTATAAGAAGAACCGTGTATACGGGATGGACCTAAACTTCATAAGGAGAACCGTGTATACGGGATGGACCTAAACTTTATAAGGAGAACCGTGTATACGGGATGAACCTAAACTTTATAAGGTGAACCGTGGATGCGGGATGGACCTAAACTTGTCGGAGGTTTGATTATATGCATACTATACTTCATGTTTATTCATGTAGACTTAAAATTACATTAGACATATAAATTGCTAAACTTTTATTCTTCTAAAACTTATTGCTTGACTTGGTTTATGTATTCTCACCAACTTCTAGTTGACCCCCCATTTTTCCGAACTCAACAGTAAATATTGATGCTTGAAGTCTAGAGCTAGCATGAGAAGATATTTGAAGTTTTAAGCTTTGTTTGATTTCCTTCAAGACATTTAATGTAATTCAATATTGTAATGAAATAAAGGATTATTTAAACTTATGTATTACCATGAGCTACTGAACAATCATTCATACGTGACATCTCGATGTTTCCGCCATCGATTGGGGTGTTACAGATTGGTATCAGAGCCATGGTTATAGGGAATTAGGTTATTAGAAAAAAAAATCTAGTCTATAACCATAGGATTTTAACCAGTACTTGCTCCTTTTACTTGCAATCCTACTTGTTTCTATTCTCTATCTCCCTCCTACTTCTTATCTCTACTTTAGTCCCTACAAGACGATTATTCTCCATCACTGGATTCACCCTTAGACTAATAGGACGAATTCTCAAGTCCTAACCTGAACTACCTTGAAGATCCCGTCGAAGTTCTAGATTTTAATAACGAACATGTGCAATCTGGAAGGGTGAACGCCTGTATTCTGAGTTTTCTGTCTAGGAATGGCATTGCGCATAAATCCCAATCAGACGAGGGACCCGGATGCCTACCTGGGAATTCTCGGGATGAGTGTTCACTTATAGGCTAAAGCATGTCTTCACTATGTTATTAGAATTTAGAAGCTTTGATATGTCAATGTTTTCGTTTATTCGTTCTAATTAATGAATAAATGATTACACTCACTTCCCTTAAAACTAAGCTCTAAAATCCCAAAATTTTACAGCCTAAATCAATCCCACTTCATAATCATAAAATGGATTTCACAATCACACCTCACCTTACCATCTTAGCCACTTGTTTAAATACTTTCAACGCCCTACCCAAATCATGTTATTTCCTTTCTCAACATATTATGTATTTTAAAACTATAACCTCATAGCCTGATCTTGACGAGGGGTTCAAAAAAATAAATAAATAAATAAATAAACCTTTTTCAACATTTTCAAAATTTTCATCACCTAGTACAACACTAAAGGTTTCTAAATATTTTTCAAAATTTTTATCACCTATAAACTACGGAAAAAAAATACAGGTTTTTGTCAAAAGATGTCCTCAAACTTAATTACTAAATTCAAATGTCTATTTATTAGCATAACAAACGATTTTCTATATAATGCTTTAATCTATTAAAAATCACTTAATATAACCTTGATCTTCAAAACCTAATGTCATGTTTAAAATCTCCAACTAATGGGAATATTATAATCAAAGCTCATTTAGTTTGTACTATTTAACGACTTTTTTATGTACTAAACCAATTTTTAAATCATTCCATCCTCATGAACAAAAAATTTAATCTCCACCTCCCCATGGACCCCAACTTATTTTCAACTATTTCGAAATTTTTACAATATTTGGCATATACCACAATCATGTTTTCTCATACACTTGATTCTAACCTTTGATTCAAGCCCCACAATTTACACTGCTACATAATCCCTTTACTATAAAATAAACTCTTTATCAACTATCTTCACATTCACTATCTCTCACAACCTTGATTCTGCTTCGAGATTATTCATCATCCTCTCAAGAACTAAATTCATATTCTTTACCTTCTTGAACATGAACTTGATCCCTATGATAACCAAAACTATTGAAACTTGATTGTGTGTTGCATCAAACTTAATCCTTAGTTATACATGAGGATTCGATTATCTACCATATTTGAACATTTGATACTAGAAGTCATGGAATATAAACTATTTGCTATAGACACACCTAGAGTCATTAACCTTGTCTAGGGCAACTCTATTACAACTCGCATGCTATACTTGATACTTGATTGCTTACATGTACATATTATCAATTTGCAATTCATGTTTGTAATAATTGGTACACTTAATCAAACAACTGTTAGAGGATGAAGTACTTGCTCAACAGTTAGTAGAGTACCAAATAACCAACTCAACGATTGGTAGAGGTCATCATGCCTGCTCAACAGTCGGTAGAGGCCCTACAACCTGCTCAACGACTGGTAGAGGCTATCGCACCTGCTCAACAATCGGTAGAGGTTCTTATTCACTGACTGGTAGAAGTCTTTTTCCTGCTCAACAGTTGGACTCATTTTTGGATACATTGTATACGATTCAATCACAAGGTTATTTTGCATTACTTACATGTGTGTTTAGAGTCATAGAAGGACACCAAACCCTAATGTAAGGTAAATTGGTGATTACGGTCCGAAACGTAATCATGAATTTACAGGTACGTTAAGGTAGTGTGAAATTCTATCAAGGTTTTTGGTAGATAACCAATTATAAACTCTAGTCACCTGTTTAGTATTTCTATAGTCAATTAACTCATGCATTTCTTTTTAAGATTCCTAAAACTTAAAGTTTAGTGTTTTTCTAGATTCTTATTCTCCTTGATATTTTAGACGAATCTAATCCAACCCTTAAAACCCACACCTATCAAACCTCTTACCAAATTATTCGAAACAGTTTATTCTGTTACCTATAAATTCATGTCATGCCTTAACACAAATTTTCCAAACCACAGTTGCCCTAATTTCTACCCAATCACCCTCAACCCGTGTGTTTTTTTATAACTTCGGGACGAAGTTTTTAAAAGTAGGGGAGACTGTAACCTCACGAATTTTCCCATTTATTTTGCATTAAAGTATTTCCCGATCCATGATATAAAGTCTAATTTATTTCTAAGTATTCTTATCTTTATCCGTGCAATCTATTTTTCTAAGTTCCTTTTATCATTGTACTTAAAAAAAAACCTTCAATCATGACATATGTCCTATCCTAATTCTATTTATAAAATCGTCATTTTATAAGACGGTGTTTTTATTTTCTAATTCAAACTAATGATTTTTTTTATTTCTTTTTTAAAGCTAATAATTTTTCCAATTACATTTATAATCTCAAACAATGAAGATATAAATTCATTTCGAAATAAAATATATATATATATATATATCAAAGCCTTGAGTCAAGAGTCAAGTCTTGACAACATAATTCTTAGAGTCAAAGTCTTGAGTCAAAGAATTATGTGTAATTATTGAGTCAAAGTATAATTATTGAGTCAAAGTCTAGAGGAGCTTTTATCTCCATCTTTGTTTTGTTTGTATGTGTATATATAGTCTTGTATAGAAATGAAACAAACAAGTTGAACCATAAAGTTTATATCAACCATTTCCTGACCCATCTCTCTATCGTTCTCTTGTGGGTTGGCGTGTGCTGGATAAATCCGTCTACAAACCCGTATTGAACTAGCGGTTTCTCAACATCCACCACCGTCGTGAACCACATTCCATACCTTCTTGATCTCCTCCCTTCTGCTTGTGTCAAACGGACGCCGCCCCGTCCTCCCGACAAGCCACCGGTAACCGACAACCGTCAACTCCAGACCACCGTCCCTTAATGGTCTTAATCTCTGGCGCTCGCCATCACCGCCTCTTCCTCCGGCACTGTGAGTCTTATATTCTTTTTTCTCGATCTTGAGCTTCCTCCCAAACACACATATGAAGATGTGTTTGAGGTGCCCTTTGTTCCTAATTTGGTCAAGTTTGGGAAGTTGTTGTTTAAGAAACTAATAATTGGGGCACATGGACTATCATATCCTTTATACTAAATAAACTTCATATCTCAACTTTTTTTTTTGCATCTTATTTGAAGTTTAAAACATTTTCTTTTTCTAATAATTATTTAAAATGATAAACCCATATCAAATTATTTAATGTTTGTCATCCAATTAATTATTTTTTTTAGTACTAGTTTAATACTTATAAGTTTTTGTTCAAACTAATTTTATTAAATTATTTTAATCTATGAAATAAAAAAACATACCATTATAAATGGGTCATTGCAATTTACGTAGCATGTAAATCTCTTAATATGAAACTCATTTTAGATAATCATTGTAATTGAAATAATTATCCTAAGCCCTTAAAGGATTAAAATCTAATTATTATTTTTTCTATAAACGTATACAATTGATTATATATTTTGAACAATTTCTATTAGAACTTGTTTTATCAAACAATTAACTAAAACTTTTTATGATTAGTTTTTTTATGATTTATGTTACACTCCTTTTATTACGTTTCAAATAAATTAGGAACCCTAGAAATACTTGTAGACTAGAAAGACTTATTTATTGCCTTAAACATAGGGTAATACTTGGCAACGTTGGACTACACTTATTCTATTTCACAAGACTTAACACTTTGCTAAGGTGAGTTTACGTAACCTTGTTTATGCAATTCTTTATACTTGAAACTTTATACTTAAGCAATTCTACATACATGTCTAGTTGTAAACTTTAATGCCTCATGACTTAGACAAAGACTATTAGACTTAAACTTAAACTTACATAATCATTAACCTTGAATATGTCAATGTTTTCGTTTATTCGTTCTAATTAATGAATAAATGATTACACTCACTTCCCTTAAAACTAAGCTCTAAAATCCCAAAATTTTACAGCCTAAATCAATCCCACTTCATAATCATAAATGGATTTCACAATCACACCTCACCTTACCATCTTAGCCACTTGTTTAAATACTTTCAACGCCCTACCCAAATCATGTTATTTCCTTTCTCAACATATTATGTATTTTAAAACTATAACCTCATAGCCTGATCTTGACGAGGGGTTCAAAAAAATAAATAAATAAATAAATAAACCTTTTTCAACATTTTCAAAATTTTCATCACCTAGTACAACACTAAAGGTTTCTAAATATTTTTCAAAATTTTTATCACCTATAAACTACGGAAAAAAAAAATACAGGTTTTTGTCAAAAGATGTCCTCAAACTTAATTACTAAATTCAAATGTCTATTTATTAGCATAACAAACGATTTTCTATATAATGCTTTAATCTATTAAAAATCACTTAATATAACCTTGATCTTCAAAACCTAATGTCATGTTTAAAATCTCCAACTAATGGGAATATTATAATCAAAGCTCATTTAGTTTGTACTATTTAACGACTTTTTTTTATGTACTAAACCAATTTTTAAATCATTCCATCCTCATGAACAAAAAATTTAATCTCCACCTCCCCATGGACCCCAACTTATTTCAACTATTTCGAAATTTTTACAATATTTGGCATATACCACAATCATGTTTTCTCATACACTTGATTCTAACCTTTGATTCAAGCCCCACAATTTACACTGCTACATAATCCCTTTACTATAAAATAAACTCTTTATCAACTATCTTCACATTCACTATCTCTCACAACCTTGATTCTGCTTCGAGATTATTCATCATCCTCTCAAGAACTAAATTCATATTCTTTACCTTCTTGAACATGAACTTGATCCCTATGATAACCAAACTATTGAAACTTGATTGTGTGTTGCATCAAACTTAATCCTTAGTTATACATGAGGATTCGATTATCTACCATATTTGAACATTTGATACTAGAAGTCATGGAATATAAACTATTTGCTATAGACACACCTAGAGTCATTAACCTTGTCTAGGGCAACTCTATTACAACTCGCATGCTATACTTGATACTTGATTGCTTACATGTACATATTATCAATTTGCAATTCATGTGTGTAATAATTGGTACACTTAATCAAACAACTGATAGAGGATGAAGTACTTGCTCAACAGTTAGGAGATTGATGATGTTGAACCCCCATCTGTAGGTAATGTTAATCACAGATCAAAACCTAGACCTTGTTCATGTAGAAGACAACTTGCACTCACATGGTTAGATGTTGAGGATGGTAATGCTGATAGGAATAATCATGATGGTGCAGAGAATGTTAATGCTGATGGGAATAATCATAATGGTGCAGAGGGTGTTAATGCTGATGTTAATGAACATGAGTTAGTCTTTACTGATGATGAAGAAGGTGCATGGGATGGGAATGAACATGATGGTACAGGGATGAGTTAGTTTTTACTGATTATGAAGAGGCATCTGAAGATCCAGATTATAGTGCTAGAACAATGGATGACGATGACGAATTAGATCAGGATGAGTTAGTGGTCATTGTTATTTGGTTATGGTTATGGTAATGGTAATGGTTATGGCTATGGTTATGGTAATGGTTATGGTCATTGAGAAATGGGTCAGTGGTCATTGTTATTTGGTTATGGTCATTGAGATATGGGTCATTGGTTTAGTATTTTGTAGTTTGTTATTATGGGCCAGTGGTTATGCTCAGTGGTTATGGGTCAATTTATTTTCAACATTTTCATACATGGTTTAATACATTACAAAAACCATACCATTTCATTCATACCAAATTCTGATACATTAAACCAACTTGACCTTTACAACCATATCTAATACATTAGTCAAAATTAGGTCAAGCAGATACAACTTACAACCATTTCTTTGATTCATGAAAACATACATACATACATTATAAACAAAATCCAACTACCAAACAAAAACAATTTTCAATTTTTTCAACTGTTTGTCTCTGATCCAACCCATTTCTTGATGATTGTTGATGGATCTTAGTAATCCAGGTATAACTTCACAAGAACGTGCACACATCGGAGGATCAACCCATCTTACAAACCCACAACTTACTGGTCTAGCACAGCAATGGAATCTTCTTCCAGGATTCGTTGAAGTCCATGATATTCGAATGATTATTGGAGACCCACATGCACAGAGAACGTTCATGATTTTCTTTGTTATTGTGTCTGGATCGAAGATTAAAAGAGGGGTTAGGGTTTTGATGTGGGTTACTGGGTTTTTATAAGGGTTAAGATGAAAGACCAAAGGAAAATTACTAAAGTACCCTCACATGTATTGCACGTGAAGGATACTTAACAGGAAAGTTGGATGGAGTTAGTTTTTAGGAATCAAACCATAACAAAATTAAAACACTAGGAGTCAGAATGTTAAAAATGAAAATGCTGGACTCAAGTAGTTAAAATCAACAAAACTCAGGGACTCAAAAAGGAATTTACTCAATATTATGTTATTAATACTCCAAATCTCCATACTATATAATTTCACATGAAAGAGCCATATTTCCACCTTTACAAAACCATATTCTGTTCCTATTACTCTACAAAACCACGGTCAAAACCAGTTTAAAAAAAAAGAGCATCTTCAACAACCTGGTTTTAAAATTTTGATGGAAGAGGAAAATGTACACACACACAAAAAAAAAAAAAAAAGAACTCACTCTTGTCATTTTGTATTCATGGTCTTGTTGGGGGACTTGACACTTGACGACCATCGTCTTTAAGCACTAACAAACAAACATGTCGTCTAATAATTATTATTTTTTACATCACATCTAAGTGAGGTTCATCCTTTTTTTATTGCTGATGCATTTCGTCTGAATTTGAACATTTCATATTATAATGTAGAAGCATCATTACATTTCATATACAACACATAATTTCCTTGATATCTTATTTGTTACTGTTTCACACGATTTTTAACCCAATGCAAATACATTTAAAATCCTAGTTTAAACAAAATGACACGATACATCTACAACACTATTATCTTAGAACATTGACATCTTATCTTATCACTTATTCAACTTTCTTCTCCTTAATTTATGGTGCGTTGATTTATAATCCGGTCTTTAATTTCTGCAACACCTTCTCATCTCTGCGTTTGCATCCTCTTTCCATGCTCGGTGCTCCCTTATCTTATAATCATACCTCTCATCTCCGAGTCTACACAATACCCTTAAACAACAATAACAATATGTCTTAACTTGACTGGTTTACGACGAAGGTTCTGGTCACCCAGTTTTGTAAGACCATAACCCGTAAACACGCAATTAGCGTTTAAATCCACGAGTTTAGACCTTACTTAAAACCACTCCCAATTAAAACCTTAATGTTTATGAAAAACTTAATCATTTATATCAAATACATTTATCATTCCCACAAATTTTACATTTTAATTATTGAAATGCATACTAAGATTTCACGATTTTTAACGGGAGTCTCTTGAATCTATGGCGGAAGCTTGATGAGTGTTCGGTTCTTCTCGCGACTTGATCCTTGCTCGTGGACTTCCATCACATGTTTACCTAGCACCATTGCACAAAGAATGGTTAGGGGTTGTCAATAATACATTTAAAAGAGTATGAGAGTCGTTACACGCCGAAACGGAACCAACCAGGCCAAGCGGCCCCATATCATGAGAACAAACTGCTGCACTTTTTGTGCAGCAGCTGTTCGGGTCGTTTTTACCCCTTCTAAAACCCATAATCTACCTTCGTCTTTCAAACAAGAAATGTTCTTTGTTCAAAGACCTTTCCAGGCATATAAAGAACATCTCCTAAAGATTTTTCTATGATTTTATACGAACTTTTGAAAATCAGCCTGTCCAACAGCTCTACTTGCTTATGCGGCCGTTTCAATTATTTTAGTAAAGTCTTAAGCGGCCATTTCACCTTTCTGTTTAAGATTTAAATGATAAAAGTTCCTGGTCCACCCGAAACGGCCGTTTTGAATTACCAAGGAAACCTTATGCGGCCGTTTCAAAGGCCTGTGTAAACTATATCAAAACTACCATTTTTCACCATTTCATGGCCTACACTTTAAGCTTGTATTAGAAGCTTTTCCAAGCTATATATCCAAGTATTTAGGTTGTTGCAAACATGTTTAAGAGGCCGTTCATAACCTCATTCGGTTTATATCACTATGACCCGGTTCATAGTTTTAAGTGTTTATGTCGATTTTTACACAAATCGACCCGTTAAGGCCTTGAACCAACCAAGACACTTTTTGATCACACAAAATGCATACCCTTTGTGTTTCCAAGTCATTAGACACTTGATCAACAAAAGCATTTGTCCGATTTGTTTCATTATGATTTAGGTTCTTAATTTCAACCTTTAGTAAACTTTTATTTCCCAAAATACCCTTTATAGTCAAATCTTCTAATTTAGCCATCCATGGCGACACTTCTTGTATCAAATCCAATGTTTATGACTCAATGACATGTTTAAAAACCTCTAAGTCCTTCCGAACTTAGATTTCTTTAACAACCCGACCAGGAGGGGGCTGGACGTTACGACAGTTTGGTAACAGACTTGCACAACGGAAGCAACGATAACAAATATTTAAATGTTATACAAATTCTAATCCAAAAATATAAATACAAAACTAAAATAAATAGTCTAATATTTAATGCAGGGTCGAGACGCGGCGGTCGTCGAAGCAGTCGACAGGATGTGATCCACTAGTCGATCCAAATCTCAATCCATGCTTAGCTCTAGATGCTTTAAACCATTACGCTAGCGTCTTGAATCTTCTACCATAACAAGCTCTAATCCGCACAAGCAAGTATATACCTCGTTATCATGAATATCCAATTGCAGTACCTGAACACATGCTTAAAAGAGTTTGGGTCAGCAAATATGCTGGTGAGTCCGTGTAAGTTGTTAAGTTAGTCCAAAACAGTTTAACAGTTTGAAAACAAGTTTTCATAGTTCTAAACTTAGTGATGTACAAGTATCACACCTCAATCCTAACACTGAATCCATCTACTCCCATTATGGATTCTCCACGGCAAAATATATTCCGCAACGGTCCGCAGACATCAGTGGAGGGTTTTCCGGGCTTCCGGATCCACTGTGCGTGGGGGATTCCCCAAGTAGTACTACCCATATATTAAGTGGCCCAACTCCCTTGGGTTAATGATTGTGCATCTGGTTTCGGGAGCCCTTGTCACATCAAGTAAGTTTACACAACACAGTTTACACACAAGCATATGTTCACCCCAAAGCATTTAAAACAGAAAAAGGGGAAGTACACAAACTCACCTGGATAGCCATGCTCATGAATGGTTTATAATAATTGAAGCATCTAAAATCTCGTACGACATTCTTCCTGGACGAATCCTAAGTCGACAATTATTGTTAGTGTTTGGTTTTTATCCATTAATGGTTACGCATGGGGACGAGCTCGAGCATATGGTTTCTATATATCTTTGTATCCGAAGTCTCATGTGCCAATTCAATTCTTATACTCTAAGTCTCAAATGTCGATGTGATAATCCTCTCAATATTTATATATGTTTATACTTAGTTTTCGTGGCTTATGATAATATACATGTTGTCAAGCACTGATTATATGGTGTCATAACTAATATCTAAGATCTCAAATCTTGGTGCTTACATTACTATTCTTGCCTAGCTATATCTTATGTGTCTAGGCGTCAGGTTACTATCCGCTTTACCCTTTATATATATGCTTGTATCTAGTAACATGTCGTATGTTATGTCTAACTAAGTTTTATCTTTAGTCCCAATGTCCAAGTATTGTTATTAGGATTCCTTGGTTTGTTCATATAAGCTTTTTATATATAAATATACATGTCTCGTTGTATCCTAGTTCTAATCATATCCGAGTCTTGGTATCCTTGTTCAAGATCCATGTCCATGTCCTAAGTTTTAGTGTCTAAATGGTCCATGGTCAAAATATTAAATCCTTTAATATATGTTCGCCTAACCAAGTCTAGGTTTAATCTCCCATATGTCGCAAATCCAACTCCAAATATTACGTCCGAGTCGTATACTCAATGTTCAATGTTTCAAGTGCCAAGTCCCAACGCTATGGTTCCTATTATCAAAATCAAAATGTCCAAACCAATGGCCGATACAAAATATAATATGCTCGTTGAGTCCCACACGCAATATATATATATATATATATATATATATATATATATATATATATATATATTATAAAGGTCATAATTAATATCACTATCGAGTTAGCGGGTTCGGTTGTACCTCATATTCGGACAAAGGTTCGTGTTGACCAGGTTAACCCACGTTGACTGGTTTGACCAGTCAACCATCTTGACTTCTGTTGACTTAACCTCATGACCATTTTCCTTGACCTGAACCCTTGCATCAACAACCAGCAATCCTAACCTCTGCCATAATCATCTCCACCACCAAGTCATCATCACCCTCGTCACCACCTGTGACCACCGTAACCACAATCATCATCAACATTATCTCTCAATCGTTCCTCATCATCGAGTATCATCAAAGATAATATATGTAGGTTTGGGGTTTTTACCTTAAAAACCTGACTGACCCGATCCGAACACAACATCCGAATCACCACCGTCACTGTCGTATTCTGTAGTCACCGGAGAAGCTGTTGTCGCCGCTGCTAGGTATTCGGAACAAATCAGACTGGCCGAAGTCGGTCCCCTTCTTCTCCGGTCCCTCTTTCCCCTCTTACTCTCTCTCGCTCTCTCTCTCTCTCCGATTGTCTCTCATATCCCCATCTCTCTCTCAATATTAAAGGGTGAAGTGGTTGCAGATTTATAATAAAAGGGTAGGGTTATAATCGGTATAGAAGAAGGGTGGGAGTTGAGTGGTTTGGGGATAGCTCCACCGGAGCTCCGCCGAACGCGGCCAACGACCGCCGCCTGTCTTCTCTCTTCTTCTGATGGCTTCCTCCCTCTAGCTCTTCTCTCTCTCTCCCTCTCTCTCTCTCTCTCTCTCTCTCTAGTTAATAATCAGTTGTGTGTGTGTGGGGGAGATGAGAAAGGTAACTGCTAGTGTGTATGTACATGAGTTTTTATGAAGGGGTGGGTTGTGAGGTGTTAAGACTAGGATGGGGCATGTGTCACCTTGAGATGGTGACACATGTCCGGGTGGTGACTAATCACCTTGAGTCCGGGTCCGAGTTCGTTATCGGGTGTTAGTTCGGTCGCCTAACGAGTATTTTTCGGATAATAATATTCTTGAAATAATTATTCGGGTTCAAGTTCGTTACTAGTACTCGCGTATAATAATTATTCTTGTCTTTTAACATTAGTTTTTATTATCTCTTTGTCATTCTCATTGTTAGTCGCTAAAAATTTTGGGTCCTAGGTCCGGGTTGTTACATTCTCCCCCCGTTAAAGGAATTCCGCCCTCCGAATTATTTTCGGACTATCCATCGGACATATCTAGTGTCACACCCCAGCCCAGCTAGGGCTGACGTGTCACTCTTACAGATATCAAAATGAAAAGCAATCCATAAAATTAACAAAAGGGTCCTATTTACCAATTTATTATGTTACAGGACTAGATAACTGAATACTGCTTGTTCAACTTCTTTTAACGCTCTTCACTGATTCCCCAATATCCCATATTACCTGCGAAACAAATAAGACAACACAACAAAAGAAAATACGGCTAAGCCAAAAATTGCCCAGTAACGGAGAAATCAATAGTACTTGTAAATTCAACGCAGCGGAAAAGCAAGACATAATAGAACTGAGACCGAAGTGAACATACAAAAGGGAATACGAAAACCAAACGAACTCTATTTCAAACTCGAAACCAAGCTTATATCGAAACCATTTGTCGAAGACGATCCATGAAGTAACCCGACTCCCATTCGAGACAAATTCAAACGTAACGGAACATATCGAAACAAAATCAGAAACATATCAGAGCATATACGGATATCAAACTGTGTGACTATACATAATAATAAATTAAGTCACATCAAATGGAAACCACCCATGAGCCTAAACAAACTTAAAAACTGGTACACAGATAGCTAGTCTATGCACCTATGAGATGGTGAGTGTGGCGTACATCCATTGATCCAATCTCCACATAACAAACTCAAACTCAAAGCTAAGATCGATCTATACGCCTCTAGGGGCCAAGTGTTACACTAACACAATCTAGAAACACCGTGAACTTTTATTATGCACTGTCACGATAAGTGCCATGTCGTTGACGCCCAAACGACAAGTCAAAACAAACTGCTCGGGTGATCGAGTACAAAGGATAGGGTCATGCAAATAACTTAAATATAACGAAAATAATATTAACGGAAACATGCAACAATGATCACAAATTAATACGTATATTGCATGCTCAACGAATTTGACAAACTTATAATCTGAATCTAAGACAACGAACAAACAGACTAAATCCACACTACAAAGTAACGGACATGATGAAAGAAAATACTATGATGTCAAGATCGAGAATCCGTACCTGAGGTTTAGTAAAGCGAGGAAAAAAAGAACAAAATACATCAACTCCTCAAATGGTACACGAACCTATATTTTCATTTTATGTTAAATTAAGTTTACTTATCAATTATGTTAGTTTGCTCGTAAGTTGATTTCCGCAAGACACATAATCGTACCTTAACCCTTGGATAAGGACTCCTTGAACATAACTCGTAACTTATTTAAAACATGTTCATAAATAATCCATATAGTTGTAAAAAGAACTAATTTCACAAAACCAATTTAACAAAACTTCGTTCTATATACATGAAGTAGTGCTAAAGTAATTTATTTACCTTACAAAATGTCATGACAAATAAACTTTGGGTGGGATCAAAATTAATTTAACGTAACTCATTTACCATGGTGGCATGTACCCTATGTGTGCGGAAATCAAACCAAACCAGTAAGAACTAAGAATAAATATATTCTCAAACGTAAATGATTCGGTTTACTAACCTAAATCAGATGACAACGCAACAAAAAAAAATAGAATCATAGGTAGGCAACGAAGCTATTGGCTTCGGTTCATCGCAATGAGTTAAGGCAGTGGCGGAGTAGAACCACCGTGGAGTGTTACGATGATGACTTCAACAGCGGCTATATGTGGCAACGAGTAGTCGCGGTGGTGGTTGCGGTTGCCGGGGAGTGGCGAGCGGCCTAATGGAGTACCATGACTAAATAGGGCGATTAAAATTAGGAACCGATTGGAGGAAACCCTTAGACTATTCGGAGTGGGAGGGGGGGAAAGAGGGGGATGAAGCGTCATGTGGCATTTGTGGGACCCATGTGGGGGGGGGGAATTGTGGGGAGTGGAAGGGGGGAAGAGAGGGGGAAAGGAAATAATATTATATTGTGTTAAAGTTAAAAAAAAAAAAAACCTGGCCAATCCACGCATGCCACGTGTCAAAGCCCCTTGCCCCACGCCAGTGAACTCCCCCCCCCCCCCCCCGCCCCCCTTCCGCCCTCCTCCACGCCATAGCGGCGGTGGTGTTCCCCCCTTCCCGCCCCTCTCCCGCCCCCACTCCAGACAGTCTTACGAATGTTAATATAGTTATCAAAGAGCGGTGGAAACGAGTAATCTTCGGCATGTTTGTTTCAAAGAATCAAAAATTGAATTGAGCTTTGGCAATATTAGGCATGGACGCGTGTTTGAGGATTGAGGTTAATTTGGTCAACGAAATTTGTTTACTTAATTTGGCTCAAGTAAATTTGGCAGTGGGTCACGTAACTAAATTTTATTTTTGCTTCACATATTATTATTATACAACTTACCTAAGAATTAGTAATTAAAATATTCAATATTCGTTGATAATCATTTAATTAATTTTACGACGTAATAAATTCGCTTAAGATCCACATAATAAATCAATATTTAGTATTCTAGGGTTTTCAAATTTTCGGGTATTACATCTAGTATACTTCATACTTGAATTCAATGTTCGGGTCTATATATCCGAGTGTACATAATTCTTTTCTTTATCCTAATGGTAATTTAAGCGGCTCCATGCTAAGCTTCATGTTATGTTATGGTTTTAAAAACAAATGGTTCAAACTATCGACAGACTAGTGTTGGTTCTTGGTCTGATTTGCAGTTTTATTTTGATGCACCATTGGTGTTTATATATAGGGTGTACCGCAGCTAACCCACCACACCAATGATACTTCGCAAACGTACTGAAAATCTCCGTGAAAACTTGATAGAAAACGCACTTGTACACGTACCTAATAGAAAAATCCTATGTGTGTTCCGAGAGTTACTAGTCATTAATAACCTTATTTTGAGTAATTCAAGCACTAAAATATGGTGTCGTGATCTTATGACATGTCACTCTCATCCGTCTTACATCTAATACTTTGATTAACTCTAGTTATACTGTCTGGACAATGGTTGAATTCTTACACCTTTAAAGTTTTCTATGTTACATGGTGTAGGATATAACGGCAAGTTGTTGAAAAACGCCAGAAGGTTAGACGTCTAAACACAATATGTCGCTCTTAATCAAAATAAAGATATACATCCTTCCTTTGATATCTTAATCCTTAGCTTTTGGTATGGTCGAATTTCCATCTATGAATATTTCCCCTACTAAACTTTGATTGTATCCTCTTATTCTTGTCAACTATTTCTTATAATTGTTATCATGATCGTATACGCTCCCCCCGTTAGGGCCTACCTATACAATTCCACATGTTTCATACTAATAATTCTTCTCCGCATTATCATGCTATGGTACTAATCCAAAGGTTTTGACACTAACCTAAAGACATCATAGGTATCAAAGCGGTAGAATACATATTAAACCTTACAAATACCTCATGTAGTGTTCAATCTTAGTCTCTTCGGGTCACCGGATCAACTATTCATGATTTACGCGCACCCTTAAATATAGTTCATTGATGTTTCTATTGTCACTTGGAAGGGTTCTATAAGACCTGTCTTAATATTACAAATCCAAAACACTATATTTGGTTTAAGTCTGTCATGTTCGAGTAAGAGGATCTATCATTTAAAGGTAAAACCTGTACCTGATCGATGAATGCAAATTTATGATTCTATGTTTACGAATGCATGAATTATATATATATCGGAATCACGCACTAATAAAGCAAACAGTAACTACTTGGTTGAAAGTAATACTTATCGGATTATCCATTCGCTAAGTTGATCAAGCCTTGCCTTAGTATCGCGGGTTCTTTTCAAATTGTTATGCCAGGTCTTGGCGAGGTACCTAGCTTTCATAGTTAGCTCATAACTGGGTCAAGAAGGTTATTTACAAATAGTAACATTCATGTAGTTTCATATATATATATATATATATATATATATATATACATACTTATCTAAACACGACATGTTGTATCATATTACGCGTATATAATGCTAATAGAATAAGTATTACTATGGTCATTAAACACACTAAGTTGCAACAAGTATTTCAAATTCAAAATCTTTCCTAGGGTCACTCATGCACATCGCTTATTCGTGTGCGCCAAATTGCATTAAATCTATCAGGTTCAAAACCTTCGCTATGATCTCTCCAGTATATCACATATTCGTATACAACTTCTAACATAGTCCGTTTTCCTCGCATAAATCTATAGTTGTCATGGTTAACAATCACTGTTCTGGCGACTCTTCGGATTTCTTAGAACTTTTCCGTGCCTGTAAATTCACAATTACATGACGTCAAGTGTAATCGTCAATTTACCTCACGAAATTATTCTAATAATCTCCGTTGTAGTCATCATTCACATATCTCACATAGCTCGTATGCTAGTAATGCTGGTTCTAAGTCCCTGTAAGCATTCTAGTGTGTTCAGGTACTCAAGTTTTAACTTATTTCGTCATTGTTCTTATAGGTCTTATAGTTTAAAGGCATTTCCTAGCTAATTCGTCTTATAGTCTTAAACGCTAAGTACTCTAAGTTGTCCTGGTGTGGTATAGGATATCTGGAGATATCCTATTTTGTCACAACCGTTGCTCTGATACCAACTGTAACAACCCGACCAGGAGGGGGCTGGACGTTACAACAGTTTGGTAATAGACTTGCACAACGGAAGCAACGATAACAAATATTTAAATGTTATACAAATTCTAATCCAAAAATATAAATACAAAACTAAAATAAATAGTCTAATATTTAATGCAGGGACGAGACGCGGCGGTCGTCGAAGCAGTCGACAGGATGTGATCCACTAGTCGATCCAAATCTCAATCCATGCTTAGCTCTAGATGCTCTAAACCGTTACGCTAGCGTCTTGAATCTTCTACCATAACAAGCTCTAATCCGCACAAGCAAGTATATACCTCGTCATCATGAATATCCAATTGCAGTACCTGAACACATGCTTAAAAGAGTTTGGGTCAGCAAATATGCTAGTGAGTCCGTGTAAGTTGTTAAGTAAGTCCAAAACAGTTTAACAGTTTGAAAACAAGTTTTCATAGTTCTAAACATAGTGATGTACAAGTATCACACCTCAATCCTAACACTGAATCCATCTACTCCCATTATGGATTCTCCATGGCAAAATATATGCCGCAACGGTCCACAGACCTCAGTGGCCCAACTCCCTTGGGTTAATGATTGTGCATCTGGTTTCGGGAGCCCTTGTCACATCAAGTAAGTTTACACAACACAGTTTACACACACAAGCATATGTTCACCCCAAAGCATTTAAAACAGAAAAAGGGGAAGTACACGAACTCACCTGGATAGCCATGCTCATGAATTGTTTATAATAATTGAAGCATCTAACATCTCGTACGACATTCTTCCTGGACGAATCCTAAGTCGACAATTATTGTTAGTGTTTGGTTTTTATCCATTAATGGATACGCGTGGGGACGAGCTCGAGCATATGGTTTCTATATATCTTTATATCCGAAGTCTCATGTGCCAATTCAATTCTTATACTCTATGTCTCAAATGTCGAGGTGATAATCCTCTCAATATTTATATATGTTTATACTTAGTTTTCGTGGCTTATGATAATATACATGTTGTCAAGCACTGATTCTATGGTGTCATAACTAATATCCGAGATCTCAAATCTTGGTGTTTACATTACTATTCTTGCCTAACTATATCTTATGTGTCTAGGCGTCAGGTTACTATCCGCTTTACCCTTTATATATATGCTTGTATCTAGTAACATGTCGTATGTTATGTCTAACTAAGTTTGATCTTTAGTCCCAATGTCCAAGTATTGTTATTAGGATTCCTTGGTTTGTTCATATAAGCTTTTTATATATAAATATACATGTCTCGTTGTATCCTAGTTCTAATCATATCCGAGTCTTGGTATCCTTGTTCAAGATCCATGTCCATGTCCATGTCCTAAGTTTTAGTGTCTAAAGGGTCCATGGTCAAAATATTAAATCCTTTAATATATGTTCGCCTAACCAAGTCTAGGTCTAATCTCCCATATGTCGCAAATCCAACTCCAAATATTACGTCCGAGTTGTATACTCAATGTTCAATGTTTCAAGTGCCAAGTCCCAACGCTATGGTTCCTATTATCAAAATCAAAATGTCCAAACCAATGGCCGATACAAAATATAATATGCTCGTAGAGTCCCACACGCTATATATATATATTATAAAGGTCATAATTAATATCACTATGGAGTTAGCGGGTTCGGTTGTACCTCATATTCGGACAAAGGTTCGTGTTGACCAGGTTAACCCACGTTGACTGGTTTGACCAATCAACCATCTTGACTTCTGTTGACTTAACCTCATGACCAGTTTCCTTGACCCGAACCCTTGCATCAACAACCAGCAATCCTAACCTCTGCCATAATCATCTCCACCACCAAGTCATCATCACCCTCGTCACCACCTGTGACCACCGTAACCACAATCATCATAAACATTATCTCTCAGTCATTCCTCATCATCGTGTATCATCAAAGATAATATATGTGGGTTTGGGGTTTTTACCTTAAAAACCTGACTGACCCGATCCGAACACAACATCCGAATCACCACCGTCACTGTCGTATTCTGTAGTCACCGGAGAAGCTGCTGTCGCCGCTGCTAGGTATTCGGAACAGATCAGACTGGCCGGAGTCGGTCCCCTTCTTCTCTGGTCCCTCTTTCCCCTCTTACTCTCTCTCGCACTTCTCTCTCTCTCTCCGATTGTCTCTCATATCCCCATCTCTCTCTCAATATTAAAGGGTGAAGTAGGTGCAGATTTATAATAAAAGGGTAGGGTTATAATCGGTATAGAAGAAGGGTGGGAGTTGAGTGGTTTGGGGATAGCTCCACCGGAGCTCCGCCAAACGCGGCCAACGACCGCCGCCTGTCTTCTCTCTTCTTCTGATGGCGTCCTCCCTCTAGCTCTTCTCTCTCTCTCTGGTTAATAATCAGTTGTGTGTGTGTGTGGGAGATGAGAAAGGTAACAGCTAGTGTGTATGTACATGAGTTTTTATGAAGGGGTGGGTTGTGAGGTGTTAAGACTAGGATGGGGCATGTGTCACCTTGAGATGGTGACACATGTCCGGGTGGTGACTAATCACCTTGAGTCTGGGTCCGAGTTCGTTATCGGGTGTCAGTTCAGTCGCGTAACGAGTATTTTTCGGATGATAATATTCTTGAAATAATTATTCGGGTTCAAGTTCGTTACTAGTACTCGCGTATAATAATTATTCTTGTCTTTTAACATTAGTTTTTATTATCTCTTTGTCATTCTCATTGTTAGTCGCGAAAATTTTTGGGTCCTAGGTCCGGGTTGTTACAATTTTCACCATTTCTCAAGTTTTCTCTTATTTAGACAATTCTAAGCGCATTAGCGTGCATTAGACATAGTTATGGAAATAACTTACTTGATTGGCACCCACACTTCACGTGAGTAGTTTTAGTACCCATGTTCCTTCGCCCGAAGGAGTTTATTTAGCTACAGACTTACCAGGTGACTTTGACCTATATCCATACCTTGTGCTTATCCTCCATGATTCTTAGCATCTAGTGTGCATACGCAAATGCATTTACCTATATGCTTTCCAAATAGACAACATTAGTTTCTCGAAACTCAAATGGTTATACTTTGCCACTTGATCCGTTGACCTCGTGAATCTTAATGCTTGGAATACAAGAATCAAGTGTTGGACTCAAATGATGAGGACTTCACCATTTGACCCGTTTAGACCCATAGTTCATGATACTATATGAAGAAACAATAAGTATCACGATGGTTATCACTAATCACCGTGGGGGTTAATACTTATGTCCGTCAGGATTAATCCTTTACCCAAACCTCTTGGTTAAACCCGGGTGAGAATAAGGAGTATGAGTGTGAGAGTTACGTGAATAAGAACACAAGATGTAAGTGGCTCCGTCGAGGAATGACCTACGTCCACTGTAACTAGCCGGAATATTATTAATAAACAAGCAAAGAGAGTTACAAGAGTAATGCTAGGTTACAATGAGTAATTTCGGATCCTTTTGCAAGGAGATGTCCTTCCTTATTTATAGGAGAACTCATGGGCTTTGCCGAGGAGCCCACGAGAAGTTATCCTTATTTGGGCCCGGCCCAAATCCAGGTCCAAGCTTCCCATGAAAATGGCGGGAAAAGCAGATCACTGTGGATGACGTCATATCGCAGCATGGTTGTTGCTTGATGCGGACACGTGGCGAGCCCTGATTGGCAGGCGGTGCCCCTGTCCTTGCTACAGTCGTTGACCATGCTCCTGACGTCGGCAGGGGATGTCTGTTGTCACTGTTGATGACAGTGGAAGCATGGGAACAGTCACGTCGCCATTCTCTTCTGTGGTAGTTGGACCACTCTTGCCACCTGTCGTCGTTTCCTTGGTGCGTAGTCTGTTAGAGATCCTTGTGAATCTTCCCTTCATTATCTTCCGTACCTCGTACCAAAGGTGATAAGGGAAGATGCCGCGCGTGGCCGCACGCGCTTATCAGGTGTTGACCTCTGTTTGTTAGTAGGTGAGGTCGCGCGCTGCACCACATTTTATGTTGGTCGCGCGCTGATGCTAGAGTCTGGCGCGGGTAATTGTATTTATGGGGATATGGATGCCTTTTCCCCTTGGATTAGGCTCCCTATCCCTTCAAGTCCCCCTAGTCTAGGGCTTCTCCTGCTCTTTGATGGAGAGTAGGTGGAGCACTAGACTCAAAATATCGAGTCGCGTATGACAGCTCATCTGCTTCTGATGACTCTTGGTTTGCTCTTGTGGATGTGTCCCGCCCTAGTTTGTGTGGGGATTGGGCGGGGAACGTCTTTATTGCTTTTACGTCAAATTTGCGCGCAGGAAGACGTGTTCCGCCTTGACCTGTGAAGGAGTTGAGCGGGGAACGTCTTTTCTGTCTTTGCGTCAAATTTGCGCTGAGGAAGACGTGTTCCGCCTTGACCTGTGAAGGAGTTGAGCGGGGAACGTCTTTTCTGACTTTACGTCAAATTTGCGCTGAGGAAGACGTGTTCCGCCTTGACCTGTGAAGGCATTGAGCGGGGAACGTCTTTTCTAATTTTACGTCAAGTTTGCGCCATGGAATTGAATGCGGGTCTGGAGTTGTAATAAATTCGAAATCATTGGCATTCAATTTGTCTCTCATAAATTTGAGTTAATGCGCCTGGAAGTCGAATGATTAGTTGCTTCTGATGGAAGCTTTAATGGTTTCTGACGTGTCAGGTCCTCGTCTGTTGTGCTGACTGTTGGTTGTCACATCATTATGGTGCTGTGATCAATTTTCGTCTGATGTCAGGCGCGTGTGCCGCCATGCGCCTCTCTTGTTGTCTTGGTGGATGAGGTTGTGCAACGTGTCGCCTTGCACGTGCCTTTTGTTAGACGTGTGAGTGGTCACGCGTTTGACAGGTTTCACAATGGTGACATCTGTTGACACGTGGCACTCATCTGGCGAGTGGTGGGCTGGATCGTTTCCTTGTGTTGATCTTGGCCGTTTGATGGCGCGTATGACACGTGTCGTCATCTTAGCCTTCGAATTTGAAAAGTTTGTGACGGTTGCTTTTCTCATGTGGGTCCCACTGCCATAAATGCAGTGGGTATATAAGGATCATGCATGTATGCTTGAACGGTTACACGTTCATTTGCTTTCCATATTCTCTTGTTTTCTCTCTCTATTCTCCGGCGAGTCTTGTCGAAGTTTCCGTTTAATCTTCAAAGATCTCCCTGATCTTGAAGATTCATTGTTGAAACTTCAAAGTTTGGGCTTCTTTCTTGTCTGATTCCTCCTATTTTCTTTTCTTTTTTGTCAGAGTTTTTTCTGATCAAAGATTTTCTTGAAGATTTCAGCTGATCTTCAAGTTTTCCGGTTGATCTTCAACTTTTCCAGTCGTTTTCCCAGATTCCGATAAGTTTTTATTTTCTCTTTGATTAATGTCTGAGTTGTCTGAGGGTCAATCTCCCTCCGGCGAGGGTCCTAGGAAAGAACCGATGGTGGAGGAAGTGGAGGAGGAGGTGATTGTTGAGCAGGGAAAAATAAAAGAGAGGAAACTGATGACCAACACATACCGTGCTTGGAGTCAGGAATCCTTCGATCAGTTTTGCAAGATGTATGACATCCTGCCAGAATGGGAGCCTGTCTTGCCGTCTCCGGCGGACACTGTCCTTACCGCCGGAAGTGACCGGCTGGCCCTATATGAAGCCCACTTCACCAAGTGTGGGTTTCGCCTGCCATGCACCCGCTTCCAGATTGACACGCTGGTGGAATATGGCGTTGGGCCTACTCAACTAACCGCCTTCGGGATGTTGAGGTTAGTGCATTTCGAGGCGTCCTGCCGTGCCCTGGACGTTGAACCAACTGTGGAGAAGTTCAACGTCTTCTACTTTTTGGCGCGTGATGAGATGTGGTTCTCATTCAAGCCGCGCCCTAGGGTGCCGCCGATGGCCACCCACAACCCCAAGTCTCTGCATTGGGCGAAGGATAAGTTCTTCTTCGTGAAGGGGGGTGTAATCCCCATTCGTCTGCCCTGGAAAGTGATCGCGGATGGGCAACGTGTGGCGGACATGGCCGTGCCCAAGGATTATAAACATCAGCCTTGGTTCATCACCCTTACTTCCAACGCCACTAAGTTGGAGTTCAAGAACTTGACAGAGGGAATCTTTTTCCTTCTAGGGATCAGCCGGCTTCATCTCCGCGAGGGCAAGGAGCCCTACATTGCTCCGGAGGGTAAGTAATTTCTTATTATTTTTTTTCACGCTTTTGTTGTAATGTTTCCAACTTGTTATTGCTGTAGGTGTGAGCAAGTTCCAGTTTTTTGATGCCCGCGAGGAGAAGGGCGTTAAGTGGAGGCCGCTAGCGGTGGGCCAAGTTTCTTGTTTAGAGGAGTTTGTTGGCCGGTTTTATTATCCGGACCTCGTAAGCGCACCACAGCCTTTCTATACGACTGGTGAGTCTAGTATCAATCCTTTGCTCACTAGTATTTTTGGCAATGACTCTGATTCCTCAGTAGAGATTGTGCAACCTTTGAAGGCGTCTGCGGGGCGTGGACGTTGGAAACACGCTCCGCGGAAGCATAAGTATTCAGTGAAGGTTCCTATTTCTGACTCGGATTCTTCCGTTTCAGTGGGAGAGGTCATCAAGGGTCGACGCCGCAGGATAGACGGGCCCGCGTCCGAAGATGAGGATGAGGATGACTCTTCTAAGTTGCAGAAGAGGAAGAGACGTGCCACCGGCGCCACTGCTAATAGCGCCGGGGTATCAAAGGATGTGTCCACCGCGCCAGCTGGCGATGAGGGGGTTATCCCTCCTTCTGACACGGTTTCAGCCCCCAAGGAAACATCTGAGGATGCAAACAAGGGGAAGTCTCCCTTCGCCGGTGGGGGCTGCGCCGATATTTTCAGTGGGCATTGGCGCTGCCCCTACTCGTCAGCCTTTGTTTCAAAAGATGATCAAGAAGAAGGCGCCTGGTAAGTGTCTCTTCATGAAGCCCTTCGGAGGGCTGAGGCTGAGAAGATAGCGGCTGCCAATGAAGCTAAGCGAAAGGCTGAGGCAGCGGAGCGAGTGGAGGCGGAGAGTCTTCGTCTTCAAGAGAAACAGTTCTTGGAGGAGACGGCCCACCAATTGAAGGAGCTGGAGGCGCAAGAGCGCGCCGAAGTTGAAGCCCGGGGAGTGACCCATGAAACTGATGGGTTTGAGAGGGCACTCCAGGGGGCAGGGGTTGCTGGTGCTGGTAGTGGCTCGCGCGAAGCTCGGCGCGAGTGTTCGGGGGTTAGCAGCAAGGAATCGTCGGGGGCCTATGACGGTTCTTGCTGGACTGGTGGCGACGCCATCTGGCGTCCTCGCTGGGCGGTCAGGGAGAACACATTATTCTCCAACTCCCTGGCCGCGGAGGAGCTTGTGAGCGAGGTGGTGCCTCCCTATGAGCGCACGCACCAGGATATGTTGAGTCGCCCTGAACTGATGGCTGCTTTATGTGTGAATCAGGCGACTCAACTGTCCATGATGGACTCGTTGCGCTGTCGGGACGCGGCGGTGCGACGTGATATAGAGCACTTGGAGGCGGAGAAGGCAGGCCTTGCTGAAAAAGTGGCTGCCTTCAAAGCTGAAATTTCCAAGTACCGTCGCCGCGCCCATGATGCAGAGGATAAAGCTCTTAAGCTTGAAGAGGAGGCGGCGGCGGATAGGCGCAAATGGTCAGAGTCTTGGAAGAAGACCAACGCTGAAATTATGCGCTTGAAGGAGACTCTGGCCGAAGCGCAGCAGGAAGGGTGGGTGACGACCCGGAAGTTAGAGGAGACTTGCAAGGCCCTCTCCGAGAGGACTGTTCTGTTTGTGGAGAAGCACAAGGAGCTCGAGTCCAAAGATGCTGATCTCATCAAGGCCACCGAGCGCGTCTCTTTTCTGGAGCAGGAGAGGGTCCAAATCCTTAATGCCAAAGAGGATTTGGAGCAGGATCTCGACTCTGCGGAGCAGGCTCGCGCTGCGGCCGCCACGGAATGTGAGGCGGCCCAACAACTGTTGGAGCAGGCGGTCGCTGTCCAGGCCCAAATGCAAGACTCCATCCGCTGGCTGATGACCGAGGGGATGAATGGGATGAGTCTTCATGCCTTTGTTTGTTGCTGATCTTGTTTGTATTATGTTGATTTGCTAACTTTAATTTTTCCTCAGGTCTTTAAGAGATTTTGGCAGGAGCCCAAGTTGGGCGATCAAGTTGCCGCGATTGCTGCCAGCGCCCAAGCCTATGGGTATGGGGAGGGTTACGAGGATGGTTTCTTGGCGGCCCAGAATGAAGGACGTCTTGACCTCGCGGAGCATTATGGGAAGCCCTTGAAGGAGGAATATGAGGCGGAGCTGCTCAAGTTCGAAAATATTGACTTCCCCATCCTTCAAGTGATTGCGGACTGTAATCGCAATGCGGACCCTCCTGCTGCCCTCAAGTACTTCATAGGAAGATCTGATGAACTTGCGCGGGAGGCGGAGCAAAGGCGCCAGGAGGAGATGCGCAAGAAGGCTTCTGGCGAAGGTCCTTCTACTTTGCCTGATGAGTAGGCGTCTGCATGTTTTGTAATTATTATGTAAATATGAAAGGGTTTTTAATTCCCTTAAGTTAATGAAAAATTTGTGGTTTGTTATATCGTGTTCACTTTTCTCACTCTAACTTCTGTGCACTTATTTAACCAAGTCGTCACCCGGTGTGTAAGTAGAAGTTAGGGCGCGCGTCCGGCTAGACAGTCCGGCGTCAAAGTGAATACTTTTGCCTTGAAGACTGTAGCGGGGCGCGACTTGTGCAAGAGGGTCCGAGTTGGGCGCGTGATTGCCTTGCCTAGAAGACCATAGACTTCGCTTCTGTGTGATGTGTGTTTCCTTTGTCCGACTTGTATATTACAAGTCTAGAAGACAAGTTCCGCGCATACACGTTTCGCGCGTCACTTAGGTCTGGCAAGTAAACCTGTCTTGAAGACCATAGGACGCTGTGCTTGACGCCAGTTTATGCAAGTCCGACGTGCTCGAGGCGCGTCTTGAAGACTTGCATGGCGTTGATAGTCAGCAGTGTTGGTCCGACGAGGGTTTTGTCCAAGTCTTGAAGACCCTGGCGCGAAAAAGACAAGTAGAAGTGCAGATATAGGAAACCATTTTTCATTGATAAGGATGGCATGTGTAGCCATTTTACAATTTTTTTACAAATAACAGCGTCGTAGTTGCGCGCCGTTCCAAGATCGCGGGATAGGTGTGTCATCTAGTCTTTCTAGCGCGTAAGCGCCTTTGCCAAGTATCTCTTGTATCTTGTATGGGCCTTCCCAAGTAGGAGCTAGTTTTCCGGGCTTTTCGGCGTTGGAAGCCTCGTTGTTTCGGAAAACATAGTCCCCGATCTTGAATGCGGACTCTTTGACGCGCTTGTTGTAGTAACGCTCTAGCTGTGTCTTGTACTTAGCTTCTTTGATTGCAGCAAGATCGCGACGCTCCTCTAATAAGTCAAGGTTCAATCGGAGTTCTTTGTCATTGTCTCTTGTTTCGGCCATTAATACTCTTGCGGAAGGGCAGCCTATTTCGGCGGGGATGACCGCCTCGGTACCATATGTCAGGCTGAATGGCGTTTCGCCATTGCTAGTTTTTGTGAGGGTGCGATAGGCCCATAAAACAGGAGGGATTTCTTCTACCCACCCGGTTCTCTTGGTTCCGAGTCGTGCTTTGATGCCTTCTACTATTGTGCGATTGGCCCGTTTCACTTGACCGTTACCTTGCGGGTGCGCGACCGATGTGAAAATTTGTTTAACACCCATTTGAGCCAACCATTCTTGGAGAGATTGGTCCTCAAATTGTGTGCCGTTGTCGCTTACCAGTTGCATTGGTAGGCCGAATCGGCAGATGATGAACTCCCAAATAAATTTCTTGACATGTGCGCCGTCAATCTTAGCTAGAGGCTTTGCCTCGACCCACTTGGTGAAGTAGTCGATGGCGACGATTAAGTATTTTACGTTACCCGGGGCCGTTGGGAATGGTCCGACCAGATCGATAGCCCATTTCTGAAATGGCCACGCCGCTGTAACGGGCACCAAGTTGTTCTTGGGGCGCAAGGTATTCAGAGCGTGGCGCTGGCAAGTGTCGCATTTGCGCAACTCGTTGACCGTGTCCACGTGCATGCCCGACCAATAGTACCCTGCGTTCATCAACTTCGCTACTACCATCCTTGGACGGGCGTGTAGCCAGCATGTTCCTTCATGTATGTCTCTGAGGAAGAAGGAGGCGTCTGTAGAGTCTACGCAGTGCAGCAGCGGCCCTAGGTAAGAGCGGCGGTACAAGGTACCGTCTACAAGTTGGTATTGTAAAGCCTTGTGCTTAATCTTCCGAGCCTCTGACTTGTCGTCAGGCAGGATGCCGGAGGATAGGAAAGCTTTGATTGGGGTCATCCAGGACGCGTTGCCTGTTTTGATGACGTTGACTTGTCGCGGTGGGACAGATGGTTTTTCAAGGACCTCAACTCATACTTCTTTGGCCATATGTGCAAAGATCGTGGATGCCATTTTACTCAGCGCATCGGCTGGCTTGTTTTCACTGCGCCGGATGTGTTCGACGTTGCATGAGTCGAACCGTCGCATGAGTTGCTTGGCTTGCTCCAGGTATAGGGCCATGATTTCATCTTTTGTGTCATAAGATCCATTGATCTGTCGCGCGACAAGTAATGAGTCCACGTGTGCCTCCACGTGCCTGGCCCCCATTTTTTCCGCAATGCGAAGGCCTGCCAGCAACGCTTCGTATTCCGCCTCGTTGTTTGTGCTTTTGAAGTCGAGGCGGATGGCGTATGTGAACTCATGCTTATCTGTGCTGATGAGGCGTAATCCCGCGCCGGCGCCGTCGTCGTTAGAGGCCCCGTCCGTGTATAGGGACCATTTTTGCGACGGATCGTGCACCGGTGCGGGTGATTCTTCTGCTTTGCATTCTTGGACTTGGTCCGTAGGTATCTCCGCGGCGAAGTCCGCGAGGACCTGGCCATTAATTGCGGGCCGGGGTTTGTAATTGATCGTATGTTCCCCCAGCTCAATGGCCCATTTTGCCAGACGGCCCGACAGCTTGGGTTTGGCGAGAATGTCATTTATCCGATAGTCCGTGAGGACGTTTATCGGGTGGCCTTGGAAGTACCTGCGCAGCCTTCTGGATGCATGGACAAGTGCGAGAACCTGCTTTTCCATTATTGTATACCTTGTCTCTGCGTCTAACAGCGTGCGGCTGATGTAATAAATTGGTGTTTGCACTCCTTTGCGATCAACCATTAGAACCGCGCCTATTGCCCGTTCCGTGACGGATAGGTAGAGTGTGAGCGGTTCTTTAGGATGAGGTGCTGTTAGCGTCGGAAGGTTCATTAAGCATTGTTTCATTGCCCGGAATGCTGATTCCGCCTCTGGAGTCCAGCGGAAGTTGCTCTTCTTCAGACAGTTCTTCAAGGTGTCCACGAACGGGAACGACTTTGAAGCGTAATTGGACAAAAAGCGATTGAGGGCGACAAGGCGGCCCATTAGTGTCTGTACTTCTTTGACGGAAGCGGGAGAAGGCATTCTCTCAATGGCTTGTACTTTTTCTGGGTTGGCGCGGAAACCATCCCGCGTTACAATGACGCCCAGAAATTTGCCCTCTTCCATCCCGAATGAACATTTGCTCGGGTTTAATTTCATGCGCACTTTGCGTAATTGATTGAAAGTTTGTTGGATGTCCCGAAGCATGTCACTTTCTTCCTTTCTCTTGATTACCAGGTCATCGACGTACACTTCAAGCCGTACGCCGATTTCATTGATGAAGGCCGTGTCCATTAGGCGTTGGTATGTGGCGCCCACATTTTTCAGGCCGAAAGGCATCTTGGTGTAACAGAAGATGCCCGCGTCTGTGCGGAATGCTGTTTTATCTTCATCTTCCTTAGCCATCTGGATCTGGTGGTACCCCTTGTATGCGTCCAGGAAACACTTGAACCGATACGGGGCGAGAGAGTCCACCTTTAAATCGATTTCTGGCAAAGGATAACAATCTTTGGGACACGCCTTGTTAATATCCTTGTAATCGACGCACATGCGCCAGCCTCCGTTAGCTTTGGCGACCATGACGGGATTAGCCACCCAGGTTTGGTATCTGATAGGGCGAAGGATGCCCGCGTTGAGCAGCTCGGTGACTTGTTCGTTCATGGCCTTTGTTTTCTCCGGGCCCATACTGCGCTTCTTTTGCACTATTGGTTCTACGGAGCTATAGACATTGAGCCTGTGTTCCGCTATTTCGCGGGGGACACCGACCATGTCCGCCGGTTGCCACGCGAAGACATCCATGTTGCTGATCAAAAGCTGTTTCAAGTGATTGCGTATGGTCTCGGAGATTTCATGGCCAATGACCACCGTTTGCTCCAGAAATTTAGGGTTTAGCGCCCATTTTTCCGGCTCAGTGCGGGCATTTGTCTTGACCATTTTTGGAGGCTTGGCGGTTTCAGTGGTGTGGTAGTCTTTGTTGGCTCTGATGAAGGCGATGCCTGTCTTGGTTGGAAAGCCGACCATCGCGTGCGTCGTTGAAATGTTGGCGTTAAAGCGCGCGATGCCTTCCCGACCCAAGAGTATATCATGATTAGAGGTGGCTGGCAAAACCATGAAGTCGCATATCTCCATGCGTTCATGGGTGCCATCGGACCACGTGACTGGCAAGGAGAGCATGCCCCGCGGCATGATGGTCTCGTGAATGAAACCCGAGATTGGCTCATTGACCGGTACGAGCTTCGCTTTGTCTTCCGCATCCAGCTGTTGGAAACATTGCTCGTACATGATATATGTGCTGCTGCCGCCGTCTAGGAACATGTACCGCGTGCAGTAATGCCCGAAGACTGCGGTTATGACGAGTGGGGCGGTGCAGGAGGCGCCGCCTCTGACTTTTGGCATGAGGACATCGGCCTCCTTCCATGAGTCATCAAGTGGTTGTATGCGGGTGTGCTTCCCGTGCTGGGTGTTTTTGCCACGCCTAGTCATGTTGCAGTGATGACGAGGGATGAGTGTGGCGGCATGAGTTTTGAGGTCACGGATTTTCTTTCGCGACCCCTCCCCTTGATTTTCGTCACGCGCGTTACCCTTGCCAGTGCGGTGGACGTTCTTTACCAAGTGACCGAGCTGACCCGACTTCAGCGCGGCCTCAATCTCCATCTTCAGGCTATAACAGTTGTCTGTGAGGTGACCGAAGTCGTTGTGATACTCACAGAACTTGCTTTGGTCCACGTTCCTTCGTTTCCCCAGAGGGTTGGCTTCTTTCAACGTGACCTGTTCTATTTTCAGGACCTGAGATGGTGTCTTTGTCAGCGGGGTCCAATCGTGGTTTTTCTTTGAGTGTCCACGTTGGTCCCGCGATTGTTTATTACTGATGAGTTGGCGGGCATTGCCCACAGGGGAGTACTTTCCCTCGTCGGCGGTGCCCGAGATGCGGCTCCAAACAGACTTGTTCTTGTGTTTATTACTATTATTATTATGGTGTTGTGGTTGGAAGCCGTGCATCTGGTTGAAAGATTTCTCGGAGGAGGCATATATTTTCGCGGAGTGGATGAGTTCATCCCAGGACTCCGGAATACCGTCTTTGCCTGTGAGGCACTTCATGAGTTCTGGGCTGCGCACATTGTGTATGAACGCTACCCGTGTAAGTTCCTCCCCACAGCCTATTTGCAAGGCCTCCTTGTTGAAGCGAACAATGAAATCCTCGATGGATTCGTGGTCATACCGTCGGCATAACAGAATATGCGCCTTGTCTTTTTTGTGCTTGCGTAGGTGCGAGAAGTGATTGCCAAATTTATCGGTGAGGTCGTCAAAGTCCTTAACGCTCCCCACGAGGAGGTTGTCGAACCAGACCCTGGCTGCGCCAGTTAAGGTCTGGGCAAACAAGTGGCACCAGACCTGAACGGGCCAGTCCACCGACATACCTGCGCACTCAAAGTCGTGCACATGGTCATCTGGGTCACGTAGGCCATCGTATCTACCGATGCTGCTAGGAAGCTTAGCTTTCCTTGGGATTTTGGCTGTCGCTATTCGAGCGACGAATTTTGATTTTTCGGCAAAAGCTTTTGGCCTAAAAGGCTTGACCAAGTCATCGTCCTCGTCGTTGTGACGTGAACGGTGGCTATGTTTCTTTCCGTTGTGGTCAGAGTCGTTGCTAGACGACTCATAGCCATCCGGTTCGTCACGTGACTTCGCGTAGCCCCGAACCCTGGCGTCTCCGCCGAGTTCCCCGCTACGACCATCACCGTGAGTGGCCGAGTCTTTCTTTTTGTACCCCTTTCTTGATTTGGTATCATAAGTGAGGGCTTTGCCCTTCTTTTTGGCTTGTTGCATGAGTTTGCGCTGGTATATTGCAGCGCTTTTGGCGTTCTGACAGAGAAGCCACTGGTCTGGGTCTTCCTCAGAACCGCCGTCACTGTCATCATCCGAGCCTAAGTCACGGATCTCGAGATCCGGCTGCTCGAGTCGTGAAGTAGGTTTCTTGACGACAGTGTGTGGTGTGGTTTGGTTTTCCGGGGACTGAGCATCGACGTCCCCAGTTTGGTTAATGACAGAAGTGTAAGGGTTGGGTTCAGCCATGGGTGGGTTTAAAAGATGGAAAAGAAAATTGTTCTAACCGTTGGATGGCGCCAATGAAGAAACAATAAGTATCACGATGGTTATCACTAATCACCGTGGGGGTTAATACTTATGTCCGTCAGGATTAATCCTTTACCCAAACCTCTTGGTTAAACCCGGGTGAGAATAAGGAGTATGAGTGTGTGTGAGAGTTACGTGAATAAGAACACAAGATGTAAGTGGCTCGGTCGAGGAATAACCTACGTCCACTGTAACTAGCCGAAATATGATTAATAAACAAGCAAAGAGAGTTACAAGAGTATTGCTAGGTTACAATGAGTAATTTCGGATCCTTTTGCAAGGAGATGTCCTTCCTTATTTATAGGAGAACTCATGGGCTTTGCCGTGGAGCCCACGAGAAGTTATCCTTATTTGGTCCCGGCCCAAATCCAGGTCCAAGCTTCCTATGAAAATGGCGGGAAAAGCAGATCACTGTGGATGACGTCATATCGCAGCATGGTTGTTGCTTGATGCGGACACGTGGCGAGCCCTGATTGGCAGGCGGCGCCCCTGTCCTTGCTACAGTCGTTGACCATGCTCCTGACGTTGGCAGGGGATGTCTGCTGTCACAGTTGATGACAGTGGAAGCATGGGAACAGTCACGTCGCCATTCTCTTCTGTGGTAGTTGGACCACTCTTGCCACCTGTCGTCTTTTCCTTGGTGCGTAGTCTGTCAGAGATCCTTGTGAATCTTCCCTTCATTATCTTCCGTACCTCGTACCAAAGGTGATAAGGGAAGATGCCGCGCGTGGCCGCACACGCTTATCAGGTGTTGACCTCTGTTTGTTAGTAGGTGAGGTCGCGCGCTGCACCACATTTTATGTTGGTCGCGCGCTGATGCCAGAGTCTGGCGCGGGTAATTGTATTTATGGGGATAGGGATGCCTTTTCCCCTTGGATTAGGCTCCCTATCCCTTCACTATATTACCCAAGTTTTTTTAGCTATGGTTCAAGTGACACAAACTTGACCCAGTTAACATCATGGTTAACGATTTCGTTCAAATGATTTCGTTTGGATTAAAAACATCATTTCTCACATATCTTTCTTAATTGACTCGTTTGATGAATTTCACCATTCGGACGTAATTCATTGTCTCGATTAAAGTCACAAACCACGTTTTGTTTTGAGTGCACATAAGGCAACTCATTTAATACATTCCACCCCTTGGGGTTTACCTTTATCACATACACTAGATTTAGGACGAATGTATACAACAATTAAGCTATGTTATAGTCTAATGGTGTAAGTAAAACTTACTTTATATCCCTTCTTGTTTCCATATGCATCGAGCTTGCATTCGTTTAACCCGTTTGAATCCCTAGTTCTTGTACCTAACTTAGGGACATATCAAACTTGTTTATTAGAATACATAACATGGAATTTCTTCACTATCCATACATCATGTATTCAATTATATGAAAGTATTCATGAAAGTTTAGAAATTAATAGTATATAATATAATATAAACTAGGATTTCTACCCGCGCGCGTTGTGGCGCACCGGGTGATTCCTGCTTCATCATGTACCTTTTTTTACTCGATTAAGCTGCGCAGAACTTATTAAGAGTTGTATCGTGTACATCCGGCGTTTATAATTGAAAATTCTAACAACAAAAGGCAATGTGTTTATCAAGATTTTCGATATCACAATTTCTGATTCATGAGTTGCAGTACATGTAAGAACAAATCAAAGAAAAAATAATTCAATCATATGGAAGTTTATAATTTTTAGGTTAATCTTGAAAATAATAGCCTAGGCAAAAAAAGAAAAAAAAAAAGCTCCAAAAACAATTACACAAATCGGGTTTGGAACTTGTGAAATAAGGATTAGGTTCCAATGAGAACCTACCTTTCGTGAAAGAACCGTAAGGACCCCGACGTAAAAATGTGAATTTAAAATTTTTTTACACACCGATGTAAAAATGGGTAACCCCACCGTTAAAAAAATTTTACGACGAGTTTACAGCGGTGGAAAAATCTGGGCCCACCAATGTTTGTCTTTTTCAAAAAGGGAATATTCCCTTTAATATTTTATTCATTTTTAATTTTCAACCACAAATTTCTTTTGGATTAAAATAAGTTTGTCATCATAAAGTGAGTTATTTAGTTTTTTCACGAAAGTATGGTTCTCGTTTTACACTTTCCCTATGAAATAAAGCTACGTAAATGAAAAATAAAAATAAAAGCTCCAACCGGTCTCAAACCTGTGACCTCATGTAAGGGGAAAACACCTCAAACCACTCCACCACCAAGCCAAGTTTAGTCTTTATACGAAAGCAATTATATTTATTATTAAATAAAACTGTAAAAAACAATATATATATATATATATATATATATATATATATATATATATATATATATATAATTGTCACCGCCCCTCTCAACCAATGAGAGGGAGGTGGAACTAATGTTGAAAATTGTGACAACCTGCACCCTTCACTTTTCATAAATATGCATAATTGGTCCTTCAACTATTTCAAAATTTTTATTTTTAACCCTCTTATTTTAATAGGACCAAAAGTCACAATTTAATAAAACTTATAATTTTTATAAGTAAAAGTATTGCACGTTTTATACTCACATCTACACCCGAGCACGTATGTTTCAGACCTTGATACTCAAAACCCTTAATTTTCGGTCCTAAAACAACTTAGAAACCGAAGGAAACAAGTTCGGAACTTAAAATTGATTAAATTAGAAAATTTGACTTTTTTTAGTTCTCGCGGTCCGCGAAGACAGTCAAACAGTCAAAGTCACAGTCAATGTCCTAGTTAAAGTCCGAGTCAAAGTCCTAGTCAAAGTCCCGGTCAAAGTCCTAGTCAAAGTCTTAGTCAAACAGTCAAAGTCCTAGTCAAATAGTCAATTCATCATAAAACCTTACTTTATGGTGTTGACCAATTTTAATGGATACTTGAATCCAAAACTAGTATAAAAACCCACCTATGACCCATTACACTGGGCACCTCTAAATCGATTGTTTCAATCCGATTAAACTTTCCCTCATACCTTTCTTCTATAGTCTATTACTTCTACAATTGAAGCTTTGATTATAAGCTCTTGTAATTGGCGAATTGGAAGCTTGATATTCTTTCTTTTTCGGTTTTTATTTCTTCAAATTGGACTAGCTACGTTGTTGAGTCTTTGGAATTCGCCTCACATACATTCACAACACTTAGAGGATAATTCAGCTTAGCGAATGTGAGTATATCTTTCCCCTTTTTCATGTTTACACTTTTGGGGTGACTCATGTACGCTTATTACTTCACTCACTTAATCATGCTTTAGTCTATTTTCACAATCGCAATTCTTGTATGTGTTTTACTTGTTGATTGTTGATAGTGTGTACTTATGACATTAATCATTAACCCGGTGTGGGCCTAGCATAGCAATAAATATTACTTGACTATTGTTATGTGTAAACTACTTGCCTTGTCGCATACTATATATAATCATACTATTGTGCTACTATACATATATACTAGATGTCCCATTATTCTTAGATATCATTTCTACTAAGGCTTGATTTTAGGTGATATTTGTACATAGCTTGAACACTAAATTGTAGACAGTATAGCACGTAAATTGCGAAACTCTTTTTCTACTATATTTATTCAAACAGGGTATGCTCACCAATACATTTTGTATTGACAAAATTATTTTCGTACATGTTTCAGGTTGTTATGAGATCATTGTTAAGCTTTTGGAACTTAAACTTAGACTTGAGATTTACTAAATTTTTTTTTAGATTGTTAGTTCTTAAACGTTGTATTCTTATAATTTCATTTCAATGTAATAAATTACTTAGTCAATGTATCAATATTTACATTTCTAGTCCATGAGCTATTGAACAATTGTTATCTCGTGACACCTCGATGTTTCCGCCATCGGTTGGGGTGTTACAAAAATAATGCCCCGGAACCAACATCAAACTCATGACCTCATCTAAGGGGGGACGGGGCGTTACTAGAATTGGTTACGGGTACCTCAGTACCAGCACGGTAACACCGCCGTCACCCACGCTGGTAGTGGTCCCATGAACCAAATTCTGGTTGTAGTTACCGTGCTGGTTCACGGATTGTGGGCACATTCGTGTAACCGGGTTTTTTCGAGCTGCATTCGTGTCTGCAGATGCGGGCGTTGCGTTGGTTCAAGAATTTTTCCTGAACCAGAACCCATTTTTTGCACCCCCCTGCGCACGCGGGTAGGTGCCAGAGTATAATGTAACACAAAGAATTTAATCTCTTTCGTTTGGTTTCACCTTATAAACTCATCCATTTTTTATCTCCACACCAATGTGGGACAAACCAAACTCATATTTACTTATAAATTTCCGAAATCTAAACCAAGCTAAACTAGTGCTTCAAAACCCTATGTTTAGCTTCAATATTTCTTCTCCAAAATGCTTGTGCTGATGCTAGTTTGAAGATCTCTACTTTTTTTTTATTATTATTATTTTCTTGTTAACGAGACTTAAGTCTCTTTAGTTATGACTTTTTTTTTCTTATATGTACCATTATTATTATTATTATTATTATTATTATTATTATTATTATTATTATGTGTGAAAATAATTGATAGTTGGGTAAAGAATTAGTGAAGTGTTGCCTTCAAAAAAGTGTTTCAGTGAAGGAAATCAGTGAAGTGATGTGACAGTACAAGATTTGTAGAAATCAGTGAAGTGAAAACACATTCAATGAAGCACCCCTTGTGCCCTAAGAGGATCACACTTGAAACCACTCCACACCTAAGCAACTTTGAATTTGCTATGAAGATATTGTTTTTATTATAAAAAAAAAACGTTGAAATGGAAATATAAATATACAAGTACCGCCCCTCTTAACAAATGAGAGGGGATATTCATCCATACCTTAATTAACACACAGTAAATGTGAACTTGAATATGTTTTCATATAGTTTTTTCTCTTCTTAAAAAGTTAAAATAGAAGAGACACGTTATTGATATAATATCAAATGTTCTTAACTAAAAAATATGTGTAGCCATCTTTTTTTTTTAACATTCAAACGGGACCATTTTTATTCATTCGCCAAAAATTACACCACAATATCACCCGAGGCCAATTAGCGAGGGGGCTACCCGGGCCAAACCAACATAAAAACATTAAAAAGATAACTACAAAAACGACAATCGCCCCAAGCATACATATACACTTAACCCCTATTCCATTGTACTATCCGTTGTCAAAGACCGAGAACTCCCACCATTTTGCTTTGTCCAAGTCCGCCATGTTGCCCCTCTTGGTCATCCACCAATAGGACTCTAGTTTAACTTCATCGATTAGTTTTGGTGTCGTCGTGTTGGCGTTATTGAACACTTTATTATTCCTACACACCCATAATTTCCACAAACCGAGCATGATGATAGCATGGATCGTTTTCCTAACCTTCCGCGGCTTATCCAAAGTCTTGCAAGTCTGCAGCAAGTTTTTGATTGATGCTACCGAGTCCACCCCAGGAGTCTTCATCCATTGCCCAATATGCCACCAGAAAGACCTGGCCCAAAGACAACTAACCAAAATATGTTCCGCCGTTTCCGGTTCCAAGCCACATCTTCTACACATATTGTCTCCGAAACTTAATCCTCTAGAGGTCAACGTTTCCGCAGTAGCGATCTTGTTCTCAGCAGCCCTCCAAACAAAACAATTAACTTTTGGAGTCGCAATTCTATTCCACCAAAAAAGCTGCTGCGATTGAGGGTACGAAAGCTGCATCGATATATCCGTTCTGACCGTTTTAACACTGAAATCCTTAACTGTATTCTGCGATACCCACCTCCATTCATCCTTCGTTCTTCCGACCCTCTGTTCGTTAATCAATCTCCATAATCGTTGTGCTTCGTTTGTCTCCTCAAGTGAACTAGGCAACCTAGACCACGGTATTTCCCACGACGTGTAATAATTAATCGTCTTGTAACAGTCATTTACCTTGATCCCTTTCGAGCTAGTAATCTGGTATAGTAACGGGAATAAGTCATTCAATCGGCCAGCCGAGATCCAGTTGTCTAACCAAAACCTTACTGTGTCACCATAACCCACCTTGCAGCAGAATTTTGACTCCAAGTCGATACCCCTTGTGCCAAAAAACTTCTTAACAGAAGCTATTGTATGCCAAACACCATGGGCAGATTTTTTAACAGGAACAAATTCAGCCATGCGTCTATGATTATGTATCGCTTTCACCACCTTACACCAAAGATCGTTCGACGACATCTTGTATCTCCACCGCCATTTCGCCAAAAGCCCGAAATTGAGATCTTCAATGCTTCCAACTCCTAATCCACCCATCCTTTTTGACTTCATGATGTTATCCCACACAATCCACTTTATGTTTTTGTTTCCTAAAGCCCCACCCCAAAGGAATCTTCGTCTAATGCCTTCCAAAACCTTCAACACACCACCAGGAACTTTAAAGAGGGACATGTAATAGTTTAGAAGAGCACCGAGTACCGATTTAACTAATACCACCCTACCGGCAAACGAAAGCGTCCTAGCCTTCCAAGATGAAAGCTTAGCTTGAAATTTATCAACAATCGGCTTCCAACTCTTGATCTGCTTCATATTATCCCCTACCGGAAGCCCAAGGTAAACAAATGGAAAAGAACCCACATGGCAACCGAACATGGAGGCCTGTTCTGTGATGTTATCTTCCGTAACATTCAGCCCAAATACATTGCTTTTGGAGAGATTAATATTTAGCCCAGACGCCAAAGAGAAGCACCTTAGGATCCTATGCAGGTTAGAAAAGTTCTCGGGTGACCATTCTCCAAAAAATAGTGCGTCGTCGGCGTAAAATAGATGCGAAATCTCAGGCCCATCATTAGGAAGTTTTACACCTTTAAACGTCCCCACTTCGTTAGCCTTAGTAACCATGACATGTAACGCCTCCATAACAATGGTGAAAAGGAAGGGCGACAAGGGATCACCTTGTCTAAGGCCCCACTTAAGTTGGAATTCCGGAGTTGGTGAGCCATTTATCAATACCGTGGACTTCCCCGTAACAAGCATACCCATGATCCAATTTTTCCATCTCGAGGGGAACCCCATGTGATGCATTATATTGATCAAAAATTTCCAAGCGACACAATCGTATGCTTTCTCAAAATCCGCTTTAAATAGTAGAATTTTTCTTTTAACTCTTTTAGCCCAAGACACAATTTCATTTGCAACAAGTGGGCCATCGAAAATGTTTCTCCCTTTTATAAACGCCATTTGTTCCGGAGAAATAACTGCCCCGAGTACTCTTTTGATTCTTCCAACTAGTACCTTGGATATTATTTTCCCTATCACCCCAATAAGTGATATCGGTCTGAAGTCCGATAATGTTAGCGGATCCTTCACCTTTGGTATCAATGCAACAAAAGAGGAATTGCACGAGTTGTGTATAGAGCCGTGTTCATAAAACTCACCCATAATGTCAACTATATAAGTCTCCATCTTGTCCCAGAACCGTTTTACAAAAGCAAACGTGAATCCATCCGGTCCCGGTGACTTTTTATTATCACAATCCCAAACCGCCGCCCGAAATGTGTAGCCATCTATCTATACAATTTCTAATAAATAAATAAAAAGTATCTGAAATTTTATGATATTTTTGAGATATTTTTTTTCACAAAGATTAGAAAAGTATGTACTAAAGAATAAAAGACATGTCTTTCTTTATATAGCAAACAAAATCTGTACATCCAAAAGAAGAATGTCATTGAGCCCACAACATGCATGTCTTGAAAAATCAACCAAAGATTTTGTGAATATCCCCTTTTCGTTTTTGTGTTTTCTGGTCCGTGTATAAACGATAAGAGTTTATAAAACAAACAATAAAAAGCGCTTTAAATGTTGGTTTCCTTCTGTATTTGACTCGGACCAAAAGCATACACAAGTTGTTGGGACAAACTTACCAACGACAGTTCTTTATATAAAAAGAAAATAAAAGTAGTGATCAAAATCAAAACCAAATTAAAAATCTTTACTTGTAATATATTGTTAAGTTTTGGACTTAGTGTAATATTATTGGATAAAAATAGATGTATATATAACTTAGAAAATAATCAAGGTTATATTTTTGGGAGATCGATGAGAACCATATAACCTGGTTTTACATTCAAGTATGATAAGTTTATAAACAATCAAGTATGATAAGTTAATGTCACTCGACTCTCATCAGTTCTAAACAAACAACCGAACTCTATTCCAAAACAAACAACCACAATCCTAATTTGATCAAAAAATCACACTATGTAAATTCTTTCATGTAAGCAAGTCGGTATTCGAAATTCATTATTTTGTGAATTGTGACAAAGTAAATATAAAGTTTAGAAAAAACTAAAGATATTATAACTAAATTTTAAAATAATATTAATATACTTTTAGCGACGATAAAAAAACATGCTTCACCCGTAACCTGCCAATTATAGGTGTGGCAACGTAGTTTCGTCGCTAAAGGGTGTTCTAATAAAAAGTTTTGTAAAACATTTGAAGTTGTGAAATCATTTTATCGTTAAGGGTCTTGTTTCTTGTAGTCTTATAAAAAGTTGATTTATAGGGGTTTTGGGATTGCGTTTTGAAACTGATTTTTAGATTATTGCGTTTTGAAAACGCAGATAATCAGTTTTTAGTGTTTGGATTGCGTTTTGAAAACGCAGATAATCAGTTTTTTAGGCTATCAAAACGCAATAATCTATAAGCAGCTCTACCCTGCTTTTCCAAAACGCATAATCTGTTTTCAATAATCAATCCCAAACACCCCCTTAACCTTAATAGTGAATAATACTTTATAATTGTGATTAAATCAGAGGATAATCATGGAGTATACAAAAGTCATATTAGATTTAATTAATAAACCTAGATTTAAATTAAAAAGACACAAATTTTGATAGTTAGAGCATAACATAACACTTGGACTAATTCACTGGATGTTTACAACGGGTTTGCAATGCATCGTATGTGGGTAATATTACTAGTTATAGCAAAAAAAAAAAAAAAAAAAAAAAAAAAAAAAAAAAAAAAAAAAACCAGGACTATTTTAGATATAAAATGGTCTCAAGCTGGCCTCTTAATTGGATCCCAAGGCCACCCAAAGGAAGGAGTAAGGTTGTATATGCATGGATACGAATCATTTTCATTTTTAGGATGAGTTCTTTTAGGCTATATGGTGTGCCATCGGGGGTAACAATCGGGGAGGTGATTTGGCATCCATCCCGATCGGGAACACCGCCCCCCCCGTAAATTTTTCGGGGAAAACGGGGAATTTTGCCCGTTTGAACCGAGCATCATGATTGGTCCATTTTTTTTTTATTTTTTTTTAATTAAACTTTATATAATAAAAAAATGAAGGGGGAGTGGGGGAATTAGGGGAATACCATTTCCAAACTTTGGGGGAGAAAATAGGGGAAATGATGTGGCGCTGATGTGGCACTTGGGGGAGTTGGGGGAAAGGGGGGGCACACCATATAGTCTTAGGGGTAATCTAAAACAAACCACTGCGGCTTCAACCTTACCCAATAACAAGCCTGACATCTTTTGTCATGTTTTCTGAAAGTTCTGAGTTGATGTTATTGAAGCCGCTTAATAATTTGGAGACCTCAGTGGTGACAAACATCTTTAGATTACTTTTTCTTGATTCGCTGGTTTAGTGAATGACTTTAAATTCCAACATAATTCGAACAAAAGATATTTCAATTTACAAAAGCATCATCTAGTTGATATGGTTACGTAAAAATAGCTTTTTACAAATGCATGACTTTCTATTTTTAAAATCAAGTCAAATAAAGTGAAAAAAGATATTATAAGGCCCACAACCATGTGTAAAGATAGTAAACTGACGACCTAAACCACTGTCTCCACATCCTTAACTCATCGACCCTCTCTTCAATCTAATAATAATGTAAATTTACCAAACAACCCCTCATGTACCAACTATAAAATGTACACTTCAACATTCAAACTTCATAAATCATCATCACAACATACAACTCTTTTCTCTCTTTTAAGTTTTAACAAAATGGCCATTACAACTGACCTCAGCTACACTAGTGCTACCGTTATCGAAGGACGGTTATCTAGCTGCTCTGAATGTTCGTCGATGTCTTCTGTCTCTGACCACGAAGAGTATTCGCGAACAAATAGCGGATCACGTAGGAGCTCTAAGTGGAAGAAGCTAATGAAGAAGGTGATTGAAGGAAGCAAGAAAAGTATATATGGATCTTCGAAGCCTTTGAATTTCCAGTACGATGCTGTTAGTTACTCGCTTAATTTCGATGAAGGAAATTATTGTGACGAGTATTATTCGTATAGGTCTCGATGCACTCAAGAATTGAGTGAATGTTAACAACTAAAATGAGTTATATAGTAACGTCATTTTGTACAGTATAGATGTATGGTTTATTTATTTTTATCAAATCAATGAGCATATATTGAAGGGAGTGTCAACATATATATGTAAAATTAGGTGTATAATAGAATCTATTGATTTAAATTATATACTTTGTTCCAAACTGTTTAGGGTTATTTTCTAGAGTGTATGCTAGTGAGTAGTGAAACTTTTACGTGAAATATATATTTATTTCCCAATCTCTTTTTTAGAACTTAAGTTATTTAAAATATTTCTAACGCTTTCAAAATAACTTATTTTTTATTTTATTAACTTTTAAGTTCTTATGAATTTTATTGTTGGAAGCTTATCAATATTTGTAATAATTCTTTGTGTTATATTATTTTTCTGCATATATAAATGGTCTTATCACCGGGTAGGGTTGATAAGATTAGTGTATTCCACAGGGTTGATCTTTCACTAGCAGTTTTGTACTGAATGGCCTGCAAGCAAGAGTATGATGTGGGCAGGGAGACGACTACACAAGGTAGCAGTTTATAACAAAAAATGGGATGAATGGGGATACTATCAAGTGATAGCTCTTTGGGTTAGCAAAAAGTATCCTCCCTATTATGGATATGATCGCTTATATAGGGGTGGACGTATGTCACCATTACCCTAAACCCTAATCGTGATGGGCTAAGGCCCGATTAGGGTTGTCTCAACTACCCTTAATTGTATTAGTAAGGTAATTATGAAGAGCTAAATGTATGGAGATAAAGGAACGGTTTACCGCCTTAATTGCTGTACGTGCGGAGTTATCTCCATGATTTGTGCATGCTGTTGACCATGCATAATATTCTCTTGTGATTTACTGCGCGTGGGGTCCTTCTGCGGAGACTTAGAACCAGGTTTGGGTATGGATACCAGTTGGTTAACTACCCAATCCAATCAAGTCCCCCAAGTCCAGTGTGTCTTTTATCTCTGAACATATGATGAGAGAGGAAGGATACTGGACTCAAAAGTATTGTAGTCTTGATGATATCTCAACAATATTGTTTGTGGAGACGGGGTCATGGCATGTATTTTTGTAGAGTGAGTGTCTTAGCGTGAATCGTTAAAAAATGAGCTTGAGCGGATGTGTAGTGCGGAGAATGGATTTGATGAGTTTTCCGTCAACTTTTCGCGTCCAAGTGACACATCAGCAGTCCGTAGTGGACAGTTGTCATTTCCCCATGAATTTGAAAAGGTGAGGACGTGCTGACATGTGTGTTGGGATGTGAATGGTGACCATTGACGTGGGTGCAGACACGTTTAGGTATGTGTGTCAGGCGCGTGAGCGCATGAGGCACGTGTGGCGTCGCCCTGTCTTCTGTCAGACACATGTTGCACTCTCATTGGGCTCATGTTTGAAAAAGGCGTCTGGCCCACGTAACATGATGTCAGCTGCATTAATTACATACCCTATAAAATCATTTCGAAATCTCTCTTTCCCACTTCTTCTACATTTCATCCTTCCAAATCTCAAACAATTCTAACGTCTTTATTTCAATTCCCTTCTAATTTCTTCAATCCTTTCACAATGTCTCAATTAAGATTCCCAGAATGTTCGTGATCCAACCAAGGTTTCCGAGTCTGCCAAGGATGACACCTCGTTCAAAAGCATTGATACAATAACAATCAAGTGGGATAAGGAGTCATTTGCTGCATTCCTTGATCAATATGGAATCCAGAAAGAATAGGCTCCTGAACTTCCATCTGAGAACAAAACTGCATTGCAGGCTACAGAAGGTAAAATTACTTTTTATGAGGCCTTTTTTACCAAGTGTTGTTTTCGACTCCCCACCACGAACTTTGTGGTGAACACCCTGCTCACCTATGGTGTTCATCTAACCCAAATGACTCCATTTGGGTGGCTTCGAATACTCCACTTTGAAGCAACATGTAGGGCACTGGACATGGAACCTACGTTCGAGAGATTAAACATATTTTATTTTCTTGAAGTGGCCCGTGGGGGAAGCGGTTGGTATAGCCTTGGTACTCGCAGAAAAGTGAAGCAGCTTGTGTCAGAAAATCTCAAGTCTATGTATGACTAGAAAAAGAAATTTTTTTTATGTGAACCGCGAAGTCATCCCTGCGCCCCTACAGTGGATGACTATTGGTCTGAAGGAGAAAATTGCTGAATTTCCTCCTATGGAAGATTACAAAAATCAAGAATGGTATAAATCTCTCTGCTCACACGCTACTCCGCTTGCCATGGACAAGTTTCCAGAAGGTGTTTTGGTGATGTTGGGTTTGAGCCAGCTGCGCAAACCGGTGGGGTATGATCCATGTGTACCGGAAGAAGGGAGAAAATTGCTCGAATTGTCCCTGTGATTTGCACTTTTTTCACCTATAGTCCCCAAGTTTTCAAAATTACAGCCATAGTCCCGAAACAGTGAAATTTTTTAACTCGGATAGTCCCTGGAGCTAACTGAGGTTAAATAATCCAGTTAAGTGGGTGTGAAATTACAAAACTACCCTTACATTAATAAAAATATTTTTTTAAATGTGGGTCCTACTACCATCCCTCATTTTAACCCCTACACACACTTCTACTTCTGCTTCTTAGAGAGAGCACGTGAGATGAGGAGGAGCCGGAGGTGCTCCTGCCACCGCCTCCGGCGGAGCTCCGGCAGCCGAACACCACAACCAACCCCCTCACCTTCACCCTTTCACCAATTATTATTATTATTAAGTGAGAGAGAGAGAGAGAGGGGGAGGAATGGCGAAGAGAGAGAGAGATGCAGAAGGAAAGCAGAGACAGAGAGACAGAGAGACAGAGAGAGAGAGAGCTTGGGATGAGGAAGAGGAGCACGACGACGGTTCACGGTGGTAGCTGTACCAACCGGGTCAGATCTGGTCAAGGAGGTAAAACCCAATCTTTTCTACTCTTCGATTAACAATCTGTGGGTTGTGGTAGTTGTGATGATGATGATGGCCGATGATGTTCTGTTGGGGGTTTGGTCTGGGTTCGGTGGGAATGATGATGGGGACGACTTTGGTGGTTTACGGTTGATGGGTGATGGTGGAGCTTAGTGGTGTTTTGGTCCGATTGGCGGTGGTTGGCTTTGGTTCGGGTGGTTGTTGGTGGTGTTTGGCCGATGATGATGGTGGCTGTGGTGGTTGTGGTTCGGTTCGGGTCGGGTCGGGCAGACCAGACCTGGTCTGGTTCTGGACTTCTGGTCTGGTCCGGCCATGGTGATAGGGTGGGGAAGATGAAGTTGGTGGTGTAGGGATTAAGGGTTTTTTTTTATATTTAATTATAAAATATGGGGCCCACTAGTGTTATTATTTATTTGTTTATAGTAAGGGTAGTTTTGTAATTTCACACCCACTTAACTGGATTATTTAACCTCAGTTAGCTCCAGGGACTATCCGAGTTAAAAAATTTCACTATTTCGGGACTATGACTGTAATTTTGAAAACTTGGGGACTATAGGTGAAAAAAGTGCAAACCACAGGGACCATTCTTGCAATTTTCTTTGGAAGAAGGTATGATTTCATTTTTACCGCCATTGTATTTGCTAGCTGTTACGCACGATCATGACATGTCTTTGCATATTGTGTGACAGGCATGTCTTTATTCAGGCTGTTTGAACAGAGAGGTGGTGCACGTGTTGTGTATAATCTTGTTCCTGAGGGTGCGCAGTCATTGTTGGAAAGATTGAGTTCGAATTTCTTGACTCCGCAGCTTGAGGACCTCCCAAAGCATTACACCAGAACAGGTTAGTTGCTTCGTTATGTTTTTAGTGTTTTCTGTGCGGACACCTCCTGCGCCCGAAGGGTGCCCAGTTGTGTATGATGGTCACGTACTGACGCCGCGCGCCCCTTGTGACAGGCGTAGAGATTCGATCCCGTAGGAAAGTTGTGATAGATTCAGAGGCACGCACTCAAGGGCGCAGGAAGAAAGCTTGTACTGGTTAGTGTTTAAGTGACTATGTATGTGTTTGTTGCTGAATACTCAGGTATGGATGTGACTTCTAAAGCAGGCACTGGACCTTCCAAGCAAAAGAAGCGTTCCAAAGATAGCAAGAAGACTGAATCGTCTTCTGCCCCAAGCATAGAAGATGATTATGAGGCTACTGCATCCGATGAAGAACTGGAGCACAAACGTCACCGACAACGTTCTCCGATGCGTCAAACTGAAAACGTTTCTGCGAGCTGTTCCAGCAGCGATTGGATGCCTTTAAACAGACTCAAGTTCAGATCCTGAAGCCAACTGGCGAGGTGATCAAGACGTCAAAGCAGAAACCTGTTGCAGCCGTGCCCCTTGACATGTTCAAGCCACCTGGTGGGTCTAAGGGTCCCAAGCTAAAATTAACAGTGAAGCCTCCTCCTAGACGTGAGAACCTTCCCATGAAAACTGTGAAGAATGTGTCAGGTGAGTTAATTCACTTGTTGTATGTAGAGTCGAGATTCCTAGTTCATGACTGATGCTACTTTGTTCATTGGTTATGCGCAGCTACTCTTCTTCTTGCCACGTCGCCTTTTGAGCAGGGCTTTTCTGGAGTTGACAAGGCATCATGTCTTGATCCTCCTGTTGTTGAACAAGTTAACCCTGTTGAGAGGGAAAGTGAAAAGACATTGAATCCATGACGTGTGCGTAACTATACATATTTTACAATGGATTTTAACACACGTTTTGCTTTAATATTTATAAAAAATGGTTTCGACCTTCATATTAAAACACACACACTAGGGCAAGTGTACCCTGTCATATATGTAGTAAGTACAGATAAGAACCAAGTATCGATCCATGGACGCGCGCGGAGCAATTGTACTAAAACTCTGTCCCCGATTTACCAGTAGGAAAAGATAAGTTTGAGTTTTGTTTAAAACTAAATTAATTCTAAAACATGTAAATAACTTAACTACGACTCCAAATAGAAAATATAACTATATAAACTATATTTTTGCCAATCCTAGCATGTTATCTAAATATAATAAGTAATATAGGCGCGTGATCAACATTCCCATTTTCCGACAGTTAGTGTCCCTTTCGGGCATCCTAACATGACAACTATACAGAAAGCTAACACGAATACACACGTTAACCGCTTCAAGTCGTTCATTAGCGAGCAGCTGATATGATCTCACGCAGATCTTCTAAAGATAAGTTAGTCATCCGTTAAGAGTATTCTAACCTCACTAATTTAGGGAAGCGATACCGAATACACACGTAGCCACCTAAACTAGCATAAAGTAGATCATTTCACAACCTATTCCATTTTACCAACTTTGACCCCAGATCTACTAAGATCGCCATTTTTACCAAAATAACTACCAAAGATCATTAACCGTGTCAAAGACTAGTAACGGCACCATTAGGCTTTTTAAACCCTTTTACGTGCCGGTAAGCATTTTTAACCGTTATTCGACTGACTTTAACCAAACCAATACCCGGTTACAGGTTCATGGCATAAACTATTTAACAAGTTAACTAGTCTACTACCGGACGATTAAACGGACGGTTTTTCAACATGTATCCGCCTAACACATTCGACAATCGCTAAAGTCATTCAAATACAGCTACAAATCCATCAACAATGAAACAAGGTTGCGCTATGATCATCAAGATCTAATACGTGAAAAACGCCAAATTTATACAAAACATGATTACATGCCAAACGATTGTTTTTTCTACTAAATATTACTAAACATGATTACTAGACTATAATGTATTACATAAACAACACAAACAAGCTTAAACAAACTGATTTGAATCAAATAAAAGCATAATAGATCAAACCATAAAACTCGAATGTGATGGATTGGATGATGATAGATGATCCGGATGCGTTCCCGAGCTCGTTCCTCGCCTTTCCAGCAGCTCACAGGTCCAGAAAATCGCCCCAAATCGCCCAGAGAACACCCAATGTTTGATCAGTAGGTTCTGTTCTGTATTTATAGAAATTTTGATCTTTGGCACGGCCGTGCGCATAAAGTGCACGGCCGTGCACTTTAACTTTTTGAGTTGACGTGCAAGTGGGCAAGTGGTTGAGCTGCTGCTGGAAATATCTTGATATTTGGCACGGCCGTGCACCTAGGGTGCACGGGCGTGCCGGTCTGTGGTGGCCGAGTGCTTGGTGTGGCACTCCCTGGTGCACTGGCAGTGCCACTCGAGAAAAAGGGCATGCACGGGCACCCGCACGGGCGTGCTGATCTGGGTGCCCGAGAACTAAGGCTGCACACCCTGGTGCACTGGCAGTGCCACCCGTCTGTGTCCGAGTAACATGAGCCCGCACGGGCGTGCACCTGAGGTGCACGGCCGTGCCAATCTTCCAGACTTGGCTGATTTTGCCGAAACTTTCCGTCTTGTCCGTTTTTCGCCCGGTTTCTTCGACTTTGTTCGTGGGACATCGTTTAGGACCTGCAATGAACATATGAAGCGATTAAGTACCGAATTCGTGCAATTATGGTCGAAAACGCGTAATTTGGGAGTTTAATCGGGGATTTAAATATGTATAGTTTAACGTATATCAAACCTCCCCACACTTGAACTTTGCTTGTCCTCAAGCAAACACTTAAACAGAAATAAACGAAAAACTCGCCAAATGGCAACAAAGACAAAATATAGCCTGTACAGACGATAATAGACAAGCCCGACAAAGGTATATAAACAGGTGATAAGATAACTAAACAGCAACGACTCACTTCCGATCTACAAACACGCAAACCCGTACACGACTCACAATGTTCACACACACTCGGTTTTATTTATGATACATACGTGTAATGTGTATGTGTAAATCGCTCCATTGCCAAGACAATGAATCGTGCAATATCATAAGCTTGTCAAGAGATCTAGTCTTCACCAACTAACGTGTGAAAAAGCACAAATCAAGAGGTCTTGTAAGGGTTGTAATGTAAGGCAAAGGTAGGGGTGTGGAATGGATATTTAAAGTGACAAATCGGCTAAAACCCGGCGGTTATGTCTAACTAATAGCAACAACTACAACTGTACAATAAGAATTCTACTATAGGCGAATTTTCTTTTGAAACGGGCTAAACACAACTTTTAACTTTAAAGCTCTAAAAACTGCTCGAATCACTGCTAATTCACCCTATTTTAGGGTGTTCTATTTTTCTGGGTTTTTTTTTTTTTTTTTTTATATATATATACATATCTATGATATATATACTAAACAGAAACTGAAATATAATCAACAAACGGGTTCTAAATATATAAACCCGAAACGAATTATTTACAACGTAAAAACTAGTCAAACAATAACCTAAACCGAGCTTTAACACAAAAAGGTTTAAAAGAAAAAGGCTATTTGGTTTAGTGGTGAAATGGTGTGGTAAATAAGAAAAAACACGGGATTAGGTTCAACATGGTTAACTAGTGGATAATATATGGGTGCGGGAAACAGATAGAACGAAAAGAAAAGGCTAAATCAAAAGGGTATCCTAAATGCCTCAATCATGTTCGTACAATCTCACACGTGTCTGGTCTAAACAAGTATACTAGTGACAAGTTCTAAACTGCACAAAACATCCGGCTCACTCGCAAGAATGTCAAAGAAATGTTATCTATTCTAAGGCTCGAACGCTCACGTAACCGGCAGGAAATGGGTGCAAGTGTACGAATATAACACGCTCGTATCTCATCTGTTTGTCGCGCCTCGAGTTATCTTTGTCAAAATTTAGTTAGGCTTGATGTTTATATGAGAATATATACATATATGTACTTTTAAAGTTTTTTTTTTTTTTTTTTTTTTTTTTTTTCGTTTTTAACATATATATATATACAAGAGGACAAACACGATTATAATCCCTCCCCACACTTGAACTTCACATTGTCCCCAATGTGACAATAGAAAGCGTTTATGAATTAGCTATCTATAGTGGGAAAAAGGAGAATAATACTCCCCTTTAGTCGATAACTCGAAAAGTACGGTGATCGCATTGAGCATCCATACCGGTGCTCGCCGTTTCCTGCACTATCACCATTCTTGACAAAACCAAAAGACATCAAACACATCCATACATCATCACAATTATTCAAACAAAGCAAATATACTGAAAATTAAAGTGCAGAAAAGTAAATAGTTCAAATGCAAAAACTAAAAAGTCTTGGGTACGCAGACCCGAATACGAAATGCATAAATAAATAAAAAGTACTAACAACTGCATGCAATAGATGGTGGCTACTGATCGTCGTCATCCCTGTGGTGCTGACCGGAGCTTCCTGGCTGGTCGCCAGGAGCACCATAAGGGAATGAGGGAGGGTTACTGAAATAACCCGGATGTACCTGCTCTAACCCAGCGAAAAGGTACTCAAAACTGTGCCTCACATCCTGCTGGACACGATCCATAGTGGACCGCATGTACTGCTGGTCCTGCCTGATCTCCACCTGGTTTGCACCGATGTTGTGCATGTTCAGCTCCATCGCCTGGAACCGCTGGTAGAACTCAGGATATGTCGGGATGTCGTGTGACACCTCAGGAAAATCCCACATCGGCCGTGGCCAGGAGAGATCCTTGGTTCATAAGTAATGTCTTGCCTCTTAAATCACCAACGCGTTTTGGGGCTTAATGTTAGTGGATGAGAGGAGAACTCCACAGTTAAGCGTGCTCAGGTGGGAGAAATTTCAGGATGGGTGACCTCCTGGGAAGTCTCCACTTGGGCAACCAAAAACAAATCCGTGAGCTCTGGATGAGCAAAGCGGACAATATTGGTGATGAGAGGGGCGGGGTGTTACAGATGGTATCAGAGCCACTCCTGTGCCGTTCGGGATGGTGGGTGCACACCTCATCAGGGACGATGAGACTCTAACAGGGGGTGAATGTGACACCCCAGGAACACACCTCATCAGGGACGATGAGACTCTAACAGGGGGTGAATGTGACACCTCAGGAAAATCCCACATCGGCCGTGGCCAGGAGAGATCCTTGGTTCATAAGTAATGTCTTGCCTCTTAAATCACCAACGCGTTTTGGGGCTTAATGTTAGTGGATGAGAGGAGAACTCCACAGTTAAGCGTGCTCAGGTGGGAGAAATTTCAGGATGGGTGACCTCCTGGGAAGTCTCCACTTGGGCAACCAAAAACAAATCCGTGAGCTCTGGATGAGCAAAGCGGACAATATTGGTGATGAGAGGGGCGGGGTGTTACATGTCGGGAGGCCACTGCTGGTCATGGGGCTGGAAATGCTGAGGAGAATGCTGTGGAGAATGTGGCGCGTCATCACCGCCTCCTGCATGCTGCTCCTGCATCTCCTCATCCTCGTCGCCCTGTGGTGCTGGCTCGGGGTCCCATATGATGTCCTGACTGATAAGGCGTGGACCCGCATCTGTGTCAACAACCAGGTTCTGAGCCCTGACTGATCTAAGGTCCAATGTAACCCCAATAGTGACCAAAGTCAGCGTCTCCTTGACCTCAGGGGTCAGCAGTCCCAATGCCTCAGCAATCTGGGTCACGTACTCTCCTCCATGTATCTCACTCCCCTCCTTGGTGCCCCCTGCAGTGAGAAAGAACTCGGCCATACGTGCGGCCAAGTTCAGCGGGGCACCCTCACGGAAATGGTACATATATAGAAGGTCAGGAGTGGGACAGTTCCCCGAACTGTCCTTTCGGCCACAGATCGTGTGGCTGAAGACATGGTGTAGTAAGCGGAGAAGTGGGTCCTTAATCTTCGTTGCCTTGGCCGACCTCGGAACATAAGGTGGACCAATGGCAATCGATGCCCAAAACGCGGCCCGCTCGGCATTGTCCGCGAAGCTATGAATACCACAGAAATCTTCAGAGTTTGTCTCCAGGTAGTTGTATATCCCAAGCTTCCTCCCCAGTTTTGCTACCGACCAGTGATACCACTGTCCACAAAGCCTGAACCGTATATCTTTTTTATGAAAGTCCTTATACTGTCCTTCCTTTGGTTTTTTGTAGGAGAAGGAAGCTAAGAATTCGATTGTGATCTCCCGATAGATAGGCTGATTGATGCCCAACAAGTTCGCCATGGGCTGCGAAATAAACCCATTATAGCGCTCACGCTGATTCAGCGTGTCTAGTAAATCGAGGTTGAGCCTAATAGGAACTCCAAATGAGTTCCGCCTAGCCCACAGCTTCAGGAGCTTGTCAATACACGGTCCTTCCCTCTTGTGTCGGCTGTCGAACCCGAGGTAGTCATGTTCCATCTGCATGCAAAAATGAATAAAAAGCTGTTAGTACACCAAAAATAGAAGTCCCGGATGTCCAAAATAGACTTCTACAAGTTCTGACCTGAATCTGTTGAGTGTGCACGGTCATGTGCACGGCAGTGCACCTGGCCGTGCAGGCTTGATTTCTAGCACAGGTCTGGGTCGTGCACGGTCAGCTGCACGGGCGTGCGCTTGGCCGTGCACGACTGCACAGTTTCAGAATCTTGTTTATTTTGGCAACCAACTCACCCAAAATCCCCAAACCACAACTATTCTTTAAGGATAAACAATGTAAACACGATTTGGGGTGGCAAGTGCAAGATTTATTAACAATAAACAAAAACTAAACTATTACAAACTAAAATTAAACAAGATTAGTGGGTTTATTAATTTTTATGAAGAGAACCCCCAAATCAAGACCTAACATACGAAAATAAAACAAAACTAAACTAAAAATCTCGAATACAAGTGCAAAGATATGAAGGGATTCGTACCTTGGTTGATTTGGAAGGAAAGGAATGAAGATTTTTGGCTTAAGATGATGAACAATCGATTTTTTTCAAGTGTGGAACGAGGGTGCAGCAGGTAGTGCTTATGTTTTTAGGGTTATGAAGTTAAGATGTTTAAATACCCATGAAATTGGGCTGGGCTTTTTGGCCCGCACGGTCAGGTGCACGGGCGTGCTGCTGGCCGTGCACTTCCTTTATGCACCCCTGGTGCACCCCAGTGCACTGGGTCATGCACGGTCAGCTGCACGGGCGTGCGCTTGACCGTGCACGACCTGCAGATTTGCAGTTTTGAGGCTGCAACTGCAGTTTCGCGCGCAGCGGTTCCACTTTGTCCGAAAACATCATTTTAGCCAATTTTAACCTGTTTGTCGACTGTTCACGCTCCATTGCTCCTTCCCGCTTTGTTCAAAACCGGTACGAACCTGCACAATACTCGAAACAACGTTAAACTACGAAAATTAAAATAAAGCAAGAAATATATACACTAATTACATATTTACCCTTTGGCGCGCCCATACACGCCGTGCTATATTTATTAACGAGTCGCTAGCTAGACTCACTTCCCCGCACTTATTAGGCGCGCGGGTCGTAGAGATCGATCATCTCCACGGATTTGTCAACCGGTCCATCAATATAAACTTTGAGGCGATGACCGTTGACTTTGAAAGTCAAACCCTCCGAATTTTCAATTGAAACAGTCCCGTAAGGATATACTTCCTTAACAGTGTACGGTCCTGTCCACCGGGATTTCAACTTTCCTGGAAAGAGACGCAGGCGCGAGTTGTAAAGCAGGACCAAGTCGCCTACCTGAAAATCTTCTCGGTGTTTCAGGCGACTGTCGTGCAACTTTTTCGTGCGCTCTTTGTACAATATCGAGCTCTCATAGGCTTGTTGCCTAAGCTCCTCCAGCTCGTGAATCTGCAAGAAACGGGTCTCACCGCCGGTCTTCAGATCCAAATTTGCCGTTTTAAGAGCCCAGAATGCCCTATGCTCCAGCTCGACTGGGAGATGACACGCTTTGCCATAGACAAGCCTAAAGGGAGTCGTCCCAATAGGCGTCTTGTAAGCCGTCCTAAAGGCCCACAGCGCGTCATCAAGCTTGTCCGCCCAATCCTTGCGGTTTTGATTAACCGACCGCTCAAGGATTCGCTTCAATCCACAGTTAGTGACCTCCACCTGTCCACTTGTCTGTGGATGATACGGGGTGGATAACCTGTGGTGGACACCATAACGTGCTAACGCGCGATCAAGCTGCGCATTGCAGAAATGCGTGCCACGGTCACTAATCAATGCCTTTGGGCACCAAACCGTGAGAACAAGCTCCTAACAAACCTCACTACAACTCGGGCATCATTTGTGGGCAAGGCTTGCGCCTCGGCCCACTTTGATACGTAATCAACAGCCACGAGTATATATCTATTGCCCCGTGAGGAGGGGAACGGTCCCATGAAGTCTATGCCCCAAATGTCAAAGACCTCACAGACCTGAATCGGGTTTTGCGGCATTTGGTCGCGTGCCGATATGTTCGTCGCCCTCTGGCACGAATCACAAGCACCAACCAGTATCTGGGCGTCACGAAAGAGTGTGGGCCAATAAAACCCGGAGTCTAACACTTTCTTAGCAGTGTAATTCGCTCCATGGTGACCTCCGGTAGGCCCCTCGTGACAATCGCGCAAGATCTGCGCCGCCTCCACCCCAAACACACAACGGCGAATCAGCTGATCCGCCCCGACCCGGAACAAAAATGGGTCATCCCAGAAGTAATGCTTTAGGTCCGCGAAGAACTTCCTCTTTTGCTGGTGCGACAATCCTTTGATAAGGATCCCGCACGCGAGGTAGTTCGCAAAATCCGCGAACCATGGAGATACATCTTCCACAGACTCAACGCTCATCAAGAACTCGTGGGGAAAATTGTCATTAATGGTATCCCACGCGCAGTTCTCGGCATCATCATGCTCGAGTCTGGACAAATGATCAGCAGCAACATTCAGGGCACCCTTCTTGTCCTGAATCTCTATATCGAACTCCTGCAGCAACAGGATCCACCTAATCAGGCGCGGTTTCGCGTCCTGTTTGCTGAATAGGTAACGGATCGCTGCATGGTCCTTATAGACAATGGTCTTAGACAGCACCAAATATGATCTAAACTTGTCGAACGCAAAAACTACAGCAAGAAGCTCTTTTTCAGTCGTGGTGTAATGCTCCTGAGCATCATGAAGAGTCTTGCTAGCGTAGTAGATCGGGTGGAAGTGCTTGTCCTTCCGCTGTCCCAAGACCGCCCCTATCGCGAAGTCACTCGCGTCGCACATAATCTCGAATGGCAGCTCCCAGTCGGGTGCTACCAATATAGGGGCCTCAACAAGCAAACGCTTCAGAAGGCCAAATGCCTTCACACACTCTGCACCAAACACAAACGGTGCATCCTTTTCCAACAAACGGGTCATCGGTCGGGCGATCGTTGAAAAGTCTTTGATAAATCGCCTATAAAATCCCGCATGACCCAAAAAGCTGCGGATCGCTCTGACAGAGGAGGGTGGAGGGAGCCTAGAGATGATATCTACTTTGGCAGGATCAACCTCCAACCCACTTTGGGAGACCTTATGCCCCAGGACTATTCCTTCCTTCACCATGAAGTGGCATTTTTCCCAGTTTAGCACAAGACTGGTCTCCTCACACCTCTGAAGCATCCGCTCCAGGTTCCCAAGACATTGATCGAACGAACTCCCAAAAACGGAAAAATCATCCATGAACACCTCCATGGAGTCCTCGATCATGTCATGAAAAATGGCAACCATGCAACGCTGGAAGGTCGCCGGCGCATTGCACAGCCCAAATGGCATACGCCTGTAGGCGAATGTGCCAAAAAGGCATGTGAAGGTCGTCTTATCCTGGTCCACAGGATCGATAGGGATCTGAAAGTATCCCGAGAAACCATCAAGGAAACAGTAGTACAACTTCCCCGACAGTCGTTCCAACATCTGATCGATGAATGGAAGCGGGAAGTGATCCTTGCGGGTGGCGTCATTGAGCTTGCGATAGTCAATGCAAACTCTCCACCCCGTGACGGTCCTCGTAGGAATCAGTTCATTCCTATCATTTGTGACCACCGTCATGCCACCCTTCTTGGGCACAACGTGCACAGGACTAACCCAAACAGAATCCGAGATGGGATATATCAATCCAGCATCAAGCAGTTTAATCACCGCGGATTTAACAACATCTTGCATGTTCGGGTTCAGACGCCTCTGGTGCTGCGCACAAGGCTTGTAGACATCCTCCATCAAGATTTTATGAGTACAGAAAGAGGGATTAATCCCCTTGATGTCTACGATCTTCCAGGCAATTGCCCGTTTATGAAGTTTTAAAACCCTCAACAACTCGCTCTTTTCTTCCACAGTCAATAAAGACGATATGATCACCGGTAGACGTCCCTCCTCATCCAGAAATGCATACTCGAGATGCGGCGGGAGCTCCTTCAGCTCAAAAGACGGTGGATCCTCAACAGACGGCTTCGCCTTCTCCTCTTCTTCTCGCTCAATTTCCACAAAACGCTCCGGACTTTGGGAACCATCATCACCGATCTGATAGACCGGCTGCTCATCTACATGGCCCTCCTGCATAATGCCATCTAGGCTCCCACACAACAGATGTGTGTCCGAAACATCTCTCTCCCAAGCACCTCTGATACGAGAGCTGACACACTGGTCTACTATGTCAAGATAGTATAGTGTATCGTCTTGGCTCTCAGGATGGCGCATCGACCTCTGAATGTCAAAAGTCACGTGCTCATCATTGACTCGGAGTGTGATCTGGCCCGCAGCCACGTCAACAATCGTCCTTGCCGTGTTAAGGAAAGGACGTCCGAGAATCAAAGGGACTTTAGAGTCCTCATCCATATCTAGGATGACAAAGTCCACAGGGAAAACGAATTTGTCAATCTTGACAAGCATATTTTCTACAAACCCTCGTGGATACTTGATCGAACGATCAGCGAGGCGAATACTCATCCTGGTGGGTGAAGGTTCACCCAGATCCAACTTCTCGAAAACCTTATAAGGCATAAGGTTTATGCTGGCCCCCAAGTCTGCGAGTGCATTACTGACAGTCATATCACCTATCAGACAAGGGATGGTAAAGCTACCAGGATCGCCCATTTTCATGGGCAGTCTATTCTGCAGAATTGCAGAGCAGTTCTCGTTCAACAGAACGCAGGACAGGTCCTCAAGTTTTTGTTTATTGGTGAGGATGTCCTTCAAGAATTTGGCATACTTAGGCATCTGTGCTAAGGCCTCAACAAACGGGATGTTTATATGTAGCTGCTTGAACAGCTCGAGAAATTTCCCGTATTGCGCCTCGTCTTTCTGCTTCCTAAGTCTACCTGGATATGGAACAGGAGGAGTGTAGTCTGTGACTGGCTTCGGTAGCTGTGCTGTACTTGCTGGGACTCGCCTAGCGTGCACCTCGTCCGAAGACTCAGTCTGGACCGTCTCAGTGATCGGTGGTGAGCCCGATGTGTCTGGTCCCGTGGTTTTACCACTCCTCGTCATAATGGCATTAACATGCCCTCTTGGGTTCGGCTCAGTGTTGCCTGGGAGACCACCCTGCTGTCTCTCAGACATCATCTTTGCCATCTGGCCAACCTGGTTCTCTATGGCCTGCATCGACGCCTTTTGGCCCCTCATTTCTCCCTCATAATTTGTGAAGCGCTCCTCATGCTGCTGGTAGCGCTGCTCAGCGATCTGATTGGAATTAGAGGTGTTGGTAAGGAGCTGAGACATCATCTCCTCCAGCTTAGACATACCATGAGGGGCGTGCTGCTGGGAGCTGCTCCCGGTGCCCTGGTTCTAGTATTGGTTCGGTCTCTGCTGGGACGATTGACCACGACCCTGGTATGGCTGTTGGTTGGACTGGTAGGACTGTTGGTTGGACTGGTAAGGCTGTTGGGACTGGTAGGACTGTTGTGGCGCGGCGGCTCTCTGCTGGAATCCGAGAGGGTTCTGATTGGAAGTACCAGATCTCCACCCGAAGTTCGGGTGATTTCTCCAACCCGGATTATAAGTGTTGCTGTAAGGGTTATTCTGGGGTCTCGTTTGATTACCCATGTAGTCCACTTCCTCGTGGCCTGTATACATCACCCCCTGAGCACACGAGCCAGGCTCGTGAGATACCCCGCACTCCACACACAAACAATCGGACTGTGCTACGTGTTGCTGAGAGTTATCGAATCTCGTAGCAAGAGCCGCTATCTGTGCCGAAATCGCCGTATAGTTATCCACGGCATGCACACCAGCCTTGGCAGATGAAGACCTAGATCTATCATTCTGCCGGGATTTAGATTTTAGGGATGCCTTCTCAATAATGCTCCACGCTTCCCTAGGAGACTTTGTTCCGATGTCTCCCCCTGCGTATACATCAAGGCGTTCCTGAGACGCATACCCGAGTCCCTGATAAAAAGTTTGCACCAAATGCCTTTTCGAAAGCTCATGGTGCGGGCAACTCAAGAGTAGGTCTTTAAACCTTTCCCAGGCTGTGTATAATGATTCATCGTCATCCTGACGAAATGTCATGATGCGATTCCTCAGTTTTTGTGTCTTTTCAGGAGGAAAATACTGCTGCATGAATTGTTGTGACAATTCTGCCCAAGTCGTGATCGACCCTGCGGGTTGTGATAGAAGCCAAGTCCGGGCTTTGTCCCGCAGTGAGAATGGGAAGAGTCGGAGACGGATAGCATCATCGGAGATGCCCGTCATCTTAAAGGTGGCTAAAACCTCTAAGAATGCAGCAATATGTCGGCCTGGATCCTCGTGCTCCAGTCCACCGAATTGCACCGAGTTTTGTATCATATTCACGATACTAGATTTGATCTCGAAATGGTCCGCCAAAATAGCCGGACGGACAATACTCGGCGCGAGTCCATCTCCTCCTGGACGACCACTATCATTCAGCGGAATGTCGTCATCCGCCATGATAATGTCGCTGTGGGCATCCGACCCGTTGTCGTCGGCCAGATCGTGCCTCGCCTCCTCAATTGGGACCTCAACAATAGGAGCAGCAATAAGAATATCAGAAACAAGACGCAATTTATGAAGTCTAATCCACTCGCTTCTCCTCAGGCGCCTTAGCTCCTCGTCAGAAAGATCACCAGTGTGACACCCGGCAAATTCTGGTTAACAACATTGTCTAGATGAAAGTCTACCTTAGCGAGTCACGCGTATATTATACGTAACGAGGGTTAGCTAGATAGCTAGAAAGGACATACGTGCATTGTCTAGGGTTTGAGACAACTTACAAAACGTTTTCTAGTCCGGTTTGGGACTACTTTCACATCTCGGGTTATGAGATGCTTTGACTCCTTGTGTGGGTCGGGTTTTGACTCCTTGTGTGAGTTAACGTGTGATTGCATGATTAGTGAACCTCGGACGTTGGTGAATAATAAACTTAGGTGTCTCGGTGATACCTGACAACTTATGTGAAAACCATACGTGATTATGTGAACCTAACCCGAACACGTTAATAAAAATTGTTAAAAGTGGAGCGTGAGGTTGATTAGGGTCTTAACGCATGGGGTTACACTTGTTACGGTCCGTAACAACGAAAACGTCGAAGGATAACGCGTCGGGAGGCGAAACGAGGCAAAAGCGCGCCACCCGGAGCTGTGAGCGGCCGCTCACAGGCTCCGAGCGGCCGCGCGAAGGGGACTGACGGGTTTAAACCGCCTCAAACTCATATTTAAACATCTTTAACTCCCATGCAGCCCTCATACTCAACCCTAATCGCCCCCTTACTGCCCCACACGAATATTTCACTCCAAAAACACCTGCTAAGGCTTAAGATCATCAATTGGGAGGCTCCAAGGCGCGCGATTGATTGATTTGAAGAGCTAAGGGTATAACTCATGATTTCTTACGCTTTTTACTTTATGTTTTATTGTAAAAATCCTATAACAAGTTTGTCCAGGTCTGATTGGATTTAATAAACATTAAAACATGAGTCTTTTTGAAGATTAAACGGATTAAACCTATTAATAAACGCGTAGTAACATCATAGGATGCTTGTTGCGCAAGTTATTGGTGTTTTGATCTTAAAAGCTTTGATCTTGACATGTTTGATAATAGGATCTGATGGGAATAGGTATTAGGAAAGTTGTATGATGATTATTAGGTATTATTGATTGATAATATGCAACTAGGGTTTGATATAATTGATGATATTGTACGATCAGAATCTGGACAGATTCTGAAAGTCGACTTGTAGGGTCTGTTTCGTGGCTTGAAAACAATTGATTTGATCGATTCTTTGCATGATTGTAACGTACAAGGTCTTAGCTTTTCATAATGGGCAAAACCATCGAATTTGGACGTCGTTTGAGTCGTTTTTGGAATTTCAATTGATTAGGGGTCATATCAGATTTTCGGATTTGTAAATTGGGTTAACTTTAAATGGTCATAACTTGAGATTTACAAGGAATTAGATTATGAAATTTTTACAGTAGGTCAATACTGGAAAAATAGAGCTTTTCCAAGTGGATTCATCTCGTTTGGATGAATACACAATTTTTAAGAATTTTACTACTAAACTGACCTGTTGAGGAGATTTTCTGGACCTAGCTGTGTTGTACGAATTTTCATAATTTTTGTGTTTAGAATTGAGACAAAAAAAAAATAGGTATTGTCGAGTGAATCCCAAAGTAAATTCAGTAAAAATTTGGGAGGTTAACTCACTGGTTTACTATTTTAAATAAATTCGTTTTGATGGCGCACAATCTGTCCTGAAAACACAGATTGTGTATTATGTGCTTATGTGCTTAATTGAGGTCTTAGGTGGTATGGAATGGACATGTAACGGAAGTACACTTGTCTGAGACACATACGGAATGTAGAAACTAATTGTAACCAACGTATTCACCAACGGGTCCGTAGGGTTTACTATTGCATGTAGAATCACTAGGCGTCGCATACACACTTTTGGACATTTAAAACGCCTTGGACAAACGAGTTATATGGGTAATGATATTACGCCTATACTCACTAAGCGACACTGTTATTAGGGTGTCGGTAGCATATATTGCTTGCTGTTCGGATTCTTTGCTTGCACGTTAAGGTGAGTTTACGGCCCCTCTTTTAAACTGGTTTCATACTTTCGGGGAGAAAACATGTGTTAAAACTATTATTTGGTAACTACTGTCATACTATGGGTTTCTATTGTGTACTACACGATCTTTGGAAGTCCGGGGGGAACCATGAATGTGCGGGTTTGCACAACGGGGAAATGTGAATAGCGCTATTGGGAGTGACCAACCCCGCTCGTCGGCTTGGAGGGCCGGGCGAGTGCATATTGTCTCAAACAGGAACAACAGGAACAACAGGAACTTACATCGGGCATACTTTTGGTATTCGCGTTAGTAATGGTTTTCCAATCGTGGTAGTAACAAAACGTACGCCTAGCTAGCGTATACTGGTTTTTCGATTATTATAGTATGGACAGGTGGACTTGGAACTTGGATACAAAACCTGTAAATTCACCAGCATTTTTGTGCTGACGTAAACTTTTACATGTTTTCTCAGGTCACTAAGGTAGCACAATGGAACTAGGGCGCACGCGTCTGCACGGCGTCTAGTTAGAGTCGCATGGTTTTCATATGTTGAACAATTGGTTTACTTTTGAGATACTGTTTTGAATAAGCTTCCGCTGTAAACGGGAATTTTAAACATTGTTTCGAAATTACATTATGTTCATGTTAGACTTGTTTATTGTGATCGTTGGTTTGGATCCTGGTTTGTCATGCGCCTCGCGGTAAAACTCCGCAAGTGGATTTTGAGGGTGTGACAGATTGGTATCAGAGCCAATGGTTATAGTGAACTAGGACTGCATGTAGGGTCTAGTCTATAGCCGAGTCGCACACACTAGACGATCACATGGTACTAAACGTTATAGTGGTTTACGTATGGTCTTGTCGGGGTGTCTCTAAATCGTTGGTCTTTCTATGTTACATCATCCGTTCTATCTTAGGTTGGGTTACTTGTTTTCTAGGCAGTGTAGTCTATTGGAGTAACTCGTGTGCTCTTGAGATTTGTCCAAGGCTCGGACATCTCCCTTTCGCACTCCAATAGGAACACTTGTCATAAACTACCGTGGCATTACGGTGTGTAGCTAAGAGTCTATGTTCGGTGATTTGAACTTTGAACTAGGAGAACACTTGGAGGACCATGTAGAGCGGTTTATCATTTTGGGTGCACACAAAATCATAAACCGAAATGCATGGAAGCCCTGGTGAGCTCTGGGTTTGAGGGGATAGTCCTGGATTGGATCTAGCTTTGATCTTGTGAACATTAGTGGTTATCCTTATCTGCGAAACTAAATTTTCTCGCTCTTTCTGCCAGAATCATGTCTGGAGTACGAGGAGGACGTGGAGGTGGTCGCAATGGTGGACGTGGTGGTGGTCGCGGTGGTGCTGGTGGTCGTGGAGGTGTTAACCTATCGCAGGATGATCTGAACAACTTACTCCAAGCTGCCTTTCAGTTAGGGCACAACGGTGGTGGTAAGTTGTTTTATCCGTTTTCTTTGCATCATTGGTGAACCTTGTTTACGTTATTCGTAGTTCTCATACGTTTCATTTCAGGTGGTCCTGTTGACCCACCCCCACCCATGTGCACCTACAAGATGTTCCGGGACTGCAAGCCCCAAGAATTCTCTGGCACTGAGGGTGCGGTTAGCTTGCTTAGGTGGTTGGAGAAAGTGGAGTCGGTATTTCTGATGTGTAACTGTCTCCCAGAAGATCGGATGAAGTATTCGGCTGCGTTATTTCAGGACGTGGCATTAACTTGGTGGAATGGTATCACCCAGAACATGGGTATTGGGGAGGCATATGCTATGCCATGGGAGAACTTTGTGCAGTTGCTGAAGCGGGAGTATTGCCCGAGGGAAGAAGTACAGAAGCTGGAGCATGAGGTGTGGAACCTCAAGATGACTGGATCGGAAATCGAGAAGTATACTGTGAGGAGGAATGAGTTGGCAGTGCTGTGTCCCGATCTGCACGTGCCAGAGTATCGTAAGATTGAACACTATGTATCAGGGTTAGTGCCGGAAATTGCAGGGTTGGTGGCTGCTGGAAATCATCCTACTTATGCGGAGGTAGTTCGATCGGCCCATAGGATGACCAACTTAAAGGTGAATGAGGGGATTTTGCCTGCGAAAGGTTCGACTGTTAAGGCCCCAGAGAACAACAAGCGCAAGTGGGAGAACGACGGGAAAGGATCTGGGTCTACACAGCAGGGTAAAAGGTTTGATAATGGGGGTTCATCTTCTTCGGGTAACAAGCAGGGTGGTTATGCGGGAAAACTGCCCAAATGCAACAAGTGTGGACGCCATCACCAAGGGAACTGCGATAGTAACCGTTGTCACCGCTGCCAGCGAACAGGGCATTATGCTAAGGATTGTCGGGCTACACTTCCATCGACTCAGGCTCCGACTAACAGTTCAGCTCCGACTACTCAGGGGACTACAGGGAAACAAGGATGCTACAACTGTGGTGACACTGGGCATTACAAGAAGGATTGCCCAAAATTGAAGCAGGGTGGGAACAACGGTAATGGGAACAACGGGGGCGGCGGCAGAAATGCACGTGCCTTCGTCATTGGAGCCGCTGAGGCTAGACAGGACCCTGACACAGTCACCGGTACGTTTCTTCTCAATAATCGTTCTGTTAGCGTGTTATTTGATTCTGGTGCCGACAAGAGTTTTGTATCCATGGATGTTAGTCGACTGCTAAATGTAGCACCCGTACCATTAGAGGCCAAGTATATTATTGAGTTAGCTGACGGTAAGACGATTGAAGCTACTAGTGTTCTTCGGGAGTGTCAATTAGAGTTGTCGGGTTTATCATTCCCCATCGACCTTATGCCGGTACCTTTGGGTAGTTTTGACGTTGTGGTAGGAATGGATTGGTTATCTTTGTATCGCGCGGAGATTGTCTGTTACGATAAGGTTATTCGGATTCCTCTCCCTGATGGAGAATTTCTTTCTGTGTACGGTATCAAGGGTGGTGTCCCGCTAAACATCATCTCTAGCATGAAAGCCCTTAAGTGTCTTCGAAAGGGTTATCCAGCCGTATTGGCGCTTTTATCTGTTTCCTCTGGTGATGAAAAGCAGATCGACGACATCCCGGTGGTACGCGAGTTTCTTGATGTTTTTCCCGATGATTTATCTGGCCTTCCTCCTCATCGTCAAGTCGAGTTCGGTATTGATCTTGTACCAGGGGCTGCTCCTATTGCTCGGGCCCCCTATCGTCTTGCACCTCCCGAGATGCAAGAATTGTCCAGTCAGTTACAGGAACTCTTGGACAAGGGTTTCATCCGGCCAAGTTCTTCCCCTTGGGGAGCCCCGATTCTATTTGTTAAGAAGAAGGATGGGAGTTTCCGATTATGCGTAGATTACAGAGAACTGAACAAATTGACCATCAAGAACCGTTATCCTCTTCCACGTATCGATGCTCTATTCGACCAGCTTCAGGGTTCTAGTTATTATTCCAAGATCGATTTGAGGTCCGGTTATCACCAGCTGCGCGTCAGGGAGGCTGACGTTGCAAAGACTGCTTTTCGAACACGTTATGGCCATTTCGAATTCTTGGTCATGCCTTTCGGTCTCACGAACGCACCAGCGGTTTTCATGGACTTGATGAACCGCGTCTGTAAACCATATCTGGATAAATTCGTTATTGTATTTATTGATGACATTCTGATCTACTCGAAGAACGAGACCGAACACGGGGAACATCTGCGGTTAGTTTTGGAACTCTTGCGACGGGAACAACTTTACGCCAAGTTCTCAAAGTGTAACTTTTGGTTACGCGAAGTTCAATTCCTAGGACATGTGGTCAATGAACTAGGGATTCATGTCGATCCAGCTAAGATCGAAGCGATCAAGGACTGGGGAGCACCAAAGACGCCAACTGAGGTGCGGCAATTCCTAGGCCTTGCGGGCTACTATCGTCGTTTCATTCAGGGGTTCTCGAAGATTGCTCAACCCCTCACCACTCTCACTCAGAAGGATAGGAAATTCGACTGGGGTGAACCACAAGAGTCAGCGTTTGAAGAACTGAAGTCAAAACTGTGTTCTGCTCCCATTTTGTCTTTACCTGAAGGCCCTGATGATTTCGTTGTTTACTGTGATGCTTCTATTCATGGTCTCGGTTGCGTGTTGATGCAACGCGAGAAAGTGATCGCGTATGCTTCTCGTCAACTCAAAGTGCACGAGAAGAACTACACCACCCATGACTTGGAGTTGGGTGCAGTGGTTTTCGCGTTGAAAATTTGGAGACATTACTTGTACGGTACCAAATGCACCATCTACACCGATCACAAGAGTCTCCAACACATTTTCGACCAACAACATTTGAACATACGGCAGCGTCGTTGGATCGAACTTTTGAACGACTATGATTGTGCTATTAAGTACCATCCTGGCAAGGCGAATGTTGTAGCAGACGCCTTGAGCAGGAAGGAATCTACTAAACCTCGTCGCGTTCGGGCATTGCAGCTCACTATTCACTCATCGTTACCTGATCGACTCCGTTCTGCCCAATTGGAAGCTTTGAAGGAGGAAAACCTTAAAGCTGAAACTATGCACGGTGCCGACAAGCACCTAGAGCGAAGGCCTGATGGCTTGCACTATTTTGCAGAACGTATATGGGTTCCTTTGTTCGGGGGACTACGGGAGCTTGTCCTTGATGAGGCTCATAAGTCCCGGTATTCTATTCATCCTGGTTCGGATAAGATGTACCAAGATCTGAAGGTGCTTTACTGGTGGCCAAACATGAGGTCGGACATAGCCTCATATGTGAGCAAATGCTTGACCTGTGCTAAGGTCAAGGTGGAATACCAGAAACCGTCGGGTCTCTTGCAACAACCTGAAATTCCGGAATGGAAATGGGAACGGATTACTATGGATTTTGTCACACAACTTCCTAAGTCACCAAGCGGGAACGACAAGATATGGGTGATTGTCGATCGGTTGACGAAATCAGCTCATTTTCTTGCTATTAAGGAGACCGACACCATGGATCGTTTGGCTCGTCTTTATTTGAAGGAGGTCGTTTCTAAGCACGGGGTACCAGTTTCTATTATTTCGGATCGTGATTCCCATTTTACTTCTCACTTCTGGAAGTCTTTGCACAAGGCTTTGGGTACCCAACTAGACATGAGTACGGCTTACCATCCACAGACTGACGGTCAGAGTGAGCGTACGATTCAAACTTTAGAAGACATGCTGCGGGCATGTGTGATCGATTTTGGGAAGGGTTGGGAAGCTCATCTACCGTTGGTAGAATTCTCGTATAATAACAGTTATCACACGAGCATCAAAGCTGCTCCGTTCGAAGCACTGTACGGACGGAAATGCCGTTCTCCTCTTTGCTGGGCTGAAGTGGGTGAGAGTCAACTCACTGGACCTGAACTAGTGTACGAAACTTCGGAAAAGATCGTATAGATTCGTAATCGGTTGGCGGCGGCACGGGACCGGCAAAAGAGTTATGCTGATCAGCGTCGCAAACCACTGGAATTCCAAGTCAATGACAAGGTACTTCTAAAAGTCTCACCGTGGAAGGGCGTCATACGCTTTGGGAAGCGTGGCAAACTCAATCCGCGATATGTCGGCCCATTTACGATCCTGGAACGGATTGGGCCGGTGGCATATCGACTTGATCTACCGACGGAGCTCGGTAACGTACATAACGTCTTTCACGTGTCAAACTTGAAGAAGTGTCTGGCTGACGAGTCTCTCATCGTTCCACTAGAAGAGATCAAGGTTGATGATCGTCTTCGGATTGTGGAAGAACCTGTGGAGATCCTTGATTACAAGATTCGTAGCCTGCGTCACAGCAAGATTCGTATCGTTAAGGTTCGGTGGAACTCGGACCGGGGACCGGAATATACATGGGAACGGGAGGATCAGATGAAGTCTAAGTATCCTCATCTTTTTCCTAAGGAAGCGTTCGAGTCGAGACATGTCTCTTCGGCAGCTAAATGAATCTCGGGTCGAGATTCCTTTTAACGTGGGGATGATGTGACAACTCGGGTAAATCTCTCTTTTTGGTTTCTATTTTTGATTTCTATCTTTTGTTGTTTCCTTCGTTATTTCTTTTGGTACTTGTGCAATTTTCGGGACGAAAATTCTTTTAACGTGGGGATGATGTGACACCCGGCAAATTCTGGTTAACAACATTGTCTAGATGAAAGTCTACCTTAGCGAGTCACGCGTATATTATACGTAACGAGGGTTAGCTAGATAGCTAGAAAGGACATACGTGCATTGTCTAGGGTTTGAGACAACTTACAAAACGTTTTCTAGTCCGGTTTGGGACTACTTTCACATCTCGGGTTATGAGATGCTTTGACTCCTTGTGTGGGTCGGGTTTTGACTCCTTGTGTGAGTTAACGTGTGATTGCATGATTAGTGAACCTCGGACGTTGGTGAATAATAAACTTAGGTGTCTCGGTGATACCTGACAACTTATGTGAAAACCATACGTGATTATGTGAACCTAACCCGAACACGTTAATAAAAATTGTTAAAAGTGGAGCGTGAGGTTGATTAGGGTCTTAACGCATGGGGTTACACTTGTTACGGTCCGTAACAACGAAAACGTCGAAGGATAACGCGTCGGGAGGCGAAACGAGGCAAAAGCGCGCCACCCGGAGCTGTGAGCGGCCGCTCACAGGCTCCGAGCGGCCGCGCGAAGGGGACTGACGGGTTTAAACCGCCTCAAACTCATATTTAAACATCTTTAACTCCCATGCAGCCCTCATACTCAACCCTAATCGCCCCCTTACTGCCCCACACGAATATTTCACTCCAAAAACACCTGCTAAGGCTTAAGATCATCAATTGGGAGGCTCCAAGGCGCGCGATTGATTGATTTGAAGAGCTAAGGGTATAACTCATGATTTCTTACGCTTTTTACTTTATGTTTTATTGTAAAAATCCTATAACAAGTTTGTCCAGGTCTGATTGGATTTAATAAACATTAAAACATGAGTCTTTTTGAAGATTAAACGGATTAAACCTATTAATAAACGCGTAGTAACATCATAGGATGCTTGTTGCGCAAGTTATTGGTGTTTTGATCTTAAAAGCTTTGATCTTGACATGTTTGATAATAGGATCTGATGGGAATAGGTATTAGGAAAGTTGTATGATGATTATTAGGTATTATTGATTGATAATATGCAACTAGGGTTTGATATAATTGATGATATTGTACGATCAGAATCTGGACAGATTCTGAAAGTCGACTTGTAGGGTCTGTTTCGTGGCTTGAAAACAATTGATTTGATCGATTCTTTGCATGATTGTAACGTACAAGGTCTTAGCTTTTCATAATGGGCAAAACCATCGAATTTGGACGTCGTTTGAGTCGTTTTTGGAATTTCAATTGATTAGGGGTCATATCAGATTTTCGGATTTGTAAATTGGGTTAACTTTAAATGGTCATAACTTGAGATTTACAAGGAATTAGATTATGAAATTTTTACAGTAGGTCAATACTGGAAAAATAGAGCTTTTCCAAGTGGATTCATCTCGTTTGGATGAATACACAATTTTTAAGAATTTTACTACTAAACTGACCTGTTGAGGAGATTTTCTGGACCTAGCTGTGTTGTACGAATTTTCATAATTTTTGTGTTTAGAATTGAGACAAAACAAAAATAGGTATTGTCGAGTGAATCCCAAAGTAAATTCAGTAAAAATTTGGGAGGTTAACTCACTGGTTTACTATTTTAAATAAATTCGTTTTGATGGCGCACAATCTGTCCTGAAAACACAGATTGTGTATTATGTGCTTATGTGCTTAATTGAGGTCTTAGGTGGTATGGAATGGACATGTAACGGAAGTACACTTGTCTGAGACACATACGGAATGTAGAAACTAATTGTAACCAACGTATTCACCAACGGGTCCGTAGGGTTTACTATTGCATGTAGAATCACTAGGCGTCGCATACACACTTTTGGACATTTAAAACGCCTTGGACAAACGAGTTATATGGGTAATGATATTACGCCTATACTCACTAAGCGACACTGTTATTAGGGTGTCGGTAGCATATATTGCTTGCTGTTCGGATTCTTTGCTTGCACGTTAAGGTGAGTTTACGGCCCCTCTTTTAAACTGGTTTCATACTTTCGGGGGAGAAAACATGTGTTAAAACTATTATTTGGTAACTACTGTCATACTATGGGTTTCTATTGTGTACTACACGATCTTTGGAAGTCCCGGGGGGAACCATGAATGTGCGGGTTTGCACAACGGGGAAATGTGAATAGCGCTATTGGGAGTGACCAACCCCGCTCGTCGGCTTGGAGGGCCGGGCGAGTGCATATTGTCTCAAACAGGAACAACAGGAACAACAGGAACTTACATCGGGCATACTTTTGGTATTCGCGTTAGTAATGGTTTTCCAATCGTGGTAGTAACAAAACGTACGCCTAGCTAGCGTATACTGGTTTTCGATTATTATAGTATGGACAGGTGGACTTGGAACTTGGATACAAAACCTGTAAATTCACCAGCATTTTTGTGCTGACGTAAACTTTTACATGTTTTCTCAGGTCACTAAGGTAGCACAATGGAACTAGGGCGCACGCGTCTGCACGGCGTCTAGTTAGAGTCGCATGGTTTTCATATGTTGAACAATTGGTTTACTTTTGAGATACTGTTTTGAATAAGCTTCCGCTGTAAACGGGAATTTTAAACATTGTTTCGAAATTACATTATGTTCATGTTAGACTTGTTTATTGTGATCGTTGGTTTGGATCCTGGTTTGTCATGCGCCTCGCGGTAAAACTCCGCAAGTGGATTTTGAGGGTGTGACAACCAGAAGTCCCTGGGTTTGTGGACATCAACCTGCATGTAAGAATGATACAGTTGCAACAGGCGAATATATGACAGACCCAAAAAGGCGATAAAAGACAGAAAAATAAATAAATGAAATAAAGAATCAATAAATTCATGCGAAAATAACTGAGCGCAAATATATACAAGTAAGTCAAATATAAACAAATAGAATTAATAAAATGAACAGAAATAAGCAGACTAAGCCTAAAACTATACAAAGAATGAAATTAATAATTAGTCCAAATACGAACAAATAAATCTAATTAATCAAATAACGAACAAATCAAATTCATAGACAAACCAATTAATCCAATATTCAATAAATTAAATCTATCAACATCCTAATGAACGAAAAAAATCAAATCAAACAATTCTATAAGCAGATAAATGAACGAATCTATATGCAACCTATAAACCAATCTAAAATTAATCCAATATATCAACAGACAGATAAATCTAATAAAAATTTAAATAATCATATATGCAAATTAATGAATGAAATAACGAATCAAAGAAGTATAAACAAGTATTCACAAGCATGTACACTGGTAAAAAGTTGACTCGGTTCGTTCCTAAAGCTCGTCGCGTCCCCGGCAGCGGCGCCAAAAACTTGACGTGTGCGTAACTATACATATTTTACAATGGATTTTAACACACGTTTTGCTTTAATATTTATAAAAAATGGTTTCGACCTTCATATTAAAACACACACACTAGGGCAAGTGTACCCTGTCATATATGTAGTAAGTACAGATAAGAACCAAGTATCGATCCATGGACGCGCGCGGAGCAATTGTACTAAAACTCTGTCCCCGATTTACCAGTAGGAAAAGATAAGTTTGAGTTTTGTTTAAAACTAAATTAATTCTAAAACATGTAAATAACTTAACTACGACTCCAAATAGAAAATATAACTATATAAACTATATTTTTGCCAATCCTAGCATGTTATCTAAATATAATAAGTAATATAGGCGCGTGATCAACATTCCCATTTTCCGACAGTTAGTGTCCCTTTCGGGCATCCTAACATGACAACTATACAGAAAGCTAACACGAATACACACGTTAACCGCTTCAAGTCGTTCATTAGCGAGCAGCTGATATGATCTCACGCAGATCTTCTAAAGATAAGTTAGTCATCCGTTAAGAGTATTCTAACCTCACTAATTTAGGGAAGCGATACCGAATACACACGTAGCCACCTAAACTAGCATAAAGTAGATCATTTCACAACCTATTCCATTTTACCAACTTTGACCCCAGATCTACTAAGATCGCCATTTTTACCAAAATAACTACCAAAGATCATTAACCGTGTCAAAGACTAGTAACGGCACCATTAGGCTTTTTAAACCCTTTTACGTGCCGGTAAGCATTTTTAACCGTTATTCGACTGACTTTAACCAAACCAATACCCGGTTACAGGTTCATGGCATAAACTATTTAACAAGTTAACTAGTCTACTACCGGACGATTAAACGGACGGTTTTTCAACATGTATCCGCCTAACACATTCGACAATCGCTAAAGTCATTCAAATACAGCTACAAATCCATCAACAATGAAACAAGGTTGCGCTATGATCATCAAGATCTAATACGTGAAAAACGCCAAATTTATACAAAACATGATTACATGCCAAACGATTGTTTTTTCTACTAAATATTACTAAACATGATTACTAGACTATAATGTATTACATAAACAACACAAACAAGCTTAAACAAACTGATTTGAATCAAATAAAAGCATAATAGATCAAACCATAAAACTCGAATGTGATGGATTGGATGATGATAGATGATCCGGATGCGTTCCCGAGCTCGTTCCTCGCCTTTCCAGCAGCTCACAGGTCCAGAAAATCGCCCCAAATCGCCCAGAGAACACCCAATGTTTGATCAGTAGGTTCTGTTCTGTATTTATAGAAATTTTGATCTTTGGCACGGCCGTGCGCATAAAGTGCACGGCCGTGCACTTTAACTTTTTGAGTTGACGTGCAAGTGGGCAAGTGGTTGAGCTGCTGCTGGAAATATCTTGATATTTGGCACGGCCGTGCACCTAGGGTGCACGGGCGTGCCGGTCTGTGGTGGCCGAGTGCTTGGTGTGGCACTCCCTGGTGCACTGGCAGTGCCACTCGAGAAAAAGGGCATGCACGGGCACCCGCACGGGCGTGCTGATCTGGGTGCCCGAGAACTAAGGCTGCACACCCTGGTGCACTGGCAGTGCCACCCGTCTGTGTCCGAGTAACATGAGCCCGCACGGGCGTGCACCTGAGGTGCACGGCCGTGCCAATCTTCCAGACTTGGCTGATTTTGCCGAAACTTTCCGTCTTGTCCGTTTTTTCGCCCGGTTTCTTCGACTTTGTTCGTGGGACATCGTTTAGGACCTGCAATGAACATATGAAGCGATTAAGTACCGAATTCGTGCAATTATGGTCGAAAACGCGTAATTTGGGAGTTTAATCGGGGATTTAAATATGTATAGTTTAACGTATATCAATCCAGATCCTCCGGTTATGGAACAAGTTGACCGTGTGATGAAGGAAGATGAAAATATTGAAGCCAATCCAAACCCGCAAGGGTCGGTAGTTGTCGAGATTCCACAAAATTAGGATGAAGTTGTGACTGCTCAAAAGAGTGTTGAGAAGGCTGCAGGGAAGAAGAAGATTGATGATGTGTCTCCCTTAAATATAGATTCTGAAGTTCCCGTGTTAGAGGGGGACCGAGTTCTTGGTCAAAGCTCTGTGCAGGGAACTAATATTGATGTGAACTTGTCTAAGCCTGATGTGGTTGATGCTTCAGGAATCAAAACAACTGATCTTATAAGAACTGTCAGTGGATCAACGGTGTTGTACAGGAAATCCAGCTCTGAGGGTAATAGGGGATCACGCGGATCAGGGCAGGCTGGAAGTGGCTGAGGTAGATTTTCCTCGCGCGGCCCTGAACAGCCTAGGCCAAATCAACCACGTTGGGATATCTTGGAGACTACCCATTTTACAAACCCTTTAGATGCGGAGGAATTTGTGACGTTGTCCGTCCCTCCCCGCGAGCGTGATTACCAAGATAGCGTGGACCGCATATTTTTGTTCAATGATATAGCTGTGAATCTTGCCCTGTAGGTGAGTGGCATTGGATCCCTTATCCGTCGCGAGAATGAATTTATACGCGATTAGCAAAACCTGAAGGATTCCGAGGCCTCCTTACTGCAACGGGAAGAGGATTTCCAGCTTTCCAGTGATGGTATCCGGGCGGAGATTGATCTGTATAAGCATAAGGCTCGCGTAGCGGGTGAGGAGGTGAAGAAGTTGAAAGTTGAGAAAGCGGAATCCTCCAAACTGTGGAAGGAATCCTGCCACCGGACCAACCTGGAGATGGAGCGTTTGTGCTCCACTGTTGAAAAGTTGAAGAATGATAATGCCCGACTTAACCGAGAAGCCGAGGAAAAGTAGAAAACCGTTGATGCCAAGCAAGCATAGTTAGCTGACATCATTGGTAAACTTAATTAGCAACATGAAGACCTATTGAAGGCCACAACCGCGCTGTCAGAAGCAGAGTTACAGGTCCTAGCTCTTGGCCGGAATAAAGGCAAGTTGGAAGAGGAGAAAGCCTTTGTAGAACCTTCACGTTCCCAACTTGAAGTGGAATTGAACCAAACGCGTGGGGCTTTTCAAGATGCTTCCAATGTTGCCATTGCTTTCCGGGACCGTGTGAATTGGTTGATGCAGGACGGTGTGCCCGGGGTAAGTTGTCTATCTTTTCTAATAGATTTGTTTCCTGTTGTGCATTGCGTGATTGAATCTTGACTTCTGCGCAGATTTTTAAGCGTGTGTGGAACGAGCCGAAGTTAGGAGATGTTATTGCAAAAATTGCTAGTTCCGCTCTGAAACAGGGTCTTCAACTGGGGTTCAGCGAAGCCTTTTATCATCACGCGGCTGCAAAGAAGATTGAATAAGGTCCATATTATGATCAGCCATATGAAGCGGAGATGGTGCAGGCACAAGAGGAATTTGAAGCCCTATCCTTCGATGTATTTGATGTGGTGGGTGAGTGTGTGAAGACGAATGATCCTGTTGGGGAACTCTGCGCATATTTCATGGAATCAGACCGGCTCGGTGCGGAGTTTGAGGAGAAAGCTCGCAAGGAAGAAGAGCTTAAGAAAGCTATTGTGGCTGGCGGAACTGGTGCCTCTTCTTCGACCGGCGTTGCGCATGAAGAAGCACCGCATGTCGATGATGTGTCGCATTATCTTAATGTTGGTGATTGAAACTGATTGTACTTGAACAATTGTTTTCCTTTTTTAATTTTGTAATGCTTTAGACATCTGTGTTTTGCCAATGTTTGTCATTTTGTAACTCCGTGTTGCTTATTCTACAATGTGTCCGCGAGCTAATCATGAGCTGATGTCACTTGATGTGACAATTATTTGTGTCAGACAGTGGCTGACGTAATTAAATGCAGAAGCAACAGTTTCGACGGCTCATGTTAGTTTCTGACTTTGCGTCTGTCACACTTCCCAATCCTAATCAAGTGCTTTTCCATTAATGGTAATTAAATACTCGTACTCCCCTTTCTATATATAGCAAGTGCATGGTTACAATTGCTTGAAAGTAACTTGTGAGAAAAATTCTTATCCTCTTCCAAAAATAATGTCGACCAATATTCCACCCAATAATCTTCATTACTCTGAAAAGATAGCAGTGCATGGGATGGTAGAGTTATTTCATCATCCAGTTCGTGTCGAGATGTCTGCTGATGCCTTTGATCGATTAGCCGAGTATTGTGGCTATCTGCTGTCCCAAGAAAACATGAGGCCAGATGATTTAGATGATCAAGGGACCTCTGATGGGAAACCTTTGAAGATGAAGAAGTTGTCAGAACTTGGTGATTCGCCCAGAACTCCTAAGCTCAAATTTCACAAAGTTGAGGGCAAATGGAAGCATGCCTCTTAGTTCTGGCTTGGTAGATATATATATATATATATATATATATATATATATATATATATATATATATATATATATATATATCCATGTGTAGAACAAGCTTTGTTGCATATGATATAATGATGATGTAATCCGTGGTGTATGTTTGGACCACTCTTTTTGTATGCTTGATGATTGAATATGGAACGATCATATATGATGCTGTTGTATGCATGTCTTGTGTATTGTTTGCTTGTTCTTCTTATTCATTTGATAAGATGAAATGCTATGGGAAAACATTCTTTATTGCAACATACACGAGTTGGGCCATGGGTCTTTATTACAAATGCAATAGAAATAAAAAACTTAAATATAGCAAGTGTGCAGTTGAGCTGCATTCCAGGTGCGTGGAATGGGCGTATCATCCAAACGTTCCAAAGCATACGCGCCATTTCCCAGCACCTCTTGTATTTTATAAGGTCCTTCCCAGTTGGGAGCAAGCTTACCAGGTTTTTCGGCATTTGACGCTTCATTACAGCGGAATACATAATATCCTATGCAGAAGGGATGCTCTTTGACGCGCGCATTATAGTACTTCTCCAATTGTCGCTTGTAGTTGGCTTCGCGGATAGAGGCCATGTCCCGACGCTCTTCCAATAGATCTAAGTTCATCCGCAGCTCTTTGTCATTGTCATTGTTTTGCGCGAACAACACTCTTGGGGATGGGCACCTGACCTCGGTGGATATCACAGCCTCGGTTCCATACGTTAGGCTAAACGGTGTTTCCCCATTGCTAGTTTTCGATAACGTACGATGAGCCCATAAAACATGAGGGCGCTCATCTACCCAGCCACTGCGCTTCGTTCCTAATCGGGCTTTGATGCCTTCGATGATGCTTCGATTAGCACGCTCCACCTGGCCGTTGCCTTGAGGGTGAGCAACCGAAGTGAATATCTGTTTGACGTTCATGGAAGTGAGCCATTCTTGTAAATGTTGATCCGCGAACTGCGTACCGTTATCGCTCACAATCTCTAGTGGCAAGCCGAATCTGCAAATGATGAACTCCCATATAAATTTCTTGATGCTGCGTCCATCTATTGATGCTAAAGTCTTAGTTTCCACCCATTTGGTGAAGTAATCAATTGCTACCACTAGGTATTTGACGTTTCCTGGTGCTGTGGGAAAAGGTCCCACCAGGTCAATGGCCCATTTTTGAAATGGCCACGCGGCTGTGACTGGTACCAAGTTGTTTTTTGGTCTGAGTGTACCCAGTGCGTGCCGCTGACAAGCATCACATTTCCCCAACTCGGCTACTGCATCTATATGCATTCCGGGCCAATAATAGCCCGCATTCATGAGTTTGGCTACTACCATTCTTGGGCCCGCATGTAGTCCACAGGATCCTTCGTGGATGTCCTTGATCAGGTATGTGGCTTCTGTAGAGTCTACGTATCGTAATAGCGGCCAAAGATATGAACGTCGGTATAAAATACCATCAATGGCTTCATAATGCAAAGCCTTGTTTTGGAGCTTTCGGGCCTCTGCTCGATTGGACGGGAGAATCCCCTTGGTCAGATAAGCCAGAATAGGGGCTATCCATGAGTTTTTACTCGTTTAAATTACATTCACCTGTCTTTGTGGTACAGACGGTTGGTTTAACACCTTGACCCGCACGTCTTTGGCCAAGTGGTTGAACACTGTTGAAGCCATCTTGCTTAAAGCATCCGCAGGTTTGTTCTTCTTATGCCTTACATGGTTCACTTTGCAATAGATAAAGCTGCGCATTAGCTCCTTGGTGTGTTCCAAGTATAAGATCATTGATGCTTCCCTGGCTTCGTACGAATCATCTATGTGATTTGCCACCAACATAGAGTCAACGTAGGCGTCAACGTGTTGAGCCCCCATTTTTTTTTGGCTATGCGCAGTCCTGCCAGGAGAGCTTCATATTCTGCTTCGTTGTTGGTAGTTGGGAAGTCGAGTCTTATGGCATAAGTATACTCTTTGCCTTTCGGGGTTATTAAACGTAACCCCGCCCCAACACCTTCATCGTTACATGCACCATCAGTGAATAGTTCCCACTTTTGTGATTCGTCTGGTGGAGTCGAGCTAGATGATGCTTCATTTTGGCATTCTTAAATTTTATATGTGGGGACTTCCATGACGAAGTCTGCTAAGATTTTCCTCTTGAAAGAAGGTCTTGCCTTGTAAGTAATTGAATGTTCACCCAACTCGATGGCCCACTTGGCTAGCCTTCCTGAGAGTTCTGGCTTGCGCAGGATGTCGTTGATGCGGAAGTCAGTCAAGACATTAATGGGGTGACCCTGAAAGTATCAGCGCAACCTTCTTGAGGCATGAATCAATGCTAGGACCAGCTTTTCCATTGTTGAATAACGAGTTTCTACGTCAAGGAGTGTTCGGCTGACGTAGTAGATTGGGGTTTGTACCCCTTTTCTGTCAACCATGAGTACTGCGCCTACCGCTTTGTCCATAATGGACAAGTATAAGGTAAGTGGTTCTTTTGGTAAAGGCGCAGCGAGTATTGGCAGGTTGCTCCGACACTTCTTCATTTCTTGGAAGGCCTTTTCTGCTTCCTCGGTCCATTTAAAGTTGGACTTTTTCAGACAGCTCTTCAGCGTGTCAACAAAAGGAAACGACTTGGACGCGTAGTTTGACAAGAAACGGTTCAAAGCTACGAGGTGTTCTATCAATGTCTGGATCTCTTTCACAGAAGACGAAGATGTCATGCGCTCAATTGCCTGAATCTTTTCCAGATTTCGCGCGGAAGCCATCTTTAGTGACTATGACTCCCAAAAACTTTCCCTCTTCCATCCCGAAGGAACACTTGCTTCGGTTTAGCTTCATTCTTACGCTTCGGAGTTGTTCGAAGGTCTTCTGGATATCTTTCAGCATTTGGTCTTCCTCTCTGCTTTTGATGACGAGGTCGTCTACATAGACTTCCAAGTTAACACCAATATGTTTCACGAATGTCGTATCCATTAAACGTTAGTATGTGGCCCCAGCGTTCTTGAGCCCAAATGCCATCTTTGTGTAACAAAAAGTTCCAATATCAGTGCGGAACGCTTTTTTGTCTTCATCCTCTTTGGCCGTTTGGATCTGGTGATACCCTTTGTAGGCATCAAGAAACCATTTAAACCTGAACGGTGCCAAGGAGTCGACTTTTAAATTGATCTCAGGCAATGGGTAACAATCTTTAGGGCAGGCCTTGTTTAAATCTTTGTAATCCACGCACATGCGCCAACTGCCGTTAGACTTTCCCACCATTACTGGGTTGGCTACCCATGTTTGATATCTGCTTTTGCGAAGAATCCCTGCTTTTAATAGTTCCATTACTTGTTCGTTCATGGCCTTTGTTTTCTCCGGCCCCATACTGCGCTTCTTTTGAGCAACAGGTTTAACTGTCCTATAAACATTAAGCTTATGCTCCGCGATGTGACGCGGAACACCAACCATGTCTGCTGGTTGGAAAGCAAAGATATCCATGTTCTTTGTGAGGAGTTGTTTCAAGTGCGTGCGGATGGAGTTGGAGATTGCATGGCCAATGACAACTGTCTGTTCCATGAATTTAGGGTTGATAACCCATTTTTCCAGTTCGGTTATGACAGTTGGTTTCAATACTTTTGCGGGTTTCTACGCATCAGTTAAATGACAGTTCTTGTTCCCGCGTATGAAGGCTACACCAGTCCGGGTAGGAAAATCTGCCATTTGGTGTGGTGTAGATGCATTGCAATTGAATTTTGCCAAGCCTTCCCATCCCAGCAAGATGTCATGTAACGAATTGACGGGAAGTACTATGAAGTCACAGACTTATGTGCGCGAGTTCCTTCCATCCGAAAGCATGACTGGGAATGTGAGCATCCCCAACGAAAATATCATCTCATGGATGAAGCCTGAGATAGGCTCTGTCACAGGGACTATTCTTACTTTATCATATTCGTCCAGCTATTCAAAGCATTGTTGGTACATGATATCAGTGCTACTTCCATTGTCTAGAAACATGTACCTTGTACGGTAATGTCCCACAACTCCCGTGATGATCAGCGGAGCTGTTGATGAAGCTCTGCCCTTTACCCTTGGCATGATGACATCTGCTTCTTTCCACGAGTCATCATTGACGACCGCGAATGATCGTTTGTGACTGGTTCCTTTGTGAGTCATGCTGCAATTATGGCACGTAGTGTGATAAACGTGATGCGCGTTTAGGTTACGGATCTTCATTTGGGAAGGCTCACCCCCTTCCGCATGCTCTCTTTGTTTTTTCCGCACATTCTTCACGAGATGCGCTAATTGGCCTGACTTTATTGCATTTTCGATTTCCATCTTGAGGCTGTAACAATTGTCTGTTAAGTATCTGTAATCTTCGTGATACTCGCAGTACTTAGAGTTATCAACGTCTCTTCTATCACGGCTCAGCTCTCATGGTTTTGGGAATTCGATCTGCTCTGTCTTTAGAACCTCAGAAGGTGTCTTAGACAATGGGGTCCAGTTATAGTTCTTTCTTTGATGCCCCTTTTGATCACGGGATCCCTTTGAACTCAGGTAGTTTCGCGCATCCTGTGTGGAAGAATACTTTCCTTCGTCTGTTGTGCCAGAGATTCTAGACCAGACAGATTGCTTCCATTTTCCTTTGTTATTGGAAGCCACATGGTGGTTGCTGTTCTGATGCATACTTTTGTTACGATGAAAGGAACCCTCTGAAGACGCGTAAACTTTCGTAGCTTCAATCACTTCATCCCACGCAGTGGGTACACCGTCCTTTCCAGTAAGGCACTTCATTAAATCATCATTTCTCACGCCGTGAATAAATGTTGCACGGGTAAGTTCTTCTCCGCATCCTAGTTGGAGAGCTTCTTTGTTGTATCGCACTATGTAATCTTCTAATGATTCAATTTCATTGCGTGTGCATAACATAATGTGTGCCTTATCCTTATTGTGTTTTCCGAGGTGCGAGAAGTGATTCTTGAACTTCCTAATTAAATCATCAAAATCCACCAGGCTTCCCATGGGCAAACTTTCGTACCAAACTCTAGCTGCCCCTGTTAGTGTTTGAACAAACAAGTGACACCAAACTTGGACGGGCCAGAGTTTGGAACTTCCCGCACGGTCAAAAGCATGCAGGTGATCATCTGTGTCGCGTAGACCATCATATTTCCCGATTGTACTTGGGAGCTTACATTCTTGGGGCATAAGTGCCACGGCTATCCGTGCGCAAAACTTTGATCGCTCTGCAAAAGGTTTTTGGTCTGTAAGGTTTGTACAGATCATCGTCTTTTGGTACTTGGTTACTTGCAACTGATTTTGAACATTGCTTGCGATTAGAGTTATGTTGGACCTCGTCCTCAGATTCATAGCCGTCAGGTTCCTCGTCCAGGTTGACGCGGTCCTGACCGCGAATATTTCTACCACGTTCTCCACCACGTACCGCCTGACGAGGTCCCGTTGGACGACGGCCGTTGTTGTTTTCCGGAGGTGAATTTGGATCATCCTCTAGAGTACCAAAACTCAAGGTCTTCTGTGCATTTAGCTTAGCCTTTTCGAGAACCATCTTTTGGTATTCGACTATCGTCTTGGAGTTTTGTCTCGCTAACCATTTATCCGGATCCACCGGAGATTCGTTATCTTGTTTCTTTTTTCGACCTGGTAACCCACCCCTGAATGGGTTAAACTGGAATGTTGTCAGTTGCTTTTGTGTTACATTCTTTGTTATGGTGTTTGGTGCAACATCGTTTATCTGGTCATCGATCGTTGCATCAACCTCAGCAGTGTTTTGGTTTGCACCATTTGAAGAAACCATGGTTGCTAGTTTGAAAGATGAAAGAACCGATAGGGATGGCACCAATGAAGAAACAAATAGCTCGCCTTAGAGAAATGAACCTGAAACCACTACACCCCTAATGCGATTTGTCATTTATTCCCAACCCAATTATATATAACTAGGTGATTGCCCGCGTGTACACGCGGTTCAACAATTAACAATTATTTGGAGTGGTAAAACCTATAAAAATATAATAGAAATATTTAATTAAAATATAAAAGTAAGGAATACACATGTTATTCAAATATCACTAAATATTTGTAGTATATACATGGCTACTGATGTATAAAAATGAATAAAGCATCAACATATTTAACCTAACATTATACTTCTATATTTGTAGTGTATTCATGGCATGACCACATATGCACCACATTGCTTATAGCACTCTTTATATTTTACGACCTGCCATTTATAATTAAAAAAAGAGAAAACAAAATAATAGTCAACTCACAAAATTGAAATAAAATAATGTAATTGCATAATAGTCTGAGGCAATGCTTACTTTACTACATTATGTAACAATGATAGACAATCTCATCATTTAAACATAAAACAATGCAATAATAGACAACTTACCATTTGGTTTCTTCAACCCTTTGGTCAAACAAAGTGCATTTGCTCAATCAAATTCTTATTTCTCTTTACTACTCCTTCTCACAATGATGGTTATGAAAGCAAAACTCAAAACAAAAATAACACAGAAGACTGTATAGAGATCTAGTAGTATATATATAAACAACTTAGCAAAGTGTAATTAGAACTTATTGAATTTACCCTAGTTATGTGTATTACAAGTTACATTGCCATTATATGAATGTATAATCAAGCGAGTCAACTTAAAAAAGTCTAATCATTCATCTTGATCAGTCGAGTCAACTTAAAAAAATTGTAATATAAAGCTTCTGTAACCATCCATTAAGAGAAATGAATGATACACATAAGAAGGTTATAATTAGACTTCAAGCTCAAATGCATAAATTTTCAAAATAACAGCTGATTATTTAAAGTAAAAAATTATTAATTACGTTGTTTTTAATACATATTTAATATTCTTGACCGATTTTGACCAAAGTAATTAATAATTTTTTATTTTAAAAAAAAACTAAAAATCTTATAAATTACATGGACGTGCCATATGGTACAATATAGAGGTGTCTAGATTGAATGTTGAATGTGGTTGTGTCATGTGTACCCATGGTTGCAGAACTCGCTAGGCGCTACCAACTCGGCCGACTGGGGAGTTGCGAGTACTCGGCCTAGTCGGGCGAGTACTCGGGGGTCGAATCGGCCTATGAGGGGAGTACTCGGAATATTCGGCCAACTCGGCTATACTCGGTGACCCACCCTGTAGCGAGTACTCGGCGAGTAATCGGTCAACTCGGACGACTTTTGCAACTATGTGTGTACCAAGAGAGTTTTGTTTATTAGATGTTAGATTAGATTTTAATAATTCAAATACTTTTTAATGTTTGTAGTATGTCTGTCATTCGGTGTGAAAAAATAGACCAAACCATAAAACAAAGAAACAAATAACTAAGTCGATATAGGACTCGTGCGTTGCGACAAACCTGTCAAATTACAAAAATTCAAAAATAGATATAAAGACGTTTAACCACACACACATATAAATTAGAATGAAACATAAAACAAACAAATTGTGAAAAATGATAACTATAAGGAGCAAGGTTGAGAGTAAAATAATTGTGAGGTTAAATTTCAAAAGATAAAAGTAAAAAAAAAATCATTTTATTTTTTTTAAAACACCATAAACATGAGGTATAACACCTCTAATAAAAAAAAGTTATAAATTAATGTTATGTAAATCTATTCTATCTATATAATAAATGATTACATCTCGGGTCGAATGGAGACCTTAGAAAGGGCCTCATGGATCCAACCGATAAATGGAGCTCCAAGTTTCAAGTATATAAACCGTTTTCTATTTTTTTTCATTCTCCACAACATAATTCTCCATTTCTTCCTAACAAACCTTTCTATCCTTCTTCTTCATCTTTCATACTTTGTTGATTCTCTACAAACGATTCAAGGTAATCCTATCATACTCTTCTAATGTTAGTTCCTATTATTATTTTCGCTTCATTATTTGTTCTTAACATTATTATTATAAAAGAAATCATCGGTATTTAGGCATGTGTTCGTCATTCAAAATTTGATTTATTTGAATCCGATTTTTTTTTTCAAAACAAATAAATCAATCTGATTTATTCATTCGTATTTTTAAGAAATTGATCAAACCTATTTATTCTGTTTGATTATTCTTTTCTTAATACCGATTTTTTTAATTAGAAGGGTATTTAAATATATACTTGATCGGTGATACTCATTTACAAAGAATATTTAATATTTTTTTTAAATACGCTGCAGGTGAAAATAAGCATTTGAGTCCGATTTTTTTATCAAAACAAATAAATCAATCTGATTTATACATTAGTATTTTCAATAAGTTTATCAAACCGATTTATTCGGTTTTCTATTTTTATAATTCAAATGATTGTAATTAGTTTGCTAATTTTAAGTATTATTCATTTATTTCCGTATTATTCATTGATTTCCGTAATATAATTAGTTCATATGAACATGGAAAATTGAAATGAAATGATTTTAACGATAATTAATTAATTACAAAAGTCATAATATAATAATTAAATTAGCAAACTAATTATATTACGAAAATCAATGAATAATGCTTAAAATTAGCAAAACTAATTGCAATTATTTGAATTATAAAAATGAAAAATTGAAATGAATTAATGACAATTAATTATATTACGAAAGTCATAATATAATAATTAAATTAGCACACTAATTATAATATAGAAATCAATGAATAATGCTTAAAATTAGCAAACTAATTGCAATCATTTTAATTATAAAAATGGAAAACTGAAATGATTATAATGACAATTAATTATATTACGAAAGTTATAATATAATAATTAAATAAGCAAATTAATTATATTACGAAAATCAATAAATAATGCTTAAAATTAGCAAACATATTGCAATCATTTGAGTTATAAAAATGGAAAATTGAAATGAGTTTAGTGACAATTAATTATATTACGAAAGTCATAATATAATAATTAAATTAGCAAACTAATTATATTGCATAAATCAATGAATAATGCTTAAAATTAGCAAACTAATTGCAATTATTTGAATTATAAAAATGTAAAATTGAAATGATTTTAATGACAATTAATTATATTACGAAAGTCATAATATAATAATTAAATTAGCAAACTAATTATATTTCGGAAATCAATGAATAATGCTTAAAATTAGCAAACGAATTGCATTCATTTGAATTATAAAAATGGAAAACTGAAATTATTTGAATGACAATTAATTATATTACGAAAGTCATAATATAATATTAAATTAACAAACTAATTATATTATGGAAATCAATGAATAATGGTTAAAATTAGCACACTAATTGCAATCATTTGAATTATAAAAATGGAAAATTGAAATGATTTTAATGAGAGTTAATTATATTACGAAAGTCATAATATAATAATTAAATTAGCAAACTAATTATATTACAAAAATAAGTGAATAACGCTTAAAATTGGCAAACTACTTGCAATCATTTGAATTATAAAAATGCTTATTATCAAAGAATAATGCTTAAAAATAGCAAACTAATTGCAATCATTTTAATTATAAAAACGGAAAATTGAAATGAGTTTCATAACAATTAATTATATTACGAAACTCATAATTTAATAATTAAATTAGCAATCTAATTATATTACGAAAATCAATGAATAATGTTTAAACTTAGCAAACTAATTGCAATCATTTGAATTATAAAAATGCTTATTATCAATGAATAATGCTTAAAATTAGCAAACTAATTGCAATATTTTGAATTATAAAAATGGAAAATTGAAATAAGTTTAATGACAATTAATTATATTACGAAACTCATAATATAATAATTAAATTAACAAACTAATTATATTACGAAAATAAATGAATAATTTTATAATTAGCAAACTAATTGCAATCATTTAAATTATAAAAATAGAAAATTGAAATGATTTTAATGATAATTAATTATATTACGAAAGTCATTATATAATAATTAAATTAGCAAACTAATTATATTACGGAAATCAATGAATAATGCTTAAAATTAGCAAACTAATTGCAACCATTTGAATTATAAAAATGGAATATTGAAATGATTTTAATGACAATTTATTATATTATGAAAGTCATAATATAATAATTAAATTAGCAAACTAATTATATTATGGAAATCAATTAATAATACTTAAAATTAGCAAACTAATTGCAATTATTTGAATTATAAAAATGAAAAATTGAAATGATTTTAATGACAATTAATTATATTACGAAAGTCATAACATAATATTGAAATTAGCAAACTAATTATATTACGGAAATCAATGAATAATGATTAAAATTAGGAAACTAATTACAATCATTTTAATTATAAAAATAGAAAATTGAAATAAATTTAATGACAATTGATTATATTACGAAAGTTTTTGTATAATAATTTAATGGCAAACTAATTATATTGTACAAATCAATGAATAATGCTTAAAATTAGCAAACTAATTGAAACCATTTGAATTATAAAAATGGAAAATTGAAATGATTTTAATAACAATTTATTAAATTACGAAAGTCATAACATAATAATTAAATTCGGTCAATATCAAAAAACCAAAAATCGTAAAAATATTGACGTTAATTATTTACCATTCTTAGTAATTATATTTATTTATATATTTGAATTATAAAAATGGAAAATTGAAATGGTTTTAATGACAATTATAAAAATGAAAAATTGAAATGATTTTAATGATTAAATGATTTTAATGATTAAATGATTTTAATGACATTTAATATTCATAAAATAATAATTAAATTCGGTCAACAACAAAAAACCAAAATTCATAAAAATATTGAAGAATAGAGAACCAGAAACATACCAAAACTACCAAAACGGTTGCCGAATGGTAATGCAAAACCTTGAAGAATAGAGAACCATTGTGATAAGACATGATTTAGTTGGCGTGTTCGGATGAAATCATGTTTTTAAATCCGCATGAATATTAAATCCGATCAAGTATATACAAATACTTTTCTATTTAAACAAAATCGGTATTAAGAAAAGAATAATCAAAACCGAATAAATCGGTTTGATAAATTTATTGAAAATACTAATGTATAAATCAGATTGATTTATTTGTTTTGATAAAAAAATCGGATTCAAATGCTTATTATCACCTGCAGCGTATTTATAAAAAAGATTAAATATTCTTTGTAAATGAGTATCACCGATCAAGTATATATCTAAATACTCTTATAATTAAAAAAAATCAGTATTAAGAAAAAATAATCAAACAGAATAAATAGGTTTGATTAATTTCTTAGAAATACGAATGAATAAATCAGATAGATTTATTTGTTTTGAAAAAAAAATCGGATTCAAATAAATCAATTTCTGAATGAAGAACACATGCCTAAATACGGTTGATTTCTTTTATAATAATAATGTTAAGAACAAATAATGAATCGGAAATAATAATAGGAACTAACATTAGAAGAGTATGATAGGATTACCTTGAATCGTTTGTGGAGAATCAACAAAGTATGAAAGATGAAGAAGAAGGAAAGAAAGGTTTGTTAGGAAGAAATGGAGAATTATGTTGTGGAGAATGAAAAAAATAGAAAACGGTTTATATACTTGAAACTTGGAGCTCCATTTATCGGTTGGGTCCATGAGGCCCTTTCTAAGGTCTCAATTCGACCCGAGATGTATTCATTTATTATATAGATAGATAGATATGAAATAAAGCTGAGTAAATGAAAAAAAATAAAAATAAAAGCTCCAACTGGTCTTGAACCTGTGACCTCCTGTAAGGGGAAAACATCTCAAACCACTCCACCACCAAGCCAAGTTTAGTTTTGGTACGAAAGCAATTATATTTATTATTAAATAAAGTTGTGAAAAACAAAAAATATATATATATAATAATTGCCACCGCCCCCCTCAACCAATTAGAGGGAAGTGGAATTAATGTTGAAAATAATGACTGGAACCAACATCAAACCCATAACCTCATCTAAGAGAATCACACTTGAAACCATTCCACCACCTAAGTAACTTTGAATTTGTTATGAAAGATATTGTTTTTATTATAAATAAACGATGGAAGGAAAAAAATATATATCTATATCTATACTATATTATAATGCATGAGTGAGGGGTAGTTTAAGATACCCAAAGTTAAGAACTTATTTTTCATTAATAACCCTAAAATAAGGGTAAAATAGTCATTCATACATTATTTACATTTTAATACCCTATCTTAGTTACACTTTAATCCCTTAAACTTACTTAACTTTTGTTTATTTAAATTATAGTTAAACTTTCTTTTCCTTATTTTAAGCAAACCATCTCCCATGGCTTTTAAATAGTCATATTTTTTGCATACGTTTATACTTTTATAAAAAAATATTACATCGTAATAATGAACATTTTATTATCTTTAATTTGAGTATAGTATTACTATTTTTTATTTTAAAAATATTTATGTACTACGTGATTAATGATATCTAGGAGTGAGCAATAACTAAACCGTTCACCGAAGCCAAACCAAAAAATTGACAAAACTGAACTAAAATCTATTGAAAACTGAAAACATACAATTTAACTTAAAACTGGTTATAAAAATTTCTTTTTGTACCATTAGTTAACCCACAGTAGTTAAATTGAAACAGACTCATTAATATATTCATAACAGCATGGCCGCATGATGTTGTAAGGAACACAGACACTTCTAATGGTTCATGGTTGGGTTAGGTTTAGTTCGGTTATAAGCCTCAACCGAAACAAAAATCGACATTATCGGTTTATCAATCTTGTTAACCAACTGGTTAATTGGTTTAGTATATTTGGTTAGATTGTCGTTTTTAGTTCGGTTTAGTTAATTATGATTAATAACCAAAACCAAACTTTGGTTAAAAATTTTCTTAGAAGCACATGAAATGAAAGTATAAATATATGTAATGGATGTATAAAAGGTAGAAATGTATGAATGATTCAGTTTTGGTTTGTTAATTTTGGTTAGCTTAGGGTACAAAAAAATCGATATTAGGTTAACTCGGTTTTGGTTAATTTTGAGTTCGGTTTTGTATGTTTTTGTTCGATTTCAGTTGAGTTTCAATTATTATTCACCTCTAGATATTGTTAATCACGTAAAAAAATCAAATTTTTAATTAAAAATATATAGAAAATTATACTCTAATATGGTTTGAATTGAGTAGACAGGTTTATGAATTGTAGTGGCGGTATAAATAAGGGGTTTTGAAATTTTAACTTTTATACCTAGACCTATAAACGAACCGAATGTTCATTTAATTTTAACCGAACACGAACACATAATCAAACACATTTTTGTGTTCATGTTCGTTCATTAAGAAATTTGTCATGTTCTTGTTCGTTTATGTTCATCCGTTTAAACCTGAATGAACAGTTCACCAACAAACATAAACAGACGTTCACGAACATAGTAAATGTGAACGATTTTGTATTACTGAAAAAACCCAATTACTAATTCGTTATATATTTATACAAGTAGCTAGAACTCATTTTATGTTTGTATTTATGTAAATATAACTACGTATGTAATTAATAAACTTAAACGGGCATAACTAAACGAACAAATTTTTTAGTTCGTGTTTGTTCATTTATTAAATAAACGACATAAACAAACTTCCCACCGAACAAGTTCAGGAACAACTCATGAACATTCGGTTCGTTTACAGGCCTATTTTTACCTCTATATCATGTATTTATACCTCCATTTCATGTATTTCAAGGCAAAAAAACTTCGCCAAAGTTTGTTTTTGTTATTGACCAAAATTAACTAAACCGAACTAAAAATCGATAATCTAACAATACTAACCGAACCAATGAACCATTTGTTTAATAAGATTGATTAATTGATGACCTTTGATTTTAATTTCGGTTGAGGCTAATAATCGAACTTAACCGCACCACACACACCCTTAAAAATGTTTGTATTCCCCGCTGCATCGCGCGGACACTTTGCTAGTAAGTACCACATTGAGATGGACTGCAATATTCTTCCATTCCTTAATTAACACATAGTAAATGTGAACTTGAATATGTTTTCATATAGGTTTTTTTCTTATAAAAAAGTTAAAATAGAAAAGACACGTTATATTAGTTTTCATTGCTTTTGGTCTTGGTCTTTCTAATTTCCTCCTACTTTCTTTTCTAGTCTTATGCTTAACTTTGACTTTCCTCCAAGCTTGTCATCATGTTCAAGATTAGCTATTTTTTTATTTTATGTATTTCCATTTATGTAATTATATAAGATGTTATCTTCTCATTTGATTTTACCAAAATATTTTCTATCAATAACAAAACAATTATCCCTACACTTCTTGTATCAATATCCACTTTGCCGTTTTGAGAGTCGGTGACTAGAAACCAAGCAGCCCTCCGGCTGCAGAGTTGAAACAAATAAACGAAACCCAAATAAAAAATCGCTTCCGCTAATATTTCTATACGTCATTGATATAATATCAAATGTTATTAACTAATAAATATGTGTAGCCATCTATCTATACAATTTCTAATAAATAAAAAAAAGTATCTGAAATTTATGATATTTTTTTTCACAAAGATTAGAAAAGTATGTACTAAAGAATAAAAGACATGTCTTTCTTTACATCCAAAAGAAGAATGTCATTGAGCCCACAACATAAGTCTTGAAGAATCAACCAAAGATTTTGTGAATATCCCCTTTTCGTTTTTGTGTTTTCTGGTCCGTGTATAAACGATAATAGTTTATAAAACAAACAATAAAAAGCGCTTCAAATGTTGGTTTCCTTCTGTATTTGACTCGGACCAAAAGCATACACAAGTTGTAGGGATAACCTTACCAATGACGGTTCTTTATATAAAAAGAAAATAAAAGTAGAGATCAAAATCAAAACCAAATTAAAAATCTTTACTTGTAATATATTGCTAAGTTATTGGATAAAAATAGATGTATATATAACTTAGAAAATAATCAAGGTTATATTTTTGGGAGATCGATGAGAACCATATAACCTGGTTTTACATTCAAGTATGATAAGTTTATAAAGAATCAAGTATGATAAGTTAATGTCACTCGACACTCAGTTCCAAACAAACAACCGAACTCTATTCCAAAACAAACAACCACAATCCTAATTGATCATAAAATCACACTATGTAAATTCTTTCATGTAAGCAAGTCTGTATTCAAAATTCATTATTTTGTGAATTGTGACAAAGTTAATATAAAGTTTAGAAAAAAATAAAGATACTATAACTAAATTTTAAAATGTCAATATTAATTTCACAGTTTTGATTCTTTGGAACAACTCGATGAATTTAGTAGATCTTTTTAGGAGGCCTCAATGGCCATAGATATAACCTATCCAATTTTTACAATGCGATGGTTGGCTGTTCACGGGCGCCTAGCTGTACCTACTGTTTCTTTTTTGGGGTCAATATCAGCAATGCAGTTCATACAACGATAAACCTAATCCGAAATATAGAGCTACGACAAAATCAAACCCAAATGAACAAAATGCTGAATTGAATCGTACCAGACTCTACTGGGCTTATTACTCATTTTTGTACTTGCTGTTTTATTTTCCAAATATTTCTTCAATTAAGAAAACGACAGAAAACTAAAATAATAGACTAAATAGATGTATCTAGGGAGAATTCACTTTGAAGCGATTGTTCCCTAGATACATACGTCGTGATATTTTATTTCACAATTGAATCAATTTAAAAAAGACCTAAAGTTAGGGATTTATCAATAGGTAATGTTGCACCAATACCCAACCAAAGGGCCACTGTGGTACCAATAAAAAATACGGTTGTCGCTACTGGACGACGAAATGGATTTTGGAGTTGATTAATATTCTCTAAAAAGGGTACTGTTAATAATCCCGCGGATACTGATACCATTAACAGAGAGGAATAACACTTTTAGCGACGAGAAAAAACATGCTTCCCGTAACCTGCCAAGAGGTGTGGCAACGTAGTTTCGTCGCTAAAGGGTGTTCTAATAAAAAGTTTTGTAAACCATTTGGAGCTGTGACATCATTTCTTCGCTAAAGGTCTTGTTTCTTGTAGTGCTTAGATGTGATTTAAATCAAAGGATAATCGTGGAGTTTACAAAAGTCACATGAGATTATAAGTTAAATTAATAAACCTATATTTAAATAAAAAACATGTTTTGATGGTTAGAGCATGATATAAGGGTGGACGGGGTGGTCCGTAATGGCCATCATGTGATCACTGTGATCATCGCAAACACTGACCTGGCCACTGAATCACGGGCGCGATCACATAAGAGTGTGATGGCCATGACACTTATTCTTTCTCCCCCAAATTATTTTATTATTATCCTACATATTCATCTACCTACTTTCCTTTTTAAAGAATTTTTTTTTTTTGAAAAATAAACATAAACATAATTAAAACATTAATTAACCTAAAATTTTATATAAAACATAAACCTAAATTAAAAACATTACATAATTAAAACATTTTAAACCTAAATTACTTAACACATCTACGGAGACTAGTTATCCCAATTCTCCAGAGTGTACTCCGGCGACGACACGGAACGATCGCTATCACGACCGTCCGACCTAGCATTCAAGCGGATGCAGCCGAAGTCAGGACTTGGAAGACGATATGGTTCATCATCCATACTAACAAACTCCCTACCAATGTCCGTTTCGTACCATTCCTCATTTGGAACCGGAGCAGGAGGGTTTGGGGTGAGGTTGGGTTGTGTCTCCACAAGTTGTAGCTACCCCAATCCCATCACAGCCATGGTGTAGTTAACAGCCCAGATACATTTCTCATCTATAAGAGGAGCATCTGGATCGATATCAGCCAAATCTGGTAAAGGAGGAATGATTATTAGTCGACGAGGAGGAGTGTACACTGTAGGAGGAGGAGTGTACGCTGGTTGAGGAGTAGGAGGATGAATGTACACTGTCGGAGGAGGAGACGACACTGGTTGTGAACATCTGTGGCGAGAGTATCGCCTGAGGTTGGAGGTGTCACACCCTCAAAATCCACTTGCGGAGTTTTACCGCGAGGCGCATGACAAACCAGGATCCAAACCAACGATCACAATAAACAAGTCTAAATGAATATAAATGCAATTTCAAAACATAGTTTAAAATCCCGTTTACAGCGGAAGCTTATTCAAAACAGTATCTCAACAACGAAATAATAGTTCAACGTTCAAAAGACCATGCAACCCTAGTTAGACGCCGTGCAGACGCGTGCGCCCTAGTCCAGTCGTGCTACCTTAGCGACCTGAGAAAACATGTAAAAGTTTACGTCAGCACAAAAATGCTGGTGAGTTTACAGGTTTTGTATCCAAGTACCAAGTCCACCTGTCCATACTATAATAATCGAAAACCAGTATACGCTAGCTAGGCGTACGTTTTGTTACTACCACGATTGGAAAACCATTACTAACTCGAATACCAAAAGTATGCCCGATGTAGTTCCTGTTGTTCCTGTTGTTCCTGTTTGAGACAATATGCACCCGTCGACCCTCCAAGTCGACGAGCGGGGTTGGTCACTCCCAATAGCGCTATTCACATTTCCCCGTTGTGCAAACCCGCACATTCATGGTTCCCCCCGGACTTCCAAAGATCGTGTAGTACACAATAGAAACCCATAGTATGACAGTAGTTACCAACTAAACGTTTTAACACATGTTTTCTCCCCCGAAAGTATAAAACCAGTTTAAAAGAGGGGCCGTAAACTCACCTTAAATTGTGTTACTCCTTAACCCGAGTAAACCCAGTTGCTATGCTAGTCCCGTAAGCGGCGACCTAACATACGACAGTTACAAGTACTTAGACTAATAACCCGCAGGCTAATTAGTCCCTAGATGTCCAGACCATAACCAAGTTCGTTTGAAAACACCGTGACTGTTTAACCGACCCAAAGTACAAGACTCGACATCCCATTGGTGACCCGAGACTCCCCGTGTTATGTTTACGCTCCAAAACATACAATAACGCAAGTACACTTAACATACGTTAACACACAACAAGTTATAGCACATAGTTCACGTATCACCGGAATACATCCAAATATATGTTACCAAGTTATTAGACATGTTACGGGGTTCCTAGCATGTTACTACATGTTAAATCGGGTCTCGGAATGCTAATTTACACTTACAGCAGCAGTACACGCGATTAGGAAAAGTCAACTAGCAATTAGGAAAGTCAACTAGCAATTAGGAATCCTACTCGCCTCTATTATAGGCGATTAGGGGCTACTCCCCTGAACTTTCTAGTGATTAGGGCTACTCCCCTGAACTTACTAGTGATTAGGGCTACTCCCCTGAACTTACTAGTGATTAGGGCTACTCCCCTGAACTTACTAGTGATTAGGGCTAATCACCTGATCTTACACAAGAGTAGACCTCTACTCGCCTGTATTATGGGCGATTAGCACCCTACTCGCCTATAACATAGGCGATTAGGAATGCTACTCGCCTGTAACCTTGCTGTTCCGGTTTTTCGCGCGTTTGACGCTCCAAATCAGATCCAGAACGTGTGTAACCACCCAATATCATCCCAAACACAATCCTAAACATGTTTAACCCAAAATCCTTCGTTTAACCTCGTATAATCAGTCCTGCATGCAACCAAGTAATCCAAACACCAATTCACATAGCATGTAACATCATACAAACACGCGTAATCATAACCCTAATACTCAATTACTGAGATTCCTATTATCATAACATCAATATCAATACTGATCTATCATAATAACATATCAAATCATCATCATGAATCATAAAAACCCTAACTTTCTAATCATACACATTCATAATGCATGCATATTAGTTATAATCCGATTAACAACCCTTATTGACGATTTTCAGAAAGCTTTTTCGTTTATGAACAGGTCTGGACCATTAGGGATTGATTAAAAACGTTTACAAAGTGTTATGGATGAGAATCAAACCTTAGGATTATGAAAGAATGATGGTTAGACCTTGAAACCTTGTGTTTTTGATCAAAATCGCCTTCCAGAGGTTGTTTATGTGTTTGGGGCGGTTATGGGACGACTAGGGTTGGTATAATGGAGTTTAGGAGGTTAAGTATGGTATTTATAGTCGTTTTTAGTCGTCCAGCCCGTTACTAGCGAGTGTGCAGCAGTTTCAGGCGATTAGGGCTTGTAATCGCCTGAATGTTCACGTGATTAGGGCCTACTCGCCCTTAGCTACACACGAGTAGGGGCCTACTCGCCCTTAGGGCTCCCTACTCGCCTCCCCTATAGGGGAGTAGACCTCCTACTCGCCTATAGGGGTTGGTCTTGTGTGTTTTGCGCGTTAAACCCCGTTTTAACATATGTTAATGCATATTCACGTACCGGCAAGTCATATAATGATTGTAAACACATAACACAAGTAAATACACATATTTACACTCGTTCACCAATTCCCGGGACTCGAGACTCGTACGTTCCGTATGCTCTGACGATCCTACAAATCGTCACCGTTTGTACCCTTGGTTAAGGACTGACATCTAACGAACTTCTAGACCAACATCCAATGATCTTCTAGACTAACCAATAGTTCCCGAACCATAACCCGACTTAACTAACCCAGTTAAGTACAATATACGCGTGACTCGCTAAGGTAGACTTTCATCTAGACAACGTTGTTAACCAGAATTTGCCGGGTGTCACATCATCCCCACGTTAAAAGAATTTTCGTCCCGAAAATTGCACAAGCACCAAAAGAACAAAAGAATAACGAAGGAAACAAACAAAAAGATAGAAACCAGAAGAGAGATTTACCCGAGTTGTCACATCATCCCCACGTTAAAAGGAATCTCGACCCGAGATTCATTCAGCTGCCGAAGAGACATGTCTCGACTCGAACGCTTCCTTAGGAAAAAGATGAGGATACTTAGACTTCATCTGATCCTCCCGTTCCCACGTATACTCCGGTCCCCGGTTCGAGTTCCACCGAACCTTAACGATACGAATCTTGCTGTGACGTAAGCTACAAATCTTGTAATCAAGGATCTCCACAGGTTCTTCCACAATCCGAAGACGATCATCAACCTTGATCTCTTCTAGTGGAACGATGAGAGACTCGTCAGCCAGACACTTCTTCAAGTTTGACACGTGAAAGACGTTATGTACGTTACCGAGCTCCGTCGGTAGATCAAGTCGATATGCCACCGGCCCAATCCGTTCCAGGATCGTAAATGGGCCGACATATCGTGGATTGAGTTTGCCACGCTTCCCAAAGCGTATGACGCCCTTCCACGGTGAGACTTTTAGAAGTACCTTGTCATTGACTTGGAATTCCAGTGGTTTGCGACGCTGATCAGCATAACTCTTTTGCCGGTCCCGTGCCGCCGCCAACCGATTACGAATCTGTACGATCTTTTCCGAAGTTTCGTACACTAGTTCAGGCCCAGTGAGTTGACTCTCACCCACTTCAGCCCAGCAAAGAGGAGAACGGCATTTCCGTCCGTACAGTGCTTCGAACGGAGCAGCTTTGATGCTCGTGTGATAACTGTTATTGTACGAGAATTCTACTAACGGTAGATGAGCTTCCCAACCTTTGCCAAAATCGATCACACATGCCCGCAGCATGTCTTCTAAAGTTTGAATCGTACGCTCACTCTGACCGTCAGTCTGTGGATGGTAAGCCGTACTCATGTCTAGTTGGGTACCCAAAGCCTTGTGCAAAGACTTCCAAAAGTGAGAAGTAAAATGGGAGTCACGATCCGAGATAATAGAAACTGGTACCCCGTGCTTAGAAACAACTTCTTTCAAGTAAAGACGAGCCAAACGATCCATGGTGTCGGTCTCCTTAATAGCAAGAAAATGGGCTGATTTCGTCAACCGATCGACAATCACCCATATCTTGTCGTTCCCGCTTGGTGATTTAGGAAGTTGTGTGACAAAATCCATAGTAATCCGTTCCCATTTCCATTCCGGAATTTCAGGTTGTTGCAGGAGACCCGACGGTTTCTGGTATTCCACCTTGACCTTAGCACAGGTCAAGCATTTGCTCACGTATGAGGCTATGTCCGACCTCATGTTTGGCCACCAGTAAAGCACCTTTAGATCTTGGTACATCTTATCCGAACCAGGATGAATAGAATACCGGGACTTATGAGCCTCATCAAGGACAAGCTCCCGTAGTCCCCCGAACAAAGGAACTCATATACGTTCTGCGAAATAGTGCAGGCCATCAGACCTTCGCTCTAGGTGCTTGTCGGCACCGTGCATAGTTTCAGCTTTAAGGTTTTCCTCCTTCAAAGCTTCCAATTGGGCAGAACGGAGTTGATCAGGTAACGATGAATGAATAGTGAGCTGCAACGCCCGAACGCGACGAGGTTTAGTAGATTCCTTCCTGCTCAAGGCGTCTGCTACAACATTCGCCTTGCCAGGATGGTACTTAATAGCACAATCATAGTCGTTCAAAAGTTCGATCCAACGGCGCTGCCGTATGTTCAAGTGTTGTTGGTCGAAAATGTGTTGGAGACTCTTGTGATCGGTGTAGATGGTGCATTTGGTACCGTACAAGTAATGTCTCCAAATTTTCAACGCGAATACCACGGCACCCAACTCCAAGTCATGAGTTGTGTAGTTCTTCTCGTGCACTTTGAGTTGACGAGAAGCATATGCAATCACTTTCTCGCATTGCATCAACACGCAACCGAGTCCATGAATGGAAGCATCACAGTAGACAACGAAATCATCAGGACCCTCAGGTAAAGACAAAATAGGAGCAGAACACAGTTTAGACTTCAGTTCTTCAAACGCGGACTCTTGTGATTCACCCCAGTCGAACTTCCTATCCTTCTGAGTGAGAGTGGTGAGGGGTTGAGCAATCTTCGAGAACCCCTGAATGAAACGACGATAATAGCCCGCAAGGCCTAGGAATTGTCGCACCTCAGTTGGCGTCTTTGGTGCTCCCCAGTCCTTGATCGCTTCGATTTTAGCTGGATCGACATGAATTCCTAGTTCATTAACCACATGTCCTAGGAATTAAACTTCGCGTAACCAAAAGTCACACTTTGAGAACTTGGCGTAAAGTTGTTCCCGTCGCAAGAGTTCCAAAACTAACCGCAGATGTTCCCCGTGTTCGGTCTCGTTCTTGGAGTAGATCAGAATGTCATCAATAAACACAATGACGAACTTGTCCAGATATGGTTTACAGACGCGGTTCATCAAGTCCATGAAAACCGCCGGTGCGTTCGTAAGACCGAAAGGCATGACCAAGAATTCGAAATGGCCATAACGTGTTCGAAAAGCAGTTTTTGCAACGTCAGCCTCCCTGACGCGCAGCTGGTGATAACCGGACCTCAAATCAATCTTGGAATAATAACTAGAACCCTGAAGCTGGTCGAACAGATCATCAATACGTGGAAGAGGATAACGGTTCTTGACGGTCAATTTGTTCAGTTCTCTGTAGTCTACGCACAATCGGAAACTCCCATCCTTCTTCTTAACAAATAAAATCGGGGCTCCCCAAGGGGAAGAACTTGGCCGGATGAAACCCTTGTCCAAGAGCTCCTGTAACTGGCTAGACAATTCCTGCATCTCGGGAGGTGCAAGACGGTAGGGGGCCCGAGCAATAGGAGCAGCCCCTGGTACAAGATCAATACCGAACTCGACTTGACGATGAGGAGGAAGACCAGATAAATCATCGGGAAAAACATCAGGAAACTCGCGTACCACCGGAATGTCGTCAATCTTCTTCTCATCACTAGAGGAAACAGATAAAAGTGCCAAAACGGCTGGATAACCCTTTCGAAGACACTTAAGGGCTTTCATGCTAGAGATGATGTTTAGCGGAACACCACCCTTGATACCGTACACAGAAAGGAATTCTCCATCAGGGAGAGGAATCCGAATAACCTTATCGTAACAGACAATCTCCGCGCGATACAAAGATAACCAACCCATTCCTACCACAACGTCAAAACTACCCAAAGGTACCGGCATAAGGTCGATGGGAAACGATAAACCCGACAACTCTAACTGACACTCCCGAAGAACACTAGTAGCTTCAATCGTTTTACCGTCAGCCAACTCAATAATATACTTGGTCTCTAATGGTACGGGTACTACATCTAGCAGTCGACTAACATCCATGGATACAAAACTCTTGTCGGCACCAGAATCAAATAACACGCTAACAGAACGATTATTGAGAAGAAACGTACCGGTGACTGTGTCAGGGTCCTGTCTAGCCTCAGCAGCTCCAATGACGAAGGCACGTGCATTTCTGCCGTCGCCCCCGTTGTTCCCATTCCCGTTGTTTCCACCCTGCTTCAATTTTGGGCAATCTTTCTTGTAATGCCCAGTGTCACCACAGTTGTAGCATCCTTGTTTCCCTGTAGTCCCCTGAGTAGTCGGAGCTGAACTGTTAGTCGGAGCCTGAGTCGATGGAAGCGTAACCCGACAATCTTTAGCATAATGCCCAATTCGCTGGCAGCGGTGACAACGGTTACTGTCGCAGTTCCCTTGGTGATGGCGTCCACACTTGTTGCACTTGGGCAGTTTTCCCGCATAACCACCCTGCTTGTTACCCGAAGAAGATGAACCCCCATTATCAAACCTTTTACCCTGCTGTGCAGACCCAGATCCTTTCCCGTCATTTTCCCACTTGCGCTTGTTGTTCTCTGGAGCCTTAGCAGTCGAACCTTTCGCAGGCAAAATCCCCTCATTCACCTTTAAGTTGGTCATCCTATGGGCCGATCGAACTACCTCTGCATACGTAGGATGATTTCCAGCAGCCACCAACCCTGCAATTTCCGGCACTAACCCTGAGACATAATGTTCAATCTTACGATACTCTGGCACGTGCAGATCGGGACACAGCACTGCCAACTCATTCCTCCTCACAGTATACTTCTCAATTTCCGACCCAGTCATCTTGAGGTTCCACACCTCATGCTCCAGCTTCTGTACCTCTTCTCTCGGGCAATACTCCCGCTTCAGCAACTGCACAAAGTTCTCCCATGGCATAGCATATGCCTCCCCAATACCCATGTTCTGGGTGATACCATTCCACCAAGTCAATGCCACGTCCTGAAATAACGCAGCCGAATACTTCACCCGATCTTCTGGGGGACAGTTACACATCAGAAATACCGACTCCACCTTCTCCAACCACCTAAGCAAGCTAACCGCACCCTCAGTGCCAGAGAATTCCTGGGGCTTACAGTCCCGGAACATCTTGTAGGTGCACATGGGTGGGGGTGGGTCAACAGGACCACCTGAAATGAAACGTATGAGAAACCACGAATAACGTAAACAAGGCTCACCAATGAGGCAAAGAAAATGGATGAAACAACTTACCACCACCGTTGTGCCCTAACTGAAAGGCAGCTTGGAGCAAGTTGTTCAGATCAGCCTGTGATAGATTAATTCCTCCACCATGACCACCAGCACCACCGCGACCACCACCACGTCCACCATTGCGACCACCTCCACGTCCTCCACGCACTCCAGACATGATTCTGGCAGAAAGAACGAGAAAATTTAGTTTCGCAGTTAAAGATAACCACTAATGTTCACAAGATCAAAGCCAGATCCAATCCAGGACTATCCCCTCAAACCCAGAGCTCACTAGGGCTTCCATGCATTTCGTTTTATGATTTTGTGTGCACCCAAAATGATAAAACGCTCTACATGGTCCTCCAAGTGTTCTCCTAGTTCAAAGTTCAAATCACCGAACATAGACTCTTAGCTACACACCGTAATACTACGGTAGTTTATGACAAGTGTTTCTATTGGGGTGCGAAAGGGAGATGTCCGAGCCTTGGACAAATCTCAAGAGTACACGAGTTACTCCAATAGACTACACTGCCTAGATAATAAGTAACCCAACCTAAGATAGAACGGATGATGTAACGTAGAAAGACCAACGATTTAGAGACACCCCGACAAGACCATACGTAAACCACTATAACGTTTAGTACCATGTGATCGTCTAGTGTGTGCGACTCGGCTATAGACTAGACTCTACATGCAGTCCTAGTTCACTATAACCATTGGCTCTGATACCAATCTGTCACACCCTCAAAATCCACTTGCGGAGTTTTACCGCGAGGCGCATGACAAACCAGGATCCAAACCAACGATCACAATAAACAAGTCTAAATGAATATAAATGCAATTTCAAAACATAGTTTAAAATCCCGTTTACAGCGGAAGCTTATTCAAAACAGTATCTCAACAACGAAATAATAGTTCAACGTTCAAAAGACCATGCAACCCTAGTTAGACGCCGTGCAGACGCGTGCGCCCTAGTCCAGTCGTGCTACCTTAGCGACCTGAGAAAACATGTAAAAGTTTACGTCAGCACAAAAATGCTGGTGAGTTTACAGGTTTTGTATCCAAGTACCAAGTCCACCTGTCCATACTATAATAATCGAAAACCAGTATACGCTAGCTAGGCGTACGTTTTGTTACTACCACGATTGGAAAACCATTACTAACTCGAATACCAAAAGTATGCCCGATGTAGTTCCTGTTGTTCCTGTTGTTCCTGTTTGAGACAATATGCACCCGTCGACCCTCCAAGTCGACGAGCGGGGTTGGTCACTCCCAATAGCGCTATTCACATTTCCCCGTTGTGCAAACCCGCACATTCATGGTTCCCCCCGGGACTTCCAAAGATCGTGTAGTACACAATAGAAACCCATAGTATGACAGTAGTTACCAACTAAACGTTTTAACACATGTTTTCTCCCCCGAAAGTATAAAACCAGTTTAAAAGAGGGGCCGTAAACTCACCTTAAATTGCGTTACTCCTTAACCCGAGTAAACCCAGTTGCTATGCTAGTCCCGTAAGCGGCGACCTAACATACGACAGTTACAAGTACTTAGACTAATAACCCGCAGGCTAATTAGTCCCTAGATGTCCAGACCATAACCAAGTTCGTTTGAAAACACCGTGACTGTTTAACCGACCCAAAGTACAAGACTCGACATCCCATTGGTGACCCGAGACTCCCCGTGTTATGTTTACGCTCCAAAACATACAATAACGCAAGTACACTTAACATACGTTAACACACAACAAGTTATAGCACATAGTTCACGTATCACCGGAATACATCCAAATATATGTTACCAAGTTATTAGACATGTTACGGGGTTCCTAGCATGTTACTACATGTTAAATCGGGTCTCGGAATGCTAATTTACACTTACAGCAGCAGTACACGCGATTAGGAAAAGTCAACTAGCAATTAGGAATCCTACTCGCCTCTATTATAGGCGATTAGGGGCTACTCCCCTGAACTTTCTAGTGATTAGGGCTACTCCCCTGAACTTACTAGTGATTAGGGCTACTCCCCTGAACTTACTAGTGATTAGGGCTACTCCCCTGAACTTACTAGTGATTAGGGCTAATCACCTGATCTTACACAAGAGTAGACCTCTACTCGCCTGTATTATGGGCGATTAGCACCCTACTCGCCTATAACATAGGCGATTAGGAATGCTACTCGCCTGTAACCTTGCTGTTCCGGTTTTTCGCGCGTTTGACGCTCCAAATCAGATCCAGAACGTGTGTAACCACCCAATATCATCCCAAACACAATCCTAAACATGTTTAACCCAAAATCCTTCGTTTAACCTCGTATAATCAGTCCTGCATGCAACCAAGTAATCCAAACACCAATTCACATAGCATGCAACATCATACAAACACGCTAATCATAACCCTAATACTCAATTACTGAGATTCCTATTATCATAACATCAATATCAATACTGATCTATCATAATAACATATCAAATCATCATCATGAATCATAAAAACCCTAACTTTCTAATCATACACATTCATAATGCATGCATATTAGTTATAATCCGATTAACAACCCTTATTGACGATTTTCAGAAAGCTTTTTCGTTTATGAACAGGTCTGGACCATTAGGGATTGATTAAAAACGTTTACAAAGTGTTATGGATGAGAATCAAACCTTAGGATTATGAAAGAATGATGGTTAGACCTTGAAACCTTGTGTTTTTGATCAAAATCGCCTTCCAGAGGTTGTTTATGTGTTTGGGGCGGTTATGGGACGACTAGGGTTGGTATAATGGAGTTTAGGAGGTTAAGTATGGTATTTATAGTCGTTTTTAGTCGTCCAGCCCGTTACTAGCGAGTGTGCAGCAGTTTCAGGCGATTAGGGCTTGTAATCGCCTGAATGTTCACGTGATTAGGGCCTACTCGCCCTTAGCTACACACGAGTAGGGGCCTACTCGCCCTTAGGGCTCCCTACTCGCCTCCCCTATAGGGGAGTAGACCTCCTACTCGCCTATAGGGGTTGGTCTTGTGTGTTTTGCGCGTTAAACCCCGTTTTAACATATGTTAATGCATATTCACGTACCGGCAAGTCATATAATGATTGTAAACACATAACACAAGTAAATACACATATTTACACTCGTTCACCAATTCCCGGACTCGAGACTCGTACGTTCCGTATGCTCTGACGATCCTACAAATCGTCACCGTTTGTACCCTTGGTTAAGGACTGACATCTAACGAACTTCTAGACCAACATCCAATGATCTTCTAGACTAACCAATAGTTCCCGAACCATAACCCGACTTAACTAACCCAGTTAAGTACAATATACGCGTGACTCGCTAAGGTAGACTTTCATCTAGACAACGTTGTTAACCAGAATTTGCCGGGTGTCACAGGAGGGACCGGTTGTTTCGTTATGATAACCACCAACCATATCTTAGATTTTTTGTGTGTAGTTTAAATAGTGTGAGTGATAATTGTGACTGGTATTGGTTTTCTACTCGGTATTTATAGGGTTACAATACTAGCCGTTTGCAAAGTAGTCGTTTGAATATTATTTTTTTAATTATTTAAACAAATTAAAAAAATTTCTTTTTATGTTTTTATTTTTTATGTTTATTTATGTAAGTTTTAATGTATTGTTTATTTATGTAAGCTTTAATGTAATGTTTTTTATTTTTATTTAAAAAATTGAGTGTGATTGTATCATTTCACTACATGGGTTTAGTGATGAAATGTGGTGGAATGAGGTGACACAATATTATTGGGTGTAATAGTGTAATGATGTGATTTTATCACCCACCATCACATCCACCCTAAGGCTGTATGGTGTGGTAACCAACTTTCCCAAATGCTACATCAGCGTCACATCATTTTTTCCCTTACCTCCCACAAACCATGGAAATGGTTTCCCACAATTCCCCTATCCATCTTCCTTTAAAAAAGGCAAAATGGAATTTATTAATTCCACCTTTTTGCAGTTGGCCGATAATAATCCCACCTGAATTTATTCTTTCCACCAGTCCCACCCTTCAGACATTTTGCTCTTAATGCACCCCCCGTTAACTCACACTAACGCCGTTAGCTGAAATCCACAATTCTAGGCGATTATTCACCGGACTTGAAAGAGGGCCGAATCGAGACGAAGATATTGGTATGTTCAATTGCAGAAATAAGCACGGTTCGATGGTTTAATAATCTTTTCTGGTCATCCCATTCGAGGAGAACATCAACATACAACCGACGAACCATGCTTATTTCTATAATTGAACATACCAATATCTTCGTCTCGATTCCCTCTTTCAAATCCGGTGAATAATCACCTAGAATTGTGAGTTTCAGCTAACGACGTTAGTGTGAGTTAACGGGTGGTGCATTGAGAGTAAACTGTCTGAAAGGTGAGACTGATGGGAAGAATAAATTCAGATGGAATTATTATCGGCCAACTGCAAAAATGTGGGATTAATAAATTCCATTTTGCCTTTAAAAACAAGGAGCCAATCAAATAACTCGGTGAAGACCGGTGGAAAACCACCAAATGTACCGATCAAATCTCGGGGGGGGGGGGGGGGGGGGGGGTTCCCGCATCAACCGGTTGTACCGCTTTGTACCGGATGGTTCAACCGTGTTGATTAGTTAGCTATATAAGTTCATAAATTACAACATTAACACAAAAATATTCTAATAGTACATAATTACATACTAAAATACTATAAAAAAGTTAATCAATAATTAAAAAATAATCCAAAATATAATCTAAACTTTTTAATTTTTTAAAAGTTATTCTTTAATAAAAAAATAAACGAAAAATAACCCAAAAACTTACTTATGCCGGTACTGGTATAGTGGTTCAAACCGGTATACCGGATTTTACCGACGGTATAAAATTGATACCGTTTTCCATATTTACCGGAATGTTTCGTACCGGATTTCTATCCGAAAATGGTAATACCGGTATAACCGGCCGGTATTTACCGGTTTTTAAAACATTGGTTTCCCGAGTCCACCGATGTCCAACTCACCACCGAATGTTCTTCCCGAGTCCACACCAAGTTGGACTAATTCACTGGATGTTTGCAGCGAGCATGCGACGCATTGTATGAGGGTCGTATTAATAGCAAAAAATAAGGTCTATTTTAGGTATACAATGGTCCAAGCTGGCCACCCCAATTTTATCTGTTGTCATCAAAATAAAACAAATATACGCATGGAAGGAGTAAGGTTGTCATCAAAATAAAACAATATACATGCATGGATGGAGTAATACATGAGTAAGAGGCTTGCAATTTACCATTATGCCATAACACAATTTTGTAAACCTTTACATGAATGTACATATACACATATATTTAACGTTTTTTTTCTACATTCCGAAGACCAGCCAAGGTCGTCGTCCACCTCGCCTTCCCTCAAAACCGGGACTGCCAGGGGTTCTCTCCTACAAATAGAAAAATCAAACACAAATCAACTTGAATCCGAATCAACAAGCTCAAATGGTTTCTGGGTCAATCTGGTTTTATGAAAATGTATTGGATCCATGACTGGTTTACGATCGATCAAGTTTTAATAACATTGTAAAAATGTAATAATAATTCAATTGCAAAATTATCAGCCAATTACAAGTGATACGTAGGTAAACGGGTTACAAGTTGCGCCGCTACCCCTTTTTGTATTGCAAAACCTACTCTATTGAAAATAAAACATTAGTCCTTAGCGGCTGGGGAATTACTTTGCATAACTTTCTTCACGCGATCGAGGAGCTTGATTGCTTGCGGGGCCAGCGCTCCAAAAGTATCAAAAGCGAAGGGCACAAACACATGCTGGTTCTCTAGACAAGCCGCTTCATGTTTATCCACTTTTTTGCCCTCACCTTTCAAAACTGCCTGCCCAGCCACAAAACCCGAATCCCGAAGTCCCACCAATGGGGATACCCCAGTCAGGTCAACACACGCATGCTTGCCTTGCGCCCATATCGAACACTGGCCTCAATGTGGACCGCCCGTCACGTGGGTCCGTCAAGAAATTCACCGGGGCCTCTTTTTTGGCTGAAATCCCTGCCCTTCGTAAAACATCCATAGAACATTTCTAACCAGGTCATGTCTGTATTTAAAGCCTGGTAACTCCTTACAATGTAGGGCGTGTTCTCCAAACTTGTCCAAGCGTGTTTTTTTACAGATCGGACACGGTTCATCGACGGGGAACATGGGAATCATCAGGCGGTATTTGAGGACCGCCCGATATTCGATAGCCGACTATGTTGCCCTAGTCCGTCAATTGGGAGTGTAGTGAGGAAATCTTGAGCATGGCCTCTTTAAGGCATTCAAACACCGCTTTCTGACGCGAAGACATGTTAAACTCCTCCTCCATAGTCTGCATGGCTTTACAGTTAAACGCACTCGCCAAGATTTTTTGAGGCTTTTTTGGGGCAGTGTCTTTATCTGTAAAGTCGGCCACATCTACATTGGGGAGAGAGCTGCGAATGTTGTCCAGTGCGAGCTTATAATCATTGTCCATCCCAACCACCCTGCTGTTCCTTAGTATGTGTTCCTGTAGCTTCCAAGACTGCGCCCTAGACGCCACATACGCATATGCGGACACATCTTCTGCCGAGCACAGGCCCAAGCCCCCCGAGCTGATCGGTAAGGACGCCAATCGCCATTGAAGATCCCCCAAAAAAGCTCCCCCACACAACGATATCCTCAACAGCACCTCGGAGACCTTTGTCAAAAATGGATACTGCCTCACCAACTAAGGTCGGTTGGCACGTTCGAAGCCCAAACAACAGTTTAGCCACACCCATACATGAGCGAAGCAATAAGAGCTCACTTTGGGGGTCCCGTAACTTCTGCAAAACGTCCATCAGTCCAACCGCGCGCCGAGCCCTCTTGACTGCCATTGAGCTAATGTAATCCCCATCACGACTAACAGCCCCCCTAGAAGCTTTACCCCTGTCTGTGGTCTTCCGATCTCCTTAGGAAAAATACCAGACTTCGCTTTAATACCATTGCATGTTGGCCAAAAGATCTCCGACTTCTTAATATTAAGCATAAGCCCAAACTGGGGACCTTCTGCTCGGATGATGTCTAGGGCTTTAGCTACTTTTTCGGCCCTGCCTATAATCGTGCCGTCATCCAAATACCACGCATGGAAGGGTAAGGAACAGTGTTCTTCCACCTGTAGCACCAGCGGATGCAAGAGAATGGCAAAAAGAAGAGGTCCTAAAGGATCCCCTTGCTGGACCCTGTGTAGGCCCCGATACAAGTATCTCCTATATATAGCCTGGCAGGTTGGACGTATAAAAATGTGAGTGATGTGTCCTCCTCGTTCACTAAAAACCACAAATAGTCGATATTTACTGAGAACTTTGAGTTAAATTTACAAACATAGCTATTGTTTACGCAATTTCATAAACAGATTATGATTTTACATTATTACATCAAAACTTTTTAAAAGTTATTATTACTATTTTTAAATTACCGATGACCTCAGTGGTGGCAACATCTTTAGATTACTTTTTCTTTATTCGCTGGTTTAATGAACGACTTTAAATTCCAACATAATTCGAACAAAAGATATTTCAATTTACAAAAGCATCATCTAGTTGATATGGTTACGTAAAAATAGCTTTCTACAATGTATGACTTTCTATTTTTAAAATCAAGTCAAATAAAGTCAAAAAAAAATATTATAAGGCCCACAACCATGTGTAAAGATATGTCTCCACATCCTTAACTCATCGACCCGCTCTTCAATCTAATGTAAATTTACCAAACAACCCCTCATGTACCAACTATAAAATGTACACTTAACTTCATAAATCATCATCACAACACACAACTCTTTTCTCTCTTTTAAGTTTTTACAAAATGGCCATTACAACTGACCTCAGCTACACTAGCGCTACCATTATCGAAGGACGGTTATCTAGCTGCTCTGAATGTTCGTCGATGTCTTCTGTCTCTGACCACGAAGAGTATTCGCGAACAAACAGCGGATCACATAGGAGCTCTAAGTGGAAGAAGCTGATGAAGAAGGTGATTGAAGGAAGCAAGAAAAGTATATATGGATCTTCGAAGCCTTTGAATTTCCAGTACGATGCTGTTAGTTACTCGCTTAATTTCGATGAAGGAAATTATTGTGACGAGTATTATTCGTATAGGTCTCGATGCACTCAAGAATTGAGTGAATGTTAATACTGAAATGAGTTATATAGTAACGTCATTTTGGACAGTATAGATGTATGTTTTATTTATTTTATCAAATCAATGAGCATATATTGAAGGGAGTGTCAACATATATATGTAAAAGTAGGTGTGTAAATAGAATATATTGATTTAAATTATATACTTTGTTCCTAACTTTTTAGGGTTATTTTCTTGAGTTGTATTGCCTAGTGAGTAGTGAAACTTTTACGTGAAATATAATTTTATTTCCCAATCTCTTTTTTAGAACTTAAGTTATTAAAAATATTTCTAACGCTTTCAAAATAGCTTTTTATTTTATTTTATTATAATTATATGTATAGTTCCACTAAATGAATAGTACTTGACACAACTTCTTTTCCATTTTCTTTTTTTCTTTTGTTCTTTTTTTTTTACAAACACTTGTTTATTAATAAATATATATGATTCTATATTAAATCACAAAATGTGTTGGTGATGGAGTGGCTTGTGGTGTATTTGTATTTCTCAAGGTCTCAAGTTCAAAACATGAGAAATGCAAGTTTTTTTTCTCAAACACTTATTTATTAATAAATATATATGATTCCATAATAAATCACAAAATGAGTTGGTGGTGGAGTGGTTTGTGGTCCATTTGTATTCCGGCTCAAGTTCAAAACATAAAGTGCATGTTTTTTTTTTAAGCTCCAAAGTCCAAACACTTTTTTAATATGATTTCTATTGTTTAAGGTCTTAGGTTCGAAACATGGGAATGCCAAGGGGCGAGTCCATTTTTTTTATTTACAACATGTTATTAAGTAATAAATACAAATATACCAATGTTTGTGTGAGATGTCGTTTTAAATTATGGTTGGTAGTTACTTGGTTGATAATAGTTTTTAAGTGTTTTGTATACGATAAAATTGTAAGGTATGCAACGCGCGCCTTTAAACACACTAGTTAACTTTTAAGTTCTTATAAATTTTGTTGTTGGAAGCTTATCAATATTTGTAATAGTTCTTTGTGTTATATTATTTTTATGCATATATCTCTTCTATTATTAGTTAATTAAATTATTTATATTTAACAAAAGTTAATTAGTGTATGTATATATCTATACTATATTATAATACATATAAGAATAAAAAGGTAATTTTAAATAGTTATGGATTATCCGGTTTTCGGATATCCGAAAATCGGATATTTGGAAATTTCAGATAGTGAATATTGATATCAGAATCCGTATCCGTATACGAAATTTCATATATCTGAACGGATTCGGATTATCTAACGGATATCCGAAATCGGATTATCCAACAGATATCCGAATCTAAAAAAAACAAAAAAAATCAATTCTCTGCTTCATAACCAAACCAAACCTGCTTAATTCAAAGATTCAAACTAGCATAAACATTCAAAACAATTCAAAGCTTCTAACCACAAACATTCAATACAATTCAAAGTATCAAATTCAAAATAAATACGAAGATAAATTCCAAATCCAAAAGGAGTTTGTCAACACCTAAACATCAAAAAATGACAAATCCAGCCATAAGCACAGCTTGTAACGCCCATTATCCATCCATGTTAACCTACAATTATCCAATACACAATAACATGATATACACACACAATATAGCAATAATACACATATATTCAAAACCTAACCATATTAGTGCCATCACCAATCATCATGCAAATGCTTCCTGGCCGGTTCTACCTGGCGAGTCACAAGTTTTTAAGAATTACTAATAATAGATGTTAATATAAGATCAAATTTTCATTCCTGTGTAGCATACCACATAATTGTTGGGATGAAAAAAAGGGAATATCACTATGTCATCCATAATAATGAGATTTCATAATGTGTTGCGTGTAAACTATTCAACAGATGTGTCCATTCCCAACTACTATATATTAATTTATAATACTCTAAAAACCAAAGGTTTTGTGCAATGATGGGTTGTAAGTTGTGCTTTAAGGGTTGTACATGCTTTGGTTTGTTGTGACTTATGCTAGAAGGGTTGTATGTTTTGTATACGATTGTACTTCAATTTTTTTAACCTTCCCTGCCATTCCTCCCTCACCCCACACCATGAACCATGCCTCCACCTTACCATCATCTTCTTATCTTTTCTTTCAAGATTCATCCGACCTGCTTCTGCCTTTCATCTTCCTGCGGGCGATTGAAGGTACAAAGAGTAAATTCTTGATTTCGTTTTTTTCCTTCTTCCTTTTCTTAAGTTTTTCTTTCTGAATTGTTCAGGGTTTGCTTTGATGGTCTTATCATTCTGTCCAGGTAATCGAATTAGCAAGGTTTAATTGCATTGTGTGGTTGTACCGTATGGTTGAAGGGTGTTATGTTCTAGATTAGTTGTGCTCTTTGCTTTTGGTATTTTGATTTTGTTTAGCTGATTAGCACAAATCTTCCATTGATTCCTACATATATAATAAGATTCCTCTTTGTTTGTTTGTTCCTACTAAACCTAGACAACATTTAGTTCCTTTTCTTTCTCCGTTAATTGAATTTTGAACGGTTCCAACTTATTTCGTAATTTAGTTTGTTCAGGAATGCGAATCAGTGACAGTTTAAACTCCGATCTAGATAATTAACGGTTTTGTATCGGTGAATACTGAATAATGGATGTGGATTCGTCTATGACGTCATCCTTGGAGGTTGATGATGGTAGTAGGGAGAATATAGATAGTAACGGCCTGCATCGGAGAAGGTAGAGGAGGCTCCAGCTGCGGCTGGGGAGGGGTCTCCGGCTGAAGTTGGGGCGGCTCACTCGCAAGTGCAGCAGACGAGTCCGGTGCACGGGCCGAGGCATGCGCCGAATTATTCTGTGGTGAATGCTATATTGGAGAAGAAGGAAGATGGTCCTGGTCCTAGGTGTGGGCATACCTTGACAGCTGTTGCAACTGTTAGGGAGGAAGGATCGGCTAATTATACGGGCCCAGGCTTATACTGTTTGGTGGTGCAAGTGTGCAACGGCTCTTGAGGGCAATTCGGCTAACGCTGGCACTCCTACATCGGCAGGAGGTGCCGGAATCCGTATGTTTTGCCTTTATTATCTTCAGTCAGAAATTTATAAGTTAAAATAAATTTGCAACAATGAAAAGGTTTATTGTGTATAGATTTCAGTTTTGTTTTGATTGTGTTGACACAAACTGGATTTATGGAATGTTACAGATTCCTTGGATTTTAGTTACATTAAGACTGAATTAGTTAGCTCTAGGACATTGATTATACCAATTATCAATATTCAGCATTATTGAAATGCGAGTTAAGTAGTACTATAGTAATTTATATACTTCTATTCTGTTTAAGACCTCCCCCAAACAGTAACATTTTAAACCATCTCAAAAAATATTATTAATATAGGCTCTTTGTAAGTAGAACAGATACAACAGGAGTTAATTAACACTCAACACAAGAACAAGTATAGGCAAAAATTGTTATTGTTGTTGTTGCTGATGAAGGATGAGTTTAGATGTTAGTAGTAGAACTGCTGGACAGGCTGAACGGGATATTGAACAGGTAGATCGGTTTGTAACTTTGTTTGTGATTGATTTTATGATTATGTGTATCTGGGGTTGATGACGGCTGAAATGTTAGATGAGTTGGTGGATAATTTTTGTTTATAACCTAATTTAGATGATTATGTTAGGTTATAATGTAATTATATGTTTGTTTGAGATTGAATTTGTGATTATGTGTATTTGTTGATGACAGCTGAAAAGTTAAATGAATTGGTGGATAATGTTGGTTTATAACCTAATTAAGATGATTATGTTAGGCTATAATGTAATTATAAGTTTATTTGAGGTTGAATTTGTGATTATGTTAGGTTGAATGGATGATACCTGAAATGTTAGATTAATCGTGACTTGATTAGTTTGTTAACTTGAGCCTTTGATAGTTTGATTCTGTTTTGGATTGCTGTAATACATCGTTTATCTGCATGATGCATCTTAGAATTTCATGATTGACAGTAGGAACTCAAACCGGATTGTTAATCGTGAGAAATGATATGTTAGTTTGAATGAAAGAGGTTTTCAATTTGGCTGTTTTTTTTGTTAAAAGATTTGATTCTGATTAATCGAAAGAATGGATATAGTAGGTTTGAATGCCATGGCAATAAGTTTGGTCAATCTTGAGTTGATTAGTTTGTTAAATCGCCCTACGATTCTATTTGGAATTGATATATTGGTTTTGAAATTATAAAAAGATTATTTGGGATCACCTACTTTGTGGTTGGTAAGGTAATGCTTTGCATGAACTGTTAGTGAGCATAATGCATCTTAAAATTATATTTTATTTATAGAAAGTCAATCTGGATTGTTAATTAAGAGAATGTATGTATTATTTTGAATAATATAAGGTTTCCTGTAGCGTTGTATTTCTTTTTGTTACATCTGGTACTGACTATTGGAATTATCTACTTTGTATGCATCTTGAAACTTTATAATTGACTATAGAAAGTCAAACCAGATAGTTAATTGAGATAAAGGGTATATTATTTGGAATCAAAGAAGTTTTTAGTATGCCCATATTTCTTTTTATTACATGTGGTACTGTCTGAATATTGGATTCACCTACTTTGTGATTGTTAATGCTATATATGAACAGTTTATTATCATAATGCATCTTCAAGCTTTATATTTAACTATCATAGTATGTGCATATTAACAACTTTGCTTTTGTAAAGCTAGGTCATGGTAAATCTATTTTAGTGCACTTAATCGAGAATGTTAATGTTGACTATCAAGGCATATGATCAAATCCTATAAAACACTAGATTCCCCCGCTGCAACGCGCGGGGGGCGCAATCTAGTTACATCTATATAGCAACAAAAACTTAATAGAAATAAAAATACCTTAAGTCGACTCGACTGCTTTATCAACTGTTTCATCAATGATAATGGTGGGTTGTTACAATGTTAACTCTTTCATATCTATGATACAACATGGAAAAGACACATTAAAAATGCATACGTATATAAAAGTAAATAATAACTTATTATTACCTTATTCTAATTTCTCGATATAAAAAATGGTATCTTCAACAATTATTGGATTGTTTGAAGCACACAACCAATATTGTGTACAAACCAATGCGTCCCCCATTCTCGGGGTTAATGAAGTTCGAAAAGTATCAAGCACACGTCCCCTGGTGCTAAAAGCCGCTTCAGAGGCAACCGTAGAAACTAGAATTGCAAGAACATCTTGGGCCATCCTAGCGAGAATGGGATATCAACATTGTTGAACTTTCCGCCATTTTAATATGTCGAATTGTGAGTCCATGGGTTCCCATTTCTTTCAAGATATTTATCTAACTCATATTTTCTCAAAGCTATTTCCGAACATCCCATTGCCATTTCAAATCGCTTGGTCATAAGTTCTTCAATGTCCATTGTTGTTTGATTCTCACTTCATGCCATACTAGGATCAAAAGTTTTAGATGATGACACCTTATAATCCTTCTTTTGTTGGGGCATGGATTTCACATAAAGTTCAAACAAAGCCTTCATGTTCAACTTTAGAGTTTCAATGATACTCGTGGCTACAAACTTTTCCTTAACAAGCCATTCAATATATTTTCATTTTCATCTTGGGTCAAGAACCACAGCTATAAACAAAAACTAATTGAGCTTAAGCACACCCCCCCAATACTTTATATACTTTTGTTTCATATGAAGTGCCATAGAACGGATCGAAATGTCAGCATGCTTGGTGTAACCATTAATCACGGTGCCAATTCCAAATATTTCATTCAAATATGCATTGGATGTTACATAGCGGGAACTTGAAAATCTTAGTGAAGCTTCATAAAATATTTTCAAAAAAGGCAACAAGCTAGCAACATCAATCCAATCATCCTTCTGAATTAAACCACCCTCACACTTCCTAATCTCTTTCTCATAACTTAAATCCTTTAAAAGTAAGTTAGAAAATGTTTTCTTGAATTTTACAGCAGATTCTAACACTAAATAAGTGGAGTTCCAACGAGTTTCAACATCCAAATACACTGAACTATTGCTTTCTAATTTTTCTTCTTCAACACAAACTAGAAAATTTTGAAGTCTAGCAGGCGAAAACCTCACATACTGTAACACCCTGGTTTTTGGACCCGGAATTTTTCATGCAATATATGGTAACTAAACGACCAAAGACGAATAATAAATAATACGTTTTTGTACGAAACTGAAACCCGAACCAATATATGTAATTATTATATGTGAGCGTATGTTACGTAACTAAACTGATAACCGTAACGAACCCAACCGTAACACCTTTGCTTACTCATCCCTTGAGACACCTGGCACCATTTTAAGGTGCCATGTGCCTCATCCATGTGTTAGACAACACATCCACACATCTAATATAAAAACTTCAAACCCTCCATTTCCCCTTTCATGTTTCCCTGTATTCAATAGTCAATATGCACACATAATCAGGAGAGAGAGGGTGCAGGAGGAGAAGGCAGGAGGCCGGCCACCACCCTCCACGGCGGCGACGAGCGGCGGTGCTCCAGCCACCATCTCCGACGGCTCCATTCCCCAACACACCATCACTTCATTCTCAAGGATCTGAGTGAGAGAAAGATCTGTTAGAGAGAGAGAGAGAGAGACCAGAGAGTAGAGAGAGAAAGGGACGCAGGAGAGAGAAGAGGGATCAGAGGAGAGGGGTTAAGGCCGACGACAAAAGATGATGGTGGTGGTGACAAGCGGCGGCTGCTGGTGACAGAAGTGGCTGCTATGGTGGCTCACAGTGGTGGTTCAGTGGACTATGGTAGAGACGGTTGTGGACTTGGGTTCGTGTAGGGCTGCTAAATAAGGAATATGATATGACAGTGGATGGTTTGGTTTGAATTCAGGGGTAATTGTGATGGGTGACGGTGGTTACGACTCCCAGAGAGGTGGAGGCGGTGGCGGCGCTAGTTAGATTTGACGAGCCGGTTATTATAAACCAATGGTGACTAGGGATTGCTGTGAAGAAGATGAAGTAACAAGACCCGAGTCAACCTAGTTGACTCGGTCAACCTCGGCTCAAGGCTCGGTCAACCAAGGAGACTCGGGAGGTAAAATATCGAGAACCCGAACTTAGTATTAGTATATTGTCGTGGTTAACACGTGTGGGACTAACGAATATTTCGGACAAGTACTCGACTTGATAAATAGAACTATACGAGTAATAAACTTATATATATATATATATATATATATATATGTAAAGGATCCGGTAGGAAAATTGTTTTGTGTAGGAAGTGTAGGAAGTGTTTTCAACCGTTGGATTAAATCTAATTAAAACTTGAGATGATGGGCATTTTAGACTTTTTAACCACTTTATTAATTATATCAATCCCACTTTTTTAGCAACTTCCTCTAGTGATTATGGAGATTTATTATCCATAAATAACTAATTATTATTTCTTTTCAACTTGATTCATAACATCTTCTTAATTCCTACATGATCTCACTATCTTTTATAATAATCAGATTTAATCTTCATCTTCTTATAATAATCGAATTATTAAACAGACGCAAATCAGTAGTGTTTTTAAACAGACGCAAATCAGTAGTGTTTTTAAACAGACGCGAATCAATAGTGTTTTTAAACAGATGCGAATCAATAGTGTTTTAAACGCGGTGCAAAACAGTGGTGTTTTTTAAACAGACGCAAATCAGTAGTGTTTTTAAACAGATGCGAATCAATAGTGTTTTTAAACAGATGCGAATTAGTAGTGTTTTATAACACTGCAAGTTGGAGGTTTAAAACACGTGCAGAAGTTGGATTGAAGATGACTATAAAATATGAATACAAACCGGCGCATAAGATATTGTGGGTGTTATTGCGTTTTCTTTTGGAAGATGAATTGAGTTTGAATGTAGGAGAGAGAGAGCAATGAATATTAATTATCTATAATAATATTTAGATGAGAGAGAGAGAGAGAGAGAGAGAGAGTCATTAATGTAGGAGCATTAAAACAGTTTCCAAAACACTTTGATACAAATGACTTTGATACCCTCAATTAAAACACATATTGACGATCTTACCCTTAATTCCTATAATATATTAATTAGGTTTTAAACACATCCCATCTTTTAATCTCCACCCTCCATCTTTAAATCTAATGGTTGAAAACACTTCCTACACAAAACCATTTTCTTACAGGAACCCTACCCTATATATATATATATATATATATATATAGGTTTAGGATCCTATACAAATTACATTTTTCGTGAGAAGTGTGAGAAGGACTAAGAATTGACATGTAGACATCATGTTTTGGATTTAGGAATGATGTTTTAGGTTATTTTAACTTGAAAAACACCAAACACAACAATCTAAAACACAATACAATGTATTATAGTCATTAAATTTAAAAAACAGCTAAAACACACTACTTAACGCTTAAAACACACTGCTAATGTTCTTAGCATGGTGTTTTAAGTTTTAAGCCTAAAATACATATTGTTTTCGGTTTTTAATTGGTATGTTTGGTGTTTTTATATGCAAAACAATCCAAAACATCACGACTAAGTTCAAAAAATGATGCCTAAATATCAATTTTTAATACTTCTCACACTTCTCACAAAAAAAAAAAACACTTTGTACACGATCTTGACCCTATATATATATATATATATATATATATATACAAGCTTTTATCCCGGGAGTGTTCCGGGGTTGAAAAATATAACCATTCTAATAATACTAATACCAATAGTAATAATTATTACTCTTGTAATTAAATAAATAAAAAAATAACCTTGCTATAAGGTGACACCATGTGTTGCAGTGTTGCGCGATTCTTTCTCCTAGCTTCTCTTGATTAAGTATACATAGTAAAATTCCAATGATAGCATGGCGATTGGGCTAAATTTCAACATTGTATATAAGAACCTGGTTTAAAAGAAAAAACATGATTAATGAATAACCTGAACACTTTGTGTTTTTTTTTTCTGTATTAACGAAACCCCATAAAAAATAGTCGTTTTTTTTCTCTGTTTTTTATATAGCACTATGGTACTCGTTGGAAAGATAATAAAACACTCGTTAATTTGGTGTAATTTGTTTCTTTAAAAAATCTCGTATATAAAAGATATTAACGTTTAAAAAATGATGCGAGGAAATATTATAGAGAAAAATCTAAATTTGTTTTTAAATTATTAAAGAGATTATGGTTAGATAAGTGTAGGAGAATAGATGAAAACAAAATAAAAAATAAATTAAAAACTCTCACCTCAACGTGCCACGTGACACATTCAAAGGAGGCTTGAGGCCTCCATTGAATGTCATCTCATCAATATTCAATTCTTTTATTATAAGTTATATATATATATATATATAGGCTATGTATCCTAATGAAACTTGGTTGAGTTGGAGAAACTTTTGAAACCCATCCCATGGTCACCATCTTTCCACATGTCCTTTTTTAACATCTAGCAAAAGGGTAAGATTGTAACTTCCACCATCTCGTTGTTTGACCCCTTTTTTTAAACAAACATCAAACACACATACTACACACACTACCTTCTCTCTCACTCACACTCCTCTCTCTCTCTCTGACACAAATTACTCTCACTCTCTCTCACACACACTCCTCTCTCTCTCTCTCTCCCTCTCCCTCTCTCTCTTTGTTTTTCTCTCATCTAATCTCACACACACTCCAGATCTGAACCGCTGATGCGGCGGTGGTGGTTCGACGACGACCACAGAAGAAAGACGACGACGGTGAATGTTGGTGGTTTTTCTTAGATCTTGTTTTTTTATTTTTATTTTTAGTTTTTCGAGCGATAATGCCGGCTGTTGTCCGGTGGTGGTCTTCGGAGGTGATGGTTGGTTCGAAAGGGGTGGTTTCGGACAGATCTGAATCAGGTATGTTTTCTTGTTGTTGTTGTTGTTGTTGTTATTATTATTATTATTCATGTTTTAGAAGGAAAGAAAGCTACTGAGTTTTTTTTTTTTTTATGTTTTTTAAATTATTTAAGTTTATTATTATATATTAGATTAAATAAAAAACCTGGAACATACACCGTCATCACTCATCAAGTTGCATATTGTAATAATGTGGGGAATATGTTAAGCATGATTACTTACAGTTATCCAAATTTTTTAATGAAGTTAGGACTTTATGTACATTTAAAGTTCAGTTTTGGGTTTTAGATTTGTTTGAGATGAAATATTAATCCGAATTGACTCAATCATGACTGAATGGTGTTTGATTTCCATAGGCTATATATGTCCTTTGTAAATCTTTAAATAATTTTTTTCATCTGAATCAGGTATGTTTTCTTGAGATATTATGGTATACCCTTGCTGGCCTCTTCTTGTTGGTTTTTTCGAAGGTGTAGGGTTCTAGATGGTGGTGGTTTCGTGGCTGTGGAGATAGGTGGGTGGAGGTGATGGGCGGTGGTTTAGGAGGTGATGGTGATGGTGTTTTTGGAGGTGATGGTGGTTTACGAGGTGACGGGTAGTTGCTGGACAGATCTAAGTTTAGAGTATTATTATTTCTTATTGTTATTATTTAAGTTTTGAATATTGTTATTATTGTTATTATTATTATTGTTATTATTTAAGTTTTTGTGATTGTTTGTTGTAAATTTATGGATATTATTATTATACATATAGGATTATGAAGTGTTTTTAGATCAGAATTAGCTGCAGGGTGTTTTTGGATCAGAATTTGAAGTGTTTTTGGATCAGAATAGGATCTGAAATATAGTCTCCTCATGTTTTTGTGAATGTTTACATGTTTATGAAATAAGATTCCAAATCTCTTTTTACTGGCTTAAATAGTTACATAAGCACCATTAACTATGATATGTATTTAACATGTTACAACAGTTTATTTTTTCTGTTTTGAGTTTGAATTTAAAACAGGTTAAGCACCATTAATTACGATACATATGTAAATATGTAAAATGCTCTTTTTACAGTGTAACATGTTTTAAAATGTAACAATGTAAATACATACAAATGACACATATAACATGTTACAACGTAACACATAAGTTGTTACAGCCAAATCTGACTGATTCTCACCTATTTAAAAGGTTTAAAAATTGAAAAAAAAAATGTAAAAGCAAGGAAAAAGTGAAGAGAGAGGAGAGAGAGTCAGGAGAGAGAAGAGAGATGAGAGAGATAAGATGTATTTCACAATTCTCAATGCATTTTGTCATTTTATAATTTTAACTTTCCAAAACTACCCTTTTGAATTAAACAAATAAAAAGGATAACTATTTTAATATTATAAAATAAGTTGATAAATCTCAACCATTGATTGCTTTTGATCTATGGTGATAAATGAGTTTCATGGGTTTCTCCAACTTAAGGGAGTTTCTAATTTATCTATATCATATCATATATATATATATATAGGGAAACTATAAATTGAAAACCCACTCGAGTTAAGAAAACTTTGAAAACCCGTCAAAAAACCATCTAAAAAAGTTTTTTTTTTTGAAAAAAATACACAAGGTAACATACATGTTTTTAAGCGTTTTGGGCCAAAAAAATAAAAAAAGTGCCGAACGAATATTTTTAAAAAAAATAAACAACGCAAACTTTGTAACAGCGATGTTAACATATGTTAAAAGGCAGAAAACATATGTCAACAGCGCTGTAACATATGTTAAAAAGCAGAAAACATATGTTAACAGCGCTGTTACAAAGTTTGCGTTGTTTATTTTTTTTAAAAATATTCGTTCGACGCTTTTTTTATTTTTTTGGCCTAAAACACTTAAAAACATGTATGTTACCTTGTGTATTTTTTTCAAAAAAAAAAAAAAAAACTTTTTTAGATGGTTTTTTGACGGTTTTTCGGAGTTTTCTTAACTCGAGAGGGTTTTCAAAATATCCACCCCCTATATATATATATATATATATATATATATATATATAGAGAGAGAGAGAGAGAGAGAATAGAAACCAAGAGAATGGACTAATATGTATGGGAGTATTATGATGACTTGTATAAATTATAGAGTAATATTGATGGAAGTATGAGGATGTATAGGACATGTGACGTCTCTGACTAAACCCATGAACACACTATAAGACTTAGCCATTTGACATATTTGGGACCTTGTACAGGAGAGATGATAAAATAAAAGCTTTGTTAATATAATAAGGTATATGGTGATATGGACATTTGAAAATAGAAACATGATAGCGAAACAGAATATATATATTAAGACTTTAAAAGCGGTTTAAGTGAGGCATTGAACGATACTTGTAATACGGACATTATATAAATATTGGACATAAGATGAATAATGCGGACATTAGCGTAACTTGGTTAGTATGTGATATTGGGACTTTGACAAACATTGGGACCTGACTAGTTATTAAATAATTAGATATGAGAAACTAAGTAGTGCATATGATTATATAATGATAACCCGACATTTGGAACTCGGAGAACTATAAAAACAACGTAACATAAACATTGGTTATTTAGTTAATATTAGAACATAAGATAATGAACTTGACAATTAGAAGTTTGGATAAAGAACCAAGGTGTGCCCACACGTGTAACCGCGATATTGGTTACACGCGCTAATGTTTATGAACATTGAATAGGATCTTGCGAAATGATCGATAGATGGAAACTTGACGTGGGATATTATGTGACCGTGTGAAATGCTATCGAGGTGAGTTCCGTATACCACTCCCCTTTTTCGTGTTTTTACTATTTTGGGGTGAATGCATGCTTCCTTTTTATAAACTGTTGTGGTGTGACAAGATACTTGCTGCCAGATTATACTGACACTCATTAACTCAGAGGTGAGCCACTTAATATATGGGTAGTACTACTTGGGGAAACCACCACGCACAGTGGACCCTGGACTAGGGAACCGGAAACCCTCCACTGAGGCCTGCGGACCGTTGCGGCATATATTATGCCTTGTAGATCTATAATGGTAGTAGATAGATCTAGTGTTAGGGTTGAGGGGTCGCCATCACGTGTGTTGAACTGTTTTAAACTGTGTAACTTGCTTTTGAAATGATAAACTTGTTTTGGATCCACTTACTACTCATACGGACTCACCAGCATAATTGCTAACCCAAACTCTTTTAAGCATGTGTTCAGGTACTGCAAATGGATGGATGGCAACCGCGAGGTATATGCTTGCTAGTAGCGGATTAGAGGTTATCTGGTTAGAAGATTCGGCTATATGTGTTGCGGTTAGAGCATCTAGAGATAAGCGGATAGAGATCGGATCGGCTAGTGGACTACACCTCATTAACTGCTTCGACGACCGCCGCGATTCGTCCGTGCATAGTTATTAGTGTATTTATTTAAGTGGTGTAATAATATTAGTTATCGTTGCTTCCGTTGTGCAAGTCTGTTACCAAACTGTCGTAACGTCCAGCCCCTCCTGGTCGGGTTGTTACACATACCTTACCAAAGCACAAATTTTCTTGATTGGTAAAGTTAAATTAGTACGCCCATCTTTAACAACTAGGTTCAAAATATGAGCTGCACCCCTCATATGCAAAAAGGCTCCCTTCAAAACACCACATTCCCAATGATTCAAAACCTTTCGCAAGTGTTGAATAGCTATATCATTGGAACTTGCATTATCTACTCTCACAGTAAAAATATTTTTCAAACCCTATTCAATGAAACAATTTTCAACCGCTATTCCTATTAAAACCCCCCGAATGACAAAGAATTGGACAATAATTTGTAATTCTCTTATGTAGATTCCAATCATTATCTATGAAATGTGCAAGCAAACACATATATGATAAATTTTTCCCCGAAGTCCTAGTGTCAGTGGTCAAACACACTCTTGTTGACATATTTTTTAAAAATATTCATTAACCAATTTCTTTCCTCAATAAAATAACTATAATGATCCCTTGTTGCAGTTGCACGTGAAGGTACAATTGTCACACCACGCCAATGGCGGAAACGCGTGGCGCGACGTTCGAAGGGCATAAAGTCAAGATTAACACAAACTATAAGTAATTAAAAAAGGGATCATTTATTTAATATGTCGAAACGAGTTTTCAAGTTCATACATTCTTAACACAACCATAGTTCAAATCAAAAGTAGAGGTTTCTCAATTATGTTCCAACCCCATGGAAAATAAAAGTGAAACCCCGTCAAAATATCCGACGTTAAGTAAGATCCCCGCCCGCACTAGCCATGCGACCTTCCAGCGATTAATTACCTGAAAGATATGTTAAAATCGTCAATATACAAATATTGGTGAGTTCACAGGTTTTAGTTTACAAAACATTTCAACAACAACATTTTTGGGAAATAAACACAAGTAGTGATTATTGTAAGAGTTGCAAGTTCCTACAATCTACTTGAGCCCATAACCAAATCAAGACTAGCAATGCCCCGCTCATAGTTGTTTCTTGGAAAATAACAACTTAATTTCAGAATACGTGCACCCCTGGCATACACAACTGCATAATCGACGCTATCGATTAGGGGTGGGCCATGTCAGGCACCAATAGTACTATCCAAATATTCCTCCGGTTTTCGATTTCACATATACACACGAATAAATGGTTACATTAGCGAGGACTCAACCCCGAGTGGCGAACAACAAACTCAAGTATCCAACATATCACATATTTCCATAACATATCTTTCCCCCGAAAGTAAAAATAGTAAAATGGGGCCGTGAAACTCACCTCAAACAAAGTATGCAAATCCCAACTCAGAGAATAGCTCGTCCAAGGTCAAACACCTACAAATGTCCAAGACGTATAAATCACTAAGTCTATAGTGCATGTGTTTCAGCAAGTTGTACGTCTAACTCCCAAACCACTATTTAGTTCAATTCCCCGTTTAGTTAAACGTGTACCCTGGGTCCGTTGGTGATGGATTTACCCTCGTTACAAGTTATACTTATATTTCCATGAACATTACTTAACGTGTATAATATCGTTCTCGATTCGACTCACTTGACGTATAATTATTTTCCCATTAAATAATTATACTAGGATCTTGTCGATCGATATAATATTTTCAACACCCGACTCGACTCACTTTACCGTATATTTACTTTCCCATTAAATATATATACTAGGATCTTGTCGATTCGATATAACATTTTCAATACTCAATTCGACTCACTTTACCGTATATTTACTTTCCCATTAAATAAATATACTAGGATCTTGTCGATTTGATAACATATTTTCATTGTCAAGTCCATATGCTTGTTTTAAACACTTAATCGTTAGATTATTTACATTATTTTCTCCCACGAATAAGTTTCCAACACTTAGGAAAGTGTTACGTATTTTCACCCAAATTATATATTTTTAAATCTTTAAAATATGTGTTTTCATTTCCACATTAGACGCAATAACACAAATACTTATTCGTCCATTTTTACGTTTTAGTCCGTTAACACGTCGTAACATGAACACGTCGTAACATGAACACATCCATATCGATCATTTAAACTTATATATTTTAGTGTCCCGAATGGTATAAGTTGTATATATAATTTTGTAGATGTAAATACTTGTATGTTATAACCAAGACTGGATTACTTGCAACATAAAAATGTTCAAACACTTTTATATTCCCATTTATATAAAAGTGTCCATTTTTATACAAGTTCTCATCAAGTCTTTAAATTATCTATCTTTATAATAAAAACCTTTGTTTTTATATTTTCCAACATGTTTGGAAATCTATATTTTATATAAAACCTTATTTTATAAGAATACATTTTATACAAAATATACATTTGTAAATTTACTAACTTTTTACACAACAACCTTGGAAAGTTAACATCTTACATCTTTGACACCTAACTTTCCAAAGTCACATTTTTAGATCCAAGTTTCCAAAATGACATTTTATGTCCCTCAAATTTTAAAGTTACTAAATAGTCCCTTTAACTTTCAAAAGTTACATTCCTTCCTAATCTTTCAAAAGTGACAATTTTCTACCAAACTAGTAAACTTTATTATGTCAACTTTGTCATGGTAGATTATTATTATGAGTCAACATTTTTAATAGTCTATAATAACCTTATTAAGGATAATAATAGGTGTATTTAGTGTAATATGTCCAATAAGTCCAACTTTCATTTTTCAAGTTTGTAAACTTTGAAAATGTAACTTTTATATTTTTCATTTCTTATCAAGACCAACTTTATATTAAGTTTTAGATAATTATTTTAAGATGATTTAAACAACATTTAGGTTTATTTATGTCATCTTTACAAACAAAGCTTAGATCATCTTTTTAAACAATACTATGTAACTTTTTACAAACTTCAACAATATTAACAACATCCGTCATCACCCACGACCTATATACAAGTTTTTAAAGGTCCATTTTAGTCTTGTAACAACATACTAAAGCTTATGTTTAAAATCATACTTTAAACCCTATGTACAACTTGCTTTAAAAACATGAAAATATAAACTTCCAAGAACAAGAATAAGATCAAGAACACTTACAACTAGCACAAGGCTAGGGAAGATAAAAACACTTGATTTTGAAGTGGTTTGCTGTGTTCTTCCAATGTGGTTAAGCTCCAAGCTTGAAACACACAATTAGGGGTTTGGAAATGGAAATTTTATGGATGAATTTAGTGTTTGAAACTTGAAAAGTGAATGTATATGTGTGTGTTCTCACGGCCAAGACAAGGAAGAAGAACAAGAGATTTTTTTTTTTTGTTGGAAGTAATGGTATCATAGATGGGTTTTATAATAGATTTCAAGTACTTGTAATCTTATAACAATCTAAAGCACTATTCTTCAAATCCTCCATATATTTAGTGGTACAAAAATAATCTTAGGAGATATGGGGGGGGGGGGGTGTTGGCCAAAATTTGCTAAAGCTATGGAAGATTTTATAACATTTCACAAGGACACCAAGATCTCTTCAAAAATCCCAATATAATCTTCCCAAATCCACATATATTTAGTAATACAAAAAGAAGATTAGGAGAATGGGGGGGGGGGGATTGGGCCGGTTGGGTTGGGGGATTTTTGTGGGGTCCACAACACAAAATATCTACTAGCTAGTTTGGTTATGATTCGAACATGAAGTTCGGGTTTCGTTCGGATTCTAATCGGATTTTAATTATGCGTTATCCAGACATTATAATAACCTTAAATAACCCTTAAACATAGCTTAGTTTAAGTGTTGATTGGTTAGTTAGGCTTTCGTTGGATGAAATTATAAGTTATACTTGTACCGGGTGCGGTACGCGCACTTTATTCGTTACCGGGAGATTTGTATTTAGAGTTTTCATTTATGGTTTTGGAGTTCCAAAACACATTATGTTTCATGAAAATACCCTTTATTTTATATCCTGGGTGTCCGGGATCATTTTCGGCTATTTAATTTTTACCGGGTAATTACCAACGTCCGTTTTGGACAAGTTTATTTGCACGCGATTTCGTCGTGCCTCAACATTAATCATGTGCATTACTATGCATCTTATGGGGAATTTGCTATTCTCTAAAGCATCAGTTAAACAATTAACATGGATTTGCACTTAATCACGTTAGTTATACACAATTAATTAGTACGGAATTACCTTAATTTTTCCGGCTGTCACACAATGAGATGAGGATTAATAACCTTACAAAATTCCCGAAAACCCGCCACCTCAACAAAAGAAAACGGCAATTCGTCAAGAATCAACATTTTTACTAACGCTTTCCTAATCACCTCTTTGTTAAACTCCCATAACTCTGGAACTGTTACAATTTCAACTGAACCATCACCACTAACACGTGTTTTAGACTCAAGATCAAGTAGCTTTTTTTTTTTTTTTTAATCAACATTTGCAGGAATTTTAACGCAAGTCATAATGTGATTTTTTCTAAAGGAATAGTACCTCCTTTTGATGCATAAACAATTTGTGCATGATAATATATACACTCGGCTTTACTATCACAGTTAGTATAATGACTCCACCAAATATATAGATCTTTTTTTTACAAACGTATCCAGGGAGTTTCATTTACACTTGCGAGTGCACTTTGGGGTTTTCCATCTTTTTTTTTTTCCTTTTCTTTGAAACTACCTCATTTTCAAAAACTACCTCACAATCCGAGTTGTTGTCATCTTGGTTTTCCATTGAAATAGCGAACTCTACAAGAAAACAACCAAAATAACTAATATAAGAAACATGAGTTTTTATACTAAAAAACTAGATCTTTACGAAAAATATCATGCAAGTATTGTTGATGGTCAATGGTTTATAATATTCAGAAACAGAAGAAAGGATGATCAATGGTCAGTAGACATAATTCCGACGATGCTCTATATACGTGCGTAAGGAAACAGAGGACGGTTCAACATGTTTATTAAGTTAAAATAAGAAAGAAAATTAAACAGAGTTTTCTATACAGAAACAGAGTATGAGTCGATGGTCGGAGTCAATGGAGGGTCGGATGGTCGATGGTCGGAGTTTTCTATACAGAAACAGAGGTTGATAACGAAACAGAAAAACAAAACTTACATATCTACGATGGTCGATGGTCGGAGTCGATGGAGGGTGGCTGTGTGGCTAGCTGGTGGGAGGGATTGGAGGCGGCTAGAGGCTGGATGAGACAAGGAGATGAAGGAGGCGATGTTTGTTAGGGTTAGAGTTAGGGTTAGAATGAGGATAAAACTTTGTGTGTGTGTGTATTTTATTTTTTTAAAGATTTCGGATTATCCAGTTTTCGGATACAGGTTATTGGATATTTCGGATTCAGATGTTTTTGAGCACCCCTAAAAGTGACATATTATGTACAAATCATGTCGGTCTTCGGTTCATTGGTAATTCATGTATTTTATAAGTTCATGCAATTTGATAAATAGTGAAAAAAATATATTTGTAAGAAATAGGCAAAACATTAGTTAAAGTTTTTTTGAAGAGATGTAACAACGTTTTAATAATAAAAAATGACATATTATGTACAGATCATGTCGGTCTTCGGTTCATTGGTACTAGACACTTACTTTTTCAAAAGACAGACCATGGCCGGGTAAAGCTATAGTCATTGGTTGATTGATGGACTAAATTAACTAGTTCACGTATGTTATTCTCATCACCCAAAATCTTAAAATCAAAGTATTTGAAGCTTTTGTGTATGCAAGTGGATATTAGTGTAAATGGAGATCCTAAAAGCCAAAGACAAAAAGATTTTTGAATTCTACATCCTTTTATAAACTAAGACATTATAAGATAGGGGAAATATCATAAAAAAAACACTAAACTTTTAGTTTTTTCTCATTAAAGTCACTCAACAATTTTTTGCATAAAAAATCACTACACTTTCAGTTTTTTCTTACAAAAGTCACTCGACATTTCTTTGTACTTAAAAAACACTATATTTTTTTCTTTTCTCATAAAAGTCACCTAACATTGTTATTTTTTTTGTCATGTGGTTCTTTTTGTAGTTTGTAAGATATTTTGTAATTATATATTTATTTTTGTAACAAATTATATGACAAAAAAGAATATGTTGTTGCAATCAAAATAATATTAGTCCCGCTAATTTAAATAGCCATACAATTCTTAAGTACAAAGAAAAAAATTATATAACAAATAAACATTGTTTTCTAATCGATATAAGACGCGTGAAGTACTTTACTTTCTTAATCAACTTCATCAGTTTGAGATTTTTTAAGGATATAAAATATATAGACCACCTATGCAACACGTAAGCAAACACAACTAAGAGTTCCGATTCTAGGTTATTTAAAACAAAAACATCAAAATTTTGTTCGAAATTAACTTTTTAAGGAGTTTTATGCGAAAAACAAATGTTCGGTGACTTTTATGAGAAAAAAAAAGAAACTATAGTGTTTTTTAGATGTAAAGAAATGTTGAATGACTTTTGTAAGAACAAACTGAAAGTGTAGTGCTTTTTATGTGCAAAAAATTGTTAAGTGATTTTAGTGAGAAAAAACAGAAAACTTAATGTTTTTTATGGTATTTCCCCTATAAGAAAAGAGGTTTCACATATATTATTATCTTATAAAGACTTTGAACAAAATTGACCAAAATAAGTTGCTTTGTTGGTTGGTTTTGATGTATGATTATTATTATAATTATTACAAGATTCATTTAAAAAGGTTCATATTGATAATGTTCAAATGAGAATACTCTTACTATTTTATTTAAAACAGTTAATATCATTATTTAACGAATTAATTTAATAATCCATGAAGTTAACAAATTTTTTTTTTTTTTTTTGTATTCCCTAAGATCTCAAGTTCAAAACATGAAGTTAACAAAATAAGTAAGCTAAATTCTTGTACCAAACAAAATACTCGTTTCGGACAAGAAAAAAAAAATTATAACATCCTTGGGATTAGAAGATTGGGTCGAAAAAGGCTAGTTGGACTAAACTTTGGTCTGGAGCTGGACAAGATTGATCACCGAAGTGAGATACAACGGTGAGTTCAAAACTTCAAATAATTGAGAATGTAGGGTTAAACGAATGTGAAGAAAAGAAAGAGATTAATGAGGTTCGAATCCTTAACCTCTTTTTAGTGCAAGCATAAATGCTCTTATCCACGTAAATTTTTAACTCTAATGTCGAAAGCGGTTTTTTTTTAATGTTTGTTATGTCAATAAAATATTTTTTTCTAATAGATTTGAAGTCATCTATACAATTTCTAACAAAATGTATAAAGTACTCTTTAAAATTTTATGATATTTTATATTACAAATAATAGACTAGTATGTTCATGAGACATGCCTTTTTTTATATAACAAACAAATTTTGTATTCCAAATTTTAAATGAATTTAAGCTAAAACATGCAAATTGCAACACCAACAAAGATTTTGTGGATATGCCTTTTCATTTTTGGGTTTTGTGGTCCATGTTAAAAGAAGATAAGACCATATAAAACATAACTTTTTATAAAGTGAAGGTTGGTTTTGTTTTGAATAAAGAAAAACTAGCGACCATGGGTGGTCAGGGCGCCCAGTAAAAACACATTTTTACTACGTGATGTCCCGTGAAACACCGTAGTAAGGGGTGGTTTCATGGTGAAAAACTCAATTTTTTTTTATGTAAAACACGATCATGAAAGACAGAAGGTAGAGTGGGTGGTTTGTTCGGGGATGATGTGAAATGTTCTGATTGCTTGATTTTTGTGATTGGTGAGGAATGATTTAGCGATAGAATGTGGTGGTTGCAAGTGTGATTATGAAAATGTCATAAAAGGAAGTGTCAAATAGTGATTGAGTGTGATAATGTGATTGTTACCCCAAGTACCCTTACAAATATATAAAATTTTAAGAGTTGAATCCGACTTCAGTCTTCAAATCTTCGCTTGTAGTATGTGTTTTCAGGTTAATATAATCAAATTATTAAGTATATATATAAAAAATGTTACAAACATTCGTTTTTACGTTTCTTGTCGACGTTTCAGTTTAAACTTTATTTAAAACGAAGTTGTACCTATTCGCACTAGAGCAATAGAGTATCTTTTTGGTATGATCATAAGCTATAGTGAGTGTTTATATCGTGCTGGTACATTTCCAACAAAACCGATACCTTCCCAACAATACCGGTGCCAGTAGCCATTTTTATATCTTTAAGTTAGTATATATGTCGGGTGCCGTCGGTACTATAACAAGCGTACAAAATAAAAGCCCACCGCAAAGCAGAAGGCATCACACTAGTTAATAATAATCGAATTTTTATAAATAAGAATAGTTATATAAATAATACCAATCAAATGATAATTAGCATGACCTCATTGGTGACATTGTGACAAACATCTTTAGATTACTTTTTCTTTATTTACTGGTTTGATAAAAAAAAGATTAATTTCCAATATAATTCGAACAAAAGATATTACATAAGCATCATTAAAGTGATAATATTACATCACAATCACTAATACATAAACCATGTGTAAAGATAGTAAATCGACGATCCAAACCACCCTTTCCACGTCCTTCACTCAATCGACATACTTTTCAATCTAGTGTAACTTTACCAAATTACCCCTCATGCACTATCTATAAAACCTTCACATCAACATTCAAACTAAAACCATCTATCATATTTCATCACCACATTAAACAACTCGTCTCTCTTTTGATCAAATGGCCACTTCAACTGATCTCATCTACACTACTAGCACCTCGGAATGTTCGTCTCCGTCTTCGCTCTCCGATCACGAAGAGTATTCACGGACAAACAACGGATCACGGAGGAGCTCTAAGTGGAAGAAGTTGATGAAGAAAGTGATTGAAGGTAGCAAGAAAAGCATCTATGGATCTTCTAAGCCTTTGAACTTTCAGTACGATGCTGTTAGTTATTCGCTTAATTTCGATGAAGGAAATTATTGTGACGAATATTATTCGTATAGGTCTCGACGTTCTCAAGATTTTAGTGAATGTTAGCAGTTGAGTTACATTAGAATAGAGTTATCATGTACATATAGAAGCGATTGAGATTGTCAATATGTAAATCAAATGTGTCTAGTTTTACATGTTTTATTTTGTGCACAGTTCTGTCCCTAATTAATATTATGCAATAGTCTTTCCTAATCAATTGTTACCCATCATTGAAGATCTAATCTATTGATTTACGTAAAGTTAATACTTATGTAATATTTTGTTAGCAAATTTGATCGATTTAAAAAGTCAACACTTTCAAAACAACACTTGATATGTTAATGAAGTTTAAGTTTTGAAGATTTTACTGATTGAAAATAATAAACATTTTAATTATTTTCGCTTTTATCAAATTTTTAATACGTATTTCTTCTATTATTATTTTTCTTTTAAAACAGTTGTACACCTAAACATCACTAACTTTGCACTCTAGGATGGATTTAAATACCCCTATTAGTTATATCATTTACATTCTTCAAAAATTAATTAAGTATAAATGCACTGGTAAAGGCATATTGGTAGGTAATTAGAGAAGATTTGGGGATTTCGGGTTTTTGAGTCAGACGGGTTTTACCAGTAACTTTACCGTTGTACCTACAGGCTGGTGGGCTACTGAGTTTCCCCGGAATTGGTGTTTGATAACTCGTGTTACTCTTGGATTACTCGATTTGTGGAAAGGGTCCCCGAAAATGCTCGTATTTGATTTGTTGGTTGTTAAAAAAAGTATAAATGGATTTTTTTTTTTAACAAGTAATGTGTAACTAATTCTTCATAAACCCAAAAAGTAGAGAAGAGTAGTCAAAAACCTAAGGTAACCCGTTTTTGCCACACATTTTTAGTAGACCAAAATACTATTCTAATAAAACAGCGGTTATTCATTTCCTTTCATAGGATCAATGCATGTTACTAGTAAGGGTGTCAATCGTGTGAGTCGTTAGGATAACAAGTTACAAAATGATACCATAAACACAATAATATTTTTGATTAAATTAAAAGTGTATGAACTTGATAAGTTTACTTAAAAAAAAAAAGTGTATTAAAAGATTAATTACTAGAAGATAAAGTGCAACTTTGCAAGATAATATAATATTATTAAATTGAAACTAGGGGCAAATACAATGAAATGGAAATGGAAATGGCACCTTAACCTCGAGTCAGGGGGCAATGGACCAAAGGTCAAAGATAAGATGCAGGCCCACGTTCAGATGAATATTAATTTTTCTGTATTTTCTAAACCTCTTTTATATAAAAATAACAAGATAAGAGGGGACAGTGACGTGCAATGTTGCAAACGAACAAATCTTATTTTACATTATCCCTAATATTATCCTAATAACTTCCAGTTCGAATGCATATTGTAAGGTTCATATGAACCAAGTCACCAAAACAAACGGCGTTTCGAGTATTTCAAGTTCGGTCACGCTCGATTAGATAGTTAAGGCTCATCGGTGAGCAGACACAATACATGCCCCGTCCCTTCCAAACGCCCCCGTCCCATTCGCTACACCGCCCCCCTTTGCCCCGTCCAAGCCCGCCCCGTCTCCCCCGTTCTTGAAAGGACGTCTGAGACGGCCCAATAGGATTTTTTTTTTTTTTTTTTTTTTTTTTTAATGCAACGGCTATATTAACGGTAATATTATTGTTTTTTTTTTAAACCTTTCCAACAATATATAAACCCAAATAACCCAAACCATCCAAATAAACCCCCATAAATCAACTAAAACCAACAAAAAAACTCTCTACTTTCTTTAAAAAAATAACAAACAATGTCATACCTTCCATTGTTTGATTCCTCATCTTCGTCGAGCGAAGAAAACCAGATTTTTGTTAACTCGATTTGGGAAGCAGCACAATTAATCGTGGCGGAGGAAGACGAAGTGAGCTCGCAACCGCGACCAAGGCAAGCGGCTTTAAACAGAGACCGGCATGGTAATTTTTTTTGAACGTATAATTTTTTTTGGGAACGTATAATTTTTTTTGGAACGTATAATTTTTTTTTGGAACGTATAATTTTTTTTGGAACGTAATTCGGTTAAATTTTTGGAACGTATAATTTGTAGGTGCACATGACCGATTAATTAGAGATTACTTTGCCGATCACCCGGTGTATACGGACGAGATGTTTAGGCGGCGGTTTCGAATGAGTCGTCGATTGTTCGTACGTATTGCCGATGATTTGGCGAGTTGTGACCCGTATTTTACATTACGGTACGATGCTAGAGGCAAACGGGGGTTCACAACTTATCAAAGAATCACGTCAGCATTGCGGCAATTAGCTTACGGGACGGCATCCGACTCGTGGGATGAGTACTTACGGATGTCTGAAAGAACGTCACGTGAATGCTTGTATAAGTTTTGCAAGCGTGTTGTCAAGATCTACAGCAAAAAATATTTGCGAAAACCAAACACCAATGATATCCAGAAATTGTATCAGCACCATCACGAGAAGCATGGTTTTCCAGGGATGATCGGAAGCATCGATTGCATGCATTGGCCGTGGAAAAATTGCCCTAATGCGTGGCGTGGCATGTTTTATCGCGGCGATCACGGTCATCCAACAATAATCTTAGAGGTTGTCGCGTCACAAAACTTATGGATTTGGCATGCCTTTTTTGGGGTTCCCGGTTCCAATAATGACCTTAATGTTCTCAACTAGTCTTTGGTGTTTGATGATGTTAGAAAAGGAACCGGTCCGGATACAAAATTTACTGTTTCGGGGGTTGAGTACAAGCACGGGTATTATCTTGCGGATTTAATATACCCAACCTATTCTACACTCGTTAAAAGTATTAAGCACCCTCACGACGAAAAAAGACAGAAATTTGCTAAGTATCAAGAAGCGGCGCGAAAGGATATCGAACGGACATTTGGTGTTCTACAAGCAAAATGGCACATCATCGCAAACCCGGCACGTGCTTTCACAACAAAAAAATACGTTATTGTATGTATGCTTGCATCGTGCTACATAACATGGTCATCGAAGACGAAGGCCGAGCTATTTGTGAGTGCGATGAAAATGCGGTGGAGGAGAATACTATTCCGGATGACGAAGCGCAACAAGAGTTAAACGATTTCGCGTTACGTAACGAACACATCCATCATCATCTACAAGCCGACTTGATCGAATATATATGGAACAACGGACAGGACGAGTAGTTTGTATTTTTTTTTTTTTAAGTTAGGATGCTTTGTAATTTTTTTTAATTTAGGATGCTTTGTAATTTTTAAGTTAGGATGCTTTGTAATTTTTTTTATATAATTTAGTATTTATTTGAACATTATTTTATTTATTTATTACTTTTATAAAACTAATTACAATTAATAATAGAAAACAAAAAAAAATATTAAATGCTTGAGACATGGGTTTTGCATGTCTGCACACCCCACCCATGTCTCAAAAATGTTAAAACATCACTTTAGTGATGTGGCAACGTACGTGACACTGAGACATGACATTTTTTATGTCTGTTCACCTAGTAGCCTAATTATTAGACATGCTAAATTAGTGAAATGTTTATGATTGTGTTTAGATTGGGTGAAATTTGAGGGATAATATGGTTAACATTTCGGCTTTTTATTTATATTTCTTAGTAAGTTACCTAACGTCATCATTTTTTTTTTATATATTTGAGCTTCAAGTTGTTATTGTCTTTTTAACAAAAGAAAAAAAAAGTAATAAATTTGAGGTTTTCTATTTTTCTTTCATCATAATTTGGTTAAGACTTAACGCTTTGTTTCAGAGTTTCATTTAAAGGTGGAAAAGAAAAAAATCCATACTTAACGCTTTGTTTCAGAGTTTCATTTAAGGGAAGAAGAGAAAAAAAATCCATACTTAACGTTTTGTTTCAGAGTTTCATTTAATCCGCATATGTATAAAGCATACCCACACCTATTATATAACTTTTTTAAACAAAATTATTAATGTGTCTTAACGGGGTGCTTAACATGTTAACATGTCTTTTACCTGTTTAGACACGAAATCTGTTAAGGCCTTATCGTGTCGACTTGTTTAAGACACGAAATCTGTCGACACAGAACCTGTTAATGTCAAACACGAAACATGTTAAATTTGTGTAGGTCCGTGTTGTGTTATCATGTTCGTGTCTAAATTCCCAGCCCTAAATGAGAGTAATGGGAACAACTACATTACATGTTATGGTGTTATGTTTGTGTCAACCTCAATCTCATAATAAGCTCTCTACAGTGGCGGATCCAGGATTTTTTTTCCAGTGGGTTCGCTGTTTTAGATGGTCCAATCTCAATGGATCGGACAAAAAAAAATTTCGGTCGGGTCGGGTATCGACGTATGGTTCATCACATAATAAAAATATGATATAATAATAAAAAAACAACTTCATTAGAACTTAAAAAGCACATAATATAAATACGATGGTCTTTGCAAATTTAAAAAAAAAATACCTATAGTTGTTCCCTACGAGTTTTCAATTTTTGAAAACGTTGCATTACATCTTTGACCGAAACTTCTTGAAAGAACTCTCTTTCGATGTAACAAATGCAAGAATCATTCATGTATCCATCACCCATCCTATTACGCAATTCCGTCTTCACAAGCTTCATTAAAGAAAAACTTCGTTCAACACTTGCCGTTGCAACCGGTAAAACTAGCGATAACTTTATTAAACGATAGACCAATGGATAATCAAAGTGTTTTCTTGTTTCCACCATCTTTTTGGCAAGATCACTTACCCCATTCAAGGTTTGATGGTTCTCTTTAAAAAAAAGTGTCAATTCTCTTCATACCTATATATCATATTAAAGGAATCTTCATACCTATATATAAAAATTAACTAATTTAGAATTGAAAACATAATATCATAAGTTGAATGGAATATTTCATAGTTTCATCTTCCAACAAACAAACAAAAATTATAAACTAATATTATAGATTGAATGGATATTTGCTAATTGCTACTGCATATAAACTAAACTATAAAGTAATATTTTGATTTTTGATACTGCATATAATCCTCGCAATCCACAGTGACCACAAGCAAATGACTATCATTCCAATTTCAAACAAACAAACACTAACTATAAACAAATCGGGCCAGATTTAACAAATTAAAAAGCTTGAAACTTAAAATAAAAAGCTAACCTTAGGCTGTTGGGTAGCGGCGGAACAGAGCGGCAGCAGCGGAGCAGAGCGGCAGCAGCGGAACAGAGCGACAGCAGCGAAGTAGTCGAGCAGAGGGGCTGCGGCGAAGCAGAGAGAGCGCAGATCTGTAGCAGGCTGTTGTATATTTGGGACTTGGAAGTTGGGGAATGGGTAAGGAAAGAAAGAGGCGCTGGAAAAAATATAACAAAACCCTATTTTATGGTTGGGTCGATCTGCATAAAAAAAAAAAAAGTTGAAAAAAAGGAGCAATAAAAAGATTTGAACCAGGGACCTAGAGGTTGAAAGGTGGGGACTTAACCATTGAGCCACTATCATGATATTGCTATGGGTTCATAGCCTAATATTCTTATGGGTTCATGGCTAATTTTTTCTATATATTTCTACTAAAAATCAAAAACCCAGTGGGTTCGCCTGAACCCGTACATCCCTTAGTAAATCCGCCCCTGGCTCTCTATATATACATGTTAAATTCGTGTAGGTCCGTGTTGTGTTATTATGTCCGTGTCTAAATTCCCAGCCCTAGATGAGAGTAATGGGAACAACTACATTACATGTTATGGTGTTATGTTTGTGTCAACCTCAATCTCATAATAAGCTCTCTATATATACACTGCTATGGGGCATCCTAATAATGTTAGTAAGGGTAATTCCGTCTATCAAGAAAATACTGTTATAAACTTAGGGATATTATAGTAATTGATAATATAATATAAATAATAATGATAGCTAGAAATAAATATATTAAACTATTATATATTTAGGCTCCAGATATTCACACACGGTTGAAGGTTATCCACACAACCCTATACGGCCCGTAGAGGCCTCTACGGGCCGTAGGTAACATTTTTGACAAATCTACGGGTCGTAGAGGTCTCTACGGCCCGTAGACATACATGAAAACGAGGTACGAGGTTCAATCCTGACTATCAATGATTGGGATCCCCTCTACGGCCCGTAGAGGCATCTACGAGCCGTATGTAACGTCTGATTAATTTGGGGATCAAATTGAATGGGATGGATGAATAATTTTTTGCCTACGGGTCGTATAGACTTCTACGGGCCGTAGACCAAAAAAAAAAAACGTATGGGACGAGGTTCGATCTTCGGCATATTATCTCTAACACACACACATACAAGTCTTATTGTAAATATGAGGACCATCTGGGCTACCAGTTCGGTGGTTTCTATATTCGAAAAAATAAATATACCACATACAAATATTATATGGCATCTATGGGTCGTAGAGTCCTCTATGGCCTGTAGACAATCTTTTTTTATCACATTTTAATTGTTTATTGATTTTTACTGTGTAACTATAATTAGAAAACGTGTTGTTTTTACAAATGTCGTCTCGATAAGCGTGTAAACGTTAACACAAGCGTTTATATAAACAAACAGATAAAAATAAACATAAATTAACATAATTAGAGTTCAAATAAGTAAATACAAAGTAGAAATTGTTTAAAACGTTTACAAAATACGAACACAGAAGATAACACTAAAAGAACTACGAATCATCAGTCGGCGGTGATCGCGTGTCGAAATGCTAATCAAAAAACTTAATAAAAACTACTCCTTAGCTACAACTAACTGCAGTATAGGAAGTACGGTTGTCGAACCTCAGGGAGTTTGTGGAAAGTGCTAAGTTACTGATTTCTAATTAAATTAAGATTAACTAAAGTAATTTTACGAAGTTTAATGTAAAAGTGCTGCAATGCTGCAAAACGGATTGATGATTGATTTTTTTAGAAAAACAATAATATGGAAGAAAACGGTCACTCCGGGTTTCTGATTAGGTAATTATCAACTGAATTATGTTAATACCCTATCTAGGAAATCACATAGACATGACTTTGTTTAAGTTGTTCGACCCAATTCAGCTATCATAACATTAATTGCAAAGTTAAATTAATCCTAGTGCAAGAAAACCAAGATACGATAACATAATGCAATAATACTAATCAACCAAACTGTCTAGATCAGTCAAACATACAATTAGACGCAAAGACCGTTAAGGTGTTCACAAAATCTAATCCAAGTAATGAGTATCAAACATAAAACAATTGATAGAATAACCAAATCGTTCACCCGGAGAAACCGCAAGATGATTAGCCTTGCATCTTCATGATTTCGGCTTCAAAACTTGTTCTGGATTGCTCTGGCATCAACCGGAATGAATGGAACTGCAAAAAGTCTTCAAAATCGCCCCTTAGAAGCTCTGGAAGTCGAAGATATCCTCCCCAAACGGCTGATTAGGTTTTGATTGCGAAAATGGGCTTTTTAGGGGCTGAAGAGTTATTAGAGACCCATGAACAACTATTTCTGGAATTAGAGGGTCTCTAACAACCTCAAAGTGTCGCGAGGGCATCTTTTGTAATTACCACAATTCATTAAGGGTAAAATCGTCATTTTCCTCTATTTTACTTCTTGGAGACCCGTGAATAACTTTTACTGAAATTAGAGGGTCTCTAATTTCAGTTCTTCCAGATTTGTTTCTTTTTTGATTTCCAATTTCATCAAATGCTCGTCTCCTCTCCAACTAAGCTCGTTTTCTCTCGTTTTAGCCCACGAACACCTGCTTAACACCAAGACACAAATAAGTATCTAAGACACGATATAAACGAACGATAAACGATTAAAAACTATACAAAACTACTATATAAATGTGATGCATTTGGCAACACATCAGGCGGCTGCTGCGAGGATGTCCCGGCCTACTGCGAGGATGTACCGGCCTCATGCGTGGACGTGTGGGTCTGCTGCGTGCTGGTTCCTATAATCGGTGCGACACGAGGCTGCATGCCCAGCTAGCGAAAGATATTCTGCTGGCCAGCAATCATCCAGCGCATCGCCTCGTCCTGTCGCTCACGCCACTGACGCATCTCGGTGTCCTGCTGCTCACGCCAGGTGTCCACCGCTGACGCCACTGACGCATCTCGGCAGCCGCACGTACGTCCTCCCTAACATCAGGAGGCAACCCGAGGGAGTGATAAACGCGCAGCGAAACCTGCACCTCCTCAGGTCGCGGTTCAGCCATCTCGACATCCCTCTCAGCGCCCCCTCCCACTCAGCAACATACCGCATCTGGACCTCAACAGCACCACCTGCAATGGATAACAATAAATAATTAATAAATAATAATAATAATAATAATAATAATAATAATAATAATAATAATCAAAGATTTTATAAAAAAATGGGCAGAGTCACTACTAAAAAATTGGGCTTTTGTCACCACATTTTTTGTTACATTACGGTAGCAATTGCTCTGTAGCACCATTTTGCAACCGATAATGCGATAGCATAAACACACATGTCTGTTGCCCTAATGTCACCAAATAGCTACCACTTTTGTATTTTGCTACCATATTTTTGTCACCGCTCCTACAAATGTTTTAGTAAGGTCTTTTGCTACCATTTTGGTACCATTTAGCCACCGATATTGCCACCATCTAGACACCATTTTTATTGAAAATTTACACCTTTTTTTAACCGTTTTGGTACCATTTAGTCTGCAACCATTTAGTCACCACTTTCATTGAGAATTTACTACCATTTAGCCACCACTTTCATTGAAATTTTGTTACCATTTAAGCACCACTTTCATTGAATATTTGCTACCATTTAGCCACCACTTTCACTAAAAATTTGCAACTATTTAGCCACCATTTTCATTGAAAATTTGCAACCATTTAGCCATCACTTTCATTGAAAATTTGCTACCATTTAGCCATCACTTTCATTTAAAATTTGCTACCATTTAGCTTTTCTAGAGGGTTTTTTCTTGCTTTATTAATTCAATTACATTTTAAGAAACTATATTATATAAAACAGTCAAATAATACAAAATCTCAAATTATATAAAACAAATTTGTTACAGTTTTTCCAACTTTAAAACCACATAAAACTTAAAAGACTAATAAAAACACCAAATAACACATCAAACAACCGAAATTATCCATGAAAAACTTCAAAACAATCATGTATAAGTGTTTATAGCCTATTTTTGACCCATAGCTGTTAACATATCTTCAATTTGTCCCATTCTATTGTTCATAGCCTCTTTATCCGCATTAGCCACCAAGCCCGCAATCCTTTCTTTATCTTCATCTTTTTCCTTAACAAGCTCTTCGATAATAAAATTCAACTTTTCAATCTACAAAACAGGTAATGAATAGAATCAAGAAGTCGGAATTAACAAAAACTAATAACGGGTCAAGTAAGTTGCACAATAACATAATCCAATTGTTAGTTACAATTCTAGTGCTAGAAGCCAAATACCATGTTCAGATATATTTACATACTATTACTAAGAACAAAATTTTACATAAACGATCAGCCGAGATTGTGTAATCAACTTAATAAGAAATCTCTAAACATTTTCAATACATTAAAGGAATCAAACCTGACAATAAAAAAGCATACACAAACCAAACAATTACAATATTCATGGGAAACAATTCAAATGCATAAAAGTAGATAAAGAAATCAAGTATTGGTGAAAAGTTAGGGTGCCTATGCTCATTGTTGACCTATAATTCAAAGCTTAAGTTGAAATAATATATATCATATCTACATCACAATCTCCATATCTACCTCATGTTTACAAGAATCAAGGCGAACATAAATCATGAGAAAGCTTTGACATGATACCATAAATTACTAATGTATATGATTCCACTTATGTTAAAGAGTAAATAATTCTTTTATATATTTTAAACTACTATCAAGGTAAAAAGGAATAAACATACATCGGGGTCTTCTTTTTCATGTACATACGAGTCTCTAACATTGCCTAACCCATACACTTTTCCTTTATTCTTATCCCCAGAAGCTCGGTACCATAAGTCGTCATCAAATTTGGGATGTTCTCTGGGCTCATTTCCGTATTTCTCCACAACATAACCATTATATTTAACCTGTTGGGTTAAACATGTAAATATATTATTCAAATTTCAATGTTTTTTAAATATGTTTGGATTTACTAATTACTGAATTTACCCAGGTTTCCTTTGCCCTATCGTCAACCCACACAAGATTTTCTTCATCATCCCCTTCTGAATCAACATCCAAAAGTAGCGAATTGCTACCACTTAGATGTTTATCTAATGGTCTGCTTCCTTCCTACAATGTGACTGCTTCCACATCTCATGAGCTGATAGTTCACGCCCAATTATCTTAGCCTGCAAATGTAAAACTTAGAAGTTAATAAAGATGACAGTATTGACATGGTATATATGGTAAAAAAGGGCGATTAATATTTTTTACCACTTTTCTTTGCGCAGTCACATAGGTTTGAGATCCAAGGGTATGTTTGCCCCCGGTTGCCTTACGTCTAATTTCTTTATTTCTTATAGACTTTGCTTTCTACTCTGGTGTGTACCAATTGTCAACCATTTGTTTCCATATCTCGGATCTTATCCATGCTGGTTTAAAGTCAATAAGAACAGACATATCTATATCTTCTTCACCCCCTTCAAGTAAATGTTGTATCGCCGTATTTATAGCCTTATTTCTTATCCCCCGCAACAAATTAGGGAATTTACCAGCAATGCATTTCTCCCAACACCTATAAATCGATGCATTGTGTTTATCCTCCCACTGAAAATACATCTATGAAAAAGAAAAAAATTAAATAAATGTACAAATGGTTTAAGAAGTTAAATAAAATTGTTTACACACCTGAAATCGCTCAAACAACCGTGTTCTATCTTCATTGGGAACATCTCTCCAACAACCCCATGGACCGGACCATAAAGTCTCTAAGTTTGATCTAATAAGAGGGTGTTTGGGATTGAGTTTCAATACAACTTATTGATTTATTGGCTTTTTCAAGAAGCCAATAAGTCAATAAGCTGTTTGTGTAACCCAAAAGCACTTTCTGTTTTGACTTTTAAGGGTTGAAAAGCTGTTTTTGAGAAGTTATAAATCCTGGCTTTTGTCTTTTGACTTTTGGAAAAAAAAAATTACAAATCTACCACCCATACAACCAATATTCATAATAAGTTAAGCGAAATACTTAAAAAAACAATCTATTGACTTTTTGACGTTTCTCATCCCAAAAGCTAATCCAAACACTTTTTTAAACACTTCTGACCAAAACCACTTTTGCATTTCCAAACTCAATCCCAAACACCCTCTGAATACTTCATCACACAAACTACCAACTAGCTAGAGTGATACTGATTAACATGTTTTTAGTTTAAAAAGAGTGTATTAATTTTTATTATTATATTTGTATCTAATTTGAAGCTAAAATAGTGGAGTTTTATTGCGTAAAGCAATTACTTGCATTCCTATGCACAAAAATGTGAATAGAAGCATAAGAAAACAAAACCATCAGAAACAATCACTTCTCACTAATGACCCCCAGCTTAGTTGGGAGAGGTGAGAGTGTTTACTTCTTAGGGAGGTTCCCGCCCGGGAGAGGTACACGGTTCGAATCCTAGGGCCAGCAAAAATACACCCTTGAAAGGGCTTATGCCCTCAGAGACGATGCGGAAATGAGGATTCAAAACGGGATACCAAGGTGATGTCCTTAGCCGATCCAAAAACAAAAATCACTTCTCACCAAATCAATAAGTCTTTTCTTAAATTAATCACGAACAGAGTCACATGGAACAAAAGCATACAATCATTCATTACTATGTAATAATAAACACAAATAGAACAGAGGCATACAATCATCTTAATACATCGATGTACACAAACCAAACACAAGCACAATACCTTAAGGAAAAGCCAACGACCAATGAATGAGTAGCAAAAATGCAAAAGCATGTGACGACGATATTTTGATGATTGGGGTTTGAAAAGCTTTGACTTGCATTTGTTTTTTTTAACGGCGGAAACTCTATATATATATAGACCCAACAAGGAACTGGAAAAAAAAAATACAAACAGAAACCCCAAAACAAAAAACCCCACAGAAAGCCAAGTTACAACAACTCTAAAACATCAAAACTTAGCCATTTATCCCAATCTAACGAGGTCGCCTTGAATCTGTGCGATGGCCCTATCTTTGACTTGCATTTGTTTTATTAGTGTGATGGCCCTATCTTTGACCTTGGGTATTTTTTATTAATGTAATGGGCCTACCAACATGGGTTAATGATACTAATATATACACATATGATAGTATTATAACTTATCGGTTCGGTTCGTTTTTTTTTTCTTTTTTGTTAATGGATAACCGAAACCGAACCAAAAATTTCGGTTATTATAAATTCAAAAACCGAACCAACGGTTATTATTTTGGTTTGGTTTTTTCAGCTATTTCAGTTACGGTTCGATTAATTCGGTTTTCTACTCACCCCTAATTTGTGTTGTGTATTTATCGTAATTCTAGAGTTCATTGTTTTTTTTTTTTACGAAATTTTAGACATTATTATAAATAGGGGTGAGTTAATGTTTAAAATATAGTCTTTCAATATTCAAAATTATCTTTTAAGATCCCTAATATAATATTGCATTCAATTTGTTTAGTTGTACTTATGAATATGTTTTAATTGTATGTATGTATGGGTTCTTATGCATATTTATCACATCCCATTTGTTTTAATTGCATTTATGTGTGTTGTATATGTATATTTATTTAAAATTAAAATTTTAGAATCTATAATTTGATCGATGACAACGATTTAGTAATATCACAATAGTTGTTGTGTATGTGTGTTTGGGCGTGTGTCTATAAATATCTAACTAATTGACCATCATTGGGACTAAGTGACAATTCTTTGGTCTACTTAACCATCATTGGGCCTAACTGACCATCGTTGGATTTAACAAACCATCATTGAGCATCATTGGATCAAACTGACCATTATTGGTTTAATTGACCATCATTGGATCTAATTGACTATCATTGGATCTAATTGATGATCATTAGTTATAATTGACCATCTTTATGACTATTAACCATCATCGGGTCTAATTCACCATCATTAGGTCAAAATGACCATCATTGGGTCTAAGTGACAATGATTGGATCTAATTAACCATCATTGGGCCTAACTGACCATCAATGGATCCAAATGACGATCATTGGTTGAATTAACCATCATTGGATCTAATTGACGATCATTGGTTCTAATTAACCATCATTGGATCTAATTGACCATCATTGGATCTAATTGACGACCATTGAGTGTAATTAACCATCATTGGGCCTAATTAATCATCATCGGGTCTAATTGACCATCATTGGGCCTAATTAATCATCATCGGGTCTAATTGACCATCATAGGGCTAGAATGACCATCATTGGGTCTAACTGACAGTGATTGGATCTATATGACCATCATTGGATCTAATTAGTCATCATTAGGTGTAACTGACCATCATTGGATCTTACTGACCATCATTGGTGGCTAACTGACCATCACTGGATCCAACTGACCATCAGTGGTGTAATTAACCATCATTGGATCTAATTGACCATCAATAGATCTAAATGACGATCATTGGTTCTAATTGACCATCATTGATCTAACTGACCATCATTGGGCCTAGCTGACTATCATTGGATCCAACTGATCATCATTGGTGTAATTAACCATCATTGTATCTAATTTACCATCATTTGATCTAATTGAAAATCATTGGTTCTAATTGACCATCAACGGGCCTAATTGACCATCATCGGGTCTAATTGACCATCATTGGGTCTAAATGACCTTCATTGGGTCTAAGTGACAATGATCGAATCTATCTGACTACATGCCTATTTAGGCGTAGTGTTAATTATCGTGGCTAATATGGTAGCAATTTAGTCTCAAAAGTTACCACTAATTAGATACTATATATATATGTGTGTGTGTATACATACATGCATTGCGCTTAATGAAATAGGTATTTAACTTTGCCAATGAAGAAACAATAAGTATCTCGGAGGATTAGCACTAATCTCCGAGGGGTTATACTTATGTTGCTATACGTACGTTCCTTTACCCAAACCTTTTGGATTAACCCGAGTGTATAGATAAGTGAGTGTGTGGTGAATAAGTAAATTGAAGACACAAGGATGTAAGTGGTTCGGTCAAGTATGACCTACGTCCACTGTAAGGGGCCGAGAATATTATTGCTTTAGAGAATACAAAGCATATGAGTAATTCTAGCCCTAGATTACAAGTGATTAATTATTGATTCCTTCGAAGGGAGTTGATTTCTTCTATTTATAATGGAGATCGTGGGCTTGGGAAGAAGCCCACGATGAGTCTCGTGATCTTTGGGCTTTGGCTCGGCCCAACTCTGCTCAGCCTCCGAGAAAGGCGGGAAAAGGACATCCACTGTAGATGACGTCAACAGCGAGCTTACCAGTGGACACGTGGCGACATGCGACTGGTCCTTGGCGGTATGTTGTTCTGTAGCAGCATGGTTGACCTATCTACCGGCATCTGATGTGGCCTCTGGTAAAAGGTGAGCATGCCTGGTCAGAACAGTGATGGCAGCATGGTGGAAGCATGGAACCAGTCACGTTACTGTTGAACCATAGTGGTTGTTGGGCAACTACAGGCACATGTCCTTATCCACTTGATGGTGTCAGTGGTCCTTGCAGGTAGATCACTGACTCTTGATCTTCCGTACGTTGTACTTGGGAATGTATGTGGTATGAAGTAGCGCGCGCGTTGGTAGACGCGCGTGCGTGCCTGGCTCAGATGTGTAATGTCGCTACCCAAGTTCTTTCCGCCGAAACTTATTGTGGGTGTTTCCGCGGATCTTCTGTTAAGAGTGGATAGGGAGACCGCGTCCGCCTGGATTAGGCTCCCTATCCCTTCAAGTCCCCCTAGTCTAGGGCTTCTCCTATTCTTGGTTTAAGAGGAGGTGGAGCGCTAGACTGAGTTAAAAAGTGAGTCACGGATGATAGCTCGTCCGCTCGTGGTTTCTTCCGTCGGTCGGACGGGGAACGTCTTTCTCCGCGTTACGTCAGGAGTTCGCGAGCTCTGACGTTCCGTGCCATGTCTCTGAAGAAAGAGAGCGGGGAACGTCTTTATCCGCGTTTACGTCGAGGCTCCGCTAATCATGACGTGGCCCGCCGTTTCTTGCTTTAAGTGCAGTTGTACACTTGAAGTAAATGCTGGGTGATGTATTCATTTGTCGTCAATCATTTGAATTTATGGCGCCTGGAATTCGAATGTGGATAACATTGTAGAGAAGTTGGACAGACGTGTCAGACAGCTGTCTGACACGTTGTCTGCTTTGTACCATCCAGTCGTTTTGCAGGAGCTTTTTCGTCTGGTGTCAGACGCGTGGTGGTCACGTGCGTCTGTTAATTGAATGAGTGATCAGGGTGATGCCACGTGTCTTGTCCCACGTGAGTTATGTCAGACGCGTGGGAGGGCACGCGTTTGGTGTTATGAGATGGTGAGGTTTGCTGACAAGTGTCCGGAGACTGAACGGTTGCCAGCTGTGGCCATTGCACACGCGCTGTTGTGAGCCGTCCGATGGTGCTTGTGCCACGTGTCATCATCTCCTTTCTCCAGACGAAAAGACACAACAGTTTGCTTTTTCATGGTGGGCCCCTTTGCCATAAAGCAATGGGTATATATATGTTGGAGGGCTTTGTGAGACGGTTACACTTTCAAATTTCTCTCCAAACCTCTCTATCTTTCCGATCAATCTTCATCTTTTCCGTCTCTTTGTTTGAAGTTTCCGAGCAATCTTCAAGTTTCCCGGCGATAATTCCGGTGACGACTGGAGATTTCCTTGAAACTTCACCCGGTTATCTTCCTTTCCCTTCTTGCTGTTAGATCTCGTTATAATGTCTGACCACTCCACCAATGTTTCTCCTACTGGTGAGGCTCACCGTGATGAATCTGAGGCTAGCAGCCAAGAGATAGAGCCGAACGTTCCTAAGATCAAGGTGAAGGAGAGGAAGTTGGCAACCAACACTCCTTGCAAATGGACGGCTACCACCTTCACCGTCTTCTGTGCCGATCATGGCATTTTCTGGAGTGGGAGCCGGAGTTGCCTGGTACGGGGAAGACTATCTTGATCGCTCCGGAGGGCAAGCTTGCCTTCTTTGAGGCCCACTTTTCCAAGTGTGGGTTTCGCTTGCCTTGCACCCGGTTCCAACTGGATACCCTGATAGAGTATGGGGTGGCGGTGTCCCAGGTTAGCGGGTTTGGGATGCTCCGGTTGGGGCACTTTGAAAACCAGTGTCGGGCCTTGGATATTGAACCGACCATTGATCGGTACAACGTGTTTTACTTCATGGCCCGGGATGAGTCGTGGTTTACTTTTAAGCCGCGGCCCAAGGTGCCCGCTATAGTTAGTGAAGTTCCGAAGTCGCTTCATGGGTGGAAGGACAAGTTCTTCTACTTGAAGAAGGGTGTTATTCCGGTGGCCATGCCCTGGAAAGTGGTGACGTCTAGGGAGCGGATGCCTGACCGCGAGATGATGCGGAACTATAAGGATGAAGCCTGGTTCATCGCCCTTACGACTCATAAAACCAAGCTGGAGTTGAAGGGTTTGTTTGAAGGTACTTACAACCTTTTGGGGACCAGCCGCACCGGCATCCGCGAGGGGAAAGAGCCTTACATCGCCCAAGAAGGTATGATCTAGCGCTTTTTTGTGATAATTATGATTCTTGCTAACTGTTTTGTTGAATGCGCAGCCGTGTCGAAGTTCGACATCTTTGAGTCCCGTGGGGCTCTTAAGCTGAAGTGGAGGCGCATCCCTGAGGGACAAGTCTCCTTTTTGGAAGACTTTGTTGGCCGGTTCTATTATCCGAACCTGGATAATCCGCCCGCCCACCATTTCGTTACCCGTAAGTCTTCTGACCCCTGTTCTGCATTTGTAAGCGAGGTGTCGCCTTTGGTGAGGCATTCTCAGGGCTGCATGAAGCATGCCCCGCGTAGGAACTGCTATGCAGTTGAGCCAGTTACCTCTGTTTCTGACACAGGGTCATCGGATACAGGCGGGGAATACGTCAAGAACCGCCATAAGCGGAAAGATGGGCCGACCTCGGAAGATGAAGATGATAAGTCTAAACTGAAGACTCGGAAGCGGGGTCGTTGCAGGCGGGTGCTGGCGGCGGAGCAACTGGGAGCGCTGGAGGCTCCAAGGACGTTGGAGGCGCCGGGGATAAAGTCAAGTCCCCCGCCAAGGTTGTGCAGCCACAGGAGCCTGGTGCTCCCGTGTTTTTATTTAACATAGGCGCTCCGCCTGTGCGCCAACCTCTTCTTCAAAAGATGGTGAAGAAGATTCCAGGTATTTGTATAGTCCATCTTCTTTTGATTATTATTTGCCTCTATTTTTGCTAAGTGTTTTTCACCTTGCAGGCGTGGCGCCCAAAGTGACAACCAGTCCTTCCCCTCCACCTATCCCAACTGCTGAGGAGATAGCGGAGGCGAAGAAGAAGAGAAAGGAGGAGCGGCTCCGTAAGGAGGTGGAGGTTGCCGAGAAGACTAGGGCCGATGAAGCCGCTAAGGCTGAGACCCTTTTGAAAGCAAAGGTCGCTGAGGCTGCCAAAGCGGAGGCGGAGAAGATAGCGGCTGCTGAGGAAGCCGCCAAGAAAGCCGAGGCGGCGAGGAAAGCGGCTGCCGAAGATGCTGCCGGGAAGGCTGAGGCTGAGCGACTCCGCTTGGAAGAGCAGAGGCTCCTCTTCGAAAAAGAAACTAAGGCCAAGCAAAAGGCCGATGACGTTTTAAGTTCTGGTGTGACGCCCCCGGCTGGGGGTGCTGGGGGTTCGTTGGGTGATCGCCGGTCGGGCAGTGTGCCGACCGGTGCGGGGGGTAGGGAACGCGCTGGGGAGTACGATGGCTCCAGCTGGGTGGGGGGTGATGCCATTTGGCGTCCGCGCTGGGCGGTCAGGGAGAATACTTTATTCTCCAACTCCCTGGCCGCAGAGGAGTTTGTTAGCGGGGCGGTGCCCCCTTATGAACAAGCTTATCAGGACAGCTTGAGCCGTCCTGACTTCATCACAAATATGTGCATCAGTCAGGCGAGTCAACTGGCTATGATGGACTCCCTCTGGCATCGGGATGCCGCCATGCAGCGGGACTTTGCCCGCTTGAAGACTGAGAATGCCGCCCTTGCTGAAAAAGAGGCGGCCATGAAGTCCCGTATCGAAGAGTACCGCCGCCGAGCTCAACGTGCTGAAGATGATGCGAAAAAACTTTTGTCCGAGTCGGCGGCGGACAAGAAACAATGGACCGAGGCCTGCAATCGCAGCAACGAAGAAAAGCGGTAGCTTAAGGAGCAGATCCAGCAATTAAGGAGGCAAACAAGGCGGATCTTGCAGAGCTCGAGAAAAAGTGCAAGTCCCTTGCCGAGCGCACCGTCAAATTTGTTGAAATGCGCAAGCATCTGGAGTCCATCACCGCGGATCTTGATAAGGCCAACTCCCGCTCTGGAGGAAGAGCAGTTTACAATGCTGGAGGCTAAGGAGACTCTCCAGTTGGAGAGAGATGGGGCTTTAAAGGATCGCGAGGATGCTGTTTCAGAGGCTCATGCGGCCAAATCCCTGCTGGACGCCTCGGTGGTTAAGCAAGAGCAGATGCGGGAATCTCTCCGTTGGTTGATGACCAGCGGGATTGAAGGGGTAAGCCTTACTTGTGTCTGCCCTATTTTTGATTTTCGTTTCCCTTGTAAAATGTAACTTAACTTTACCGTTGTTATTGTAGATTTTTATGCAATTTTGGCAGGAGCCGAAGCTCGGTGACCAGGTCGCCAATATAGCTGGTACCGCCCATGCTTATGGCTACGGCGAGGGGTTTGAAGATGGCTTTCTTCATGTGCAGAACAATGGGTGCATTGTTGACGCGGATGATTACGGAAAGCCCCTGAAGGACGAGTATTTGGCGGAACTCGCCAAGTTTGACAAACTCGAGTTCCTCGTCCTTCAGGTTGTGGCGGACTGTAACCACCATGTTGACCCCGCCGCTTCTCTTCGTTACTTCATCGAGAAATCTGATGAGCTGGGTGAGAAGGCCAAGGAGCAGGCTGCGGAGGCCGAGCGGTTGCGGCTGGAAGAAGAGAGGCGAAAGGCCTCTGGTGAAGGGTTCTCCGGAATGCGGCCGGATGACGAGGATCCGCCGGAGAACGACGAGCAGCTGCTAGACTTTAATGGCTCAGACAGTTAGCTTTTTTGTTGTTTCTTTTCCTATAAATGCGTTTCTGGTTTGTAATTCCCAATGTTAATGAAAGAAGTATTTTGTTTGTTATGTCTTATGTGTTCCCACGCTAAGTCCTGTGTACTTATTTAACCAAGTCGTCACCTAGTGTGTAAGTAAGATTTACCGCGTGTGCCTGGTAAGTGGTCCGGCGTTTAAGTGTAGAAGACTTTTGCCTTGAAGACCATTACGTGACACAACTTGTGCCTTTAGTCCGACAAGCTTACCAAATAGGCCTTGTCTTGAAGACGCATATTCGCGCCGCAAGGCGCCATGCTGCTCATAAAGTCTGACCCGCGTTAAGAGCGGGTCCAGGAGACTGAGTTTTAGCATGGCCCTTTGGCGCGAATGTTACCGTCCGACAAGTGGGCTATGCCTTGAAGACTGTAGCGTAGGTTAGGTGTTTATACATCCTAGCCGTAGCACGAAGTTGCGCTAGTCCGACATAGCCTGTAGCGTTGCCTTGAAGACCTAGGCGCGGAAAAAACAAGTAGAGCAACAAGTAATAGGAGACAAACATTCTTTTATTAATGATTGCTGCGGCGTGTGTAGCCGGGCGTAATAACAGGGTTACAAATAACATAGACGCAACTGTGCCGCATTCCGAGATCGGGGGACGGGCGTACCGTCTAGTCTTTCTAGCGCGTAGGCCCCTTTGCCTAAAATTTCTTGGATTTTATATGGGCCTTCCCATTTTGGTGCCAGTTTCCCTGGTTTTTCCGCGTTTGACACTTCGTTGTTGCGGAAAACGTAGTCCCCAATCTTGAAGGCGCATCTTTTGACATGCTTGTTGTAGTACCGCTCTAGTTGAGTTTTGTACTTGGCCTCTTTGATGGCGGCCAGGTCTCGCTGTTCCTCAAGCAAGTCTAAGTTGATGCGGAGTTCTTCATCGTTGTTATTTTGGTCAGCCAGTAGGACCCTTGCGGAAGGGCAACCAATTTCGGCTGGGATCACCGCTTCGGACCCGTAGGTTAGGCTGAATGGAGTTTCTCCGTTGCTTGTTTTTGTGAGGGTGCGGTAGGCCCATAGGACGTGTGGCAGTTTATCTACCCATCCTGTGCGCCTGGTGCCCAGCCACGCCTTGATTCCCTCTACAATGCTTCTGTTGGCTCTCTCTACTTGGCCATTTCCGTGCGGGTGTGCAACGGATGTGAATATTTGTTGGACACCTATCTGAGCCAACCAGGATTGTAGCGTGTTGTCCGCAAACTGCGTGCCATTGTCGCTGACTAGTTGCATTGGTAGGCCAAATCTGCAGATTATGAACTCCCAGATAAATTTCTTTACGTGGGATCCGTCGATTTTGGCCAAGGGCTTCGCCTCGACCCATTTAGTGAAGTAATCGATGGCCCCGATGAGGAATTTAACGTTTCCCGGGGCCGCGGGAAAGGGCCCAACTAGATCAATTGCCCATTTTTGAAAGGGCCATGCCGCCGTCACCGGTACTAAATCGTTTTTTGGCTGCAGGGTATTTGGCGCGTGGCGCTGGCAGCTGTCGCATTTACGCAGCTCTTTGACTGTGCCGTTGTGCATGCCCGGCCAATAATACCCTGCATTCATGATCTTGCCGACCACCATCCGTGGCCCTGCATGTAGTCCGCATGTGTCCTCGTGAATATCTCTTATGAGGAACAAGGCGTCTGCGGGGTCTACGCAGCGGAGTAATGGTCCCAAGTAGGATCGGCGGTATAATATGCCATCCATTAGCTGATAGTGTAAGGCTTTATGTTGTATCTTTCGGGCCTCTGACTTATCGTCAGGCAGGGTTCCGGAAGAGAGGTATACCTTGATTGGGGTCATCCAGGACGCGTTGCCTGTTTGGATGATGTTAACTTGCCTCAGCGGGATGGACGGGGTGTTGAGGACCTCGACGCGGACTTCCTTAGCCATGTGTTCAAAAACTGTGGAGGCCATCTTGCTCAATGCGTCCGCTGGTTTGTTTTCACTGCGCCTGATGTGTTCTATGGTGCAAGAATCGAATTTACGCATGAGTTGCCTGGCCTGTTCAAAGTATAGCGCCATGGTTTCGTCCTTTGCGTCGTAGACCCCGTTGATTTGCCGAGCGACAAGTAATGAGTCCACGTGTGCCTCCACGTGCCTGGCCCCCATTTTTTCCGCGATGCGGAGGCTTGCCAGCAACGCTTCGTATTCCGCCTCGTTATTCGTGCTTTTAAAGTCGAGGCAGATGGCGTATGTGAACTCATGTTTATCTGGGCTGATAAGGCGTAGACCCGCGCCTGAACCGTCATCGTTGGAGGCCCCATCCGTGAAGTGGGACCAGGCCTGCGATGGGTTTTGGGCTGGCGCGGGGGATTGTTCTGCTTTACATTCCTTGACTTTATCGGTTGGTATTTCCGTGGCGAAGTCAGCCAAGACTTGCCCCTTGACCGCGGGTCGGGGTTTGTAATATATGGTGTGCTCTCCGAGCTCGATGGCCCATTTTGCCAGTCGACCAAAGAACTCTGGCTTGCGCAGAACATCGCTGATCTTGTAGTCTGTGAGGACGTTGATTGGGTGTCCCTGAAAGTATCTTCGTAGTCTTCGGGATGCATGCATGTTGGATCAGTATTGCTCTTTTGTATGAACTTGCTAGTGTACACTTAAGTGTCTAGCAAGTTCTTTATGAGTGATAGCACAACGGAATGATATGAGTTTAAAGCTACACTTATCAACAGGAGTTATTACTCCCCCTGGATGTTTGAGAAACTAATAAATGATAAGTATTTATTGAGAATCTAAGTATTGAATGAGAATGAAACACTTAGACAGATTCTCAATAAATATGAAATGGAAATAACAATAATATGCTTTGAAGGATTTCTGTATTAAAATCAATGTCTAAAACAGAGGGATGAACCCTTCTATTTATAGACTTTACAAATACATGAACCTTGCCAAAAAGCAAGTTCAGAAACAAGTTGCAACAAGTTGCAATCTTGGAACTTGTACAAAAAGTAAAAGTAATACTAAACTAATAAACTACTGATATAAAAGGCGGTGGAAAAGATCTTCTCATAAGTACTGATGAATGACAAACTACTGATGAGTAGTTTGTCTTCAGTAGTTCTTCAGTGGTTTGGACTTCAGAACTTCTGATGACTTTTCTTCTTCAGTACTTGTGTAATCTCTTCTTCAGCAGTCTGATCTTTGTTCTTCAGTAGTTCTATACTTCGAATATTTTGACAGAAGTGAATTAGACTAAGGTTTGCAAAAGTGGTTTCACCAATCCTCTTTGTCCTAACAATCTCCCCATGGATTGATGAAGCCAAAACCTTCCTAATTCCTTATTGTTTTCTTCTGTCGTTCACAATCTTCCATATTCCTTTGAACATGGAATTCTTCAGCTGGTTCAGCTGTTCATCAGTGAGAGATCCTTTTTGTGGTTCTAGATGCTGGATTGTAAGCAGGTCTTGAGTTGATAGCTTCTTCAGATCATTCATCGACTTATAGGCTCTGCTTGTATGATCTCTTCTTGTCACTTGTATTGAGTTGTTATCAGTAAAGGACCATCTGATGATAGGTACTTTAGACTTGTCAAAGTCTAAAGTGTAGGGAACCATGGTGGTACCCTGGGATGCTCCTGAGTGTTGGATGTTTTCAACTTCAGTGACTCTCAGGTGGGATTCTCTTCCTTGTTCTTGTTGCATCTCATTAGGTAGTTGAAAAGTTGGCAAATGATGCTCAGTAACTACCTTAGTGTGCAGTTTGTCTTTGATGGTTTTCTGGATTTGATAGGCAAAGGTGGAAGGATCCCTGAATTGTGTGATCAGAGGTTTTTCTTCAATGTCAAAGTCAGAATGGACTACTGTACTTTCTTCTAGTAGTACCATTCTGAAATCAGTCTTCACATTCTCCTCTGATTTCTTCTTTTGAGTAGCTGGTCTTCTTTGAACACCAGAAGTTCTAACTACTAAAGTTGATACTTCAGCAGTTTCAAACTTCTCTGGATTTGCAGCCCTTGCAGCCTTGTATTTTCTGTAAGTGTCCATTAATCTTTCTTCTTTCCATTTGGACACAGAGGCTTTTGAACCATAACCATTAGCTACTAGTTCTTCAATCATCTGGGCTCTCTTGGCTTTTGCATCTTTACATGTTGCAAGTTTGTCTGCAATAAGTTGAGCTCTTCTTGTCAGCTCTTCCATGGAGAGTCTCTTTAATGTATGGGCTTTGATCTTGCTGTTCTTAGTAATATAAGACATCAGTTGTTGTCTTTTGTCTTCCTCAGCAATTCTTTCTAGGCTAGCCTGCCTTTGAAGTTCAGCTTCATAAGCCTGTAGCTTTTCATCCAGGCTTAAGTCCAAGTCATCCCTTTCTTCCAGATTTTTCCAAATCTGATCTTCCTTGGCTTTCTTCTGAACTGCCACTAGACTCTTCTCAAGAAGTTCTGCTGATTGAGAGATTGGAGAAGGGTTTAGTACAGTCATAGTGGTAACTGTTGTAGTAGGCCTAGGAGGAACAGGAGTTGGTTGAGTAGGTTCAGTTGATCTGGAAGGCTCTTGTTCAGCAGTTTGAGTGTTGGAAGTGTTAACATTTGATGGGTTGACAACTATTGAAGGTTTGTCAACTACTGAAGGATTGTCTTCAGAACTTTCTGAGTCTTCATCAGAACTTTGTCCATCAGATGTTTCTTCATTATGCCCTTGGGATTCATCAGACTTTTCTTCATCAGACTTTTCACAGTCTTCAATTTCTTGGACAGAGACACCAAATTGTTGGGCCAGTTTTTCTTTTCTGGCTTGGTCTCTCTGCTCCCTTTCTTGGATAGCCAATCTTGCCTTTATCCTGGCTTCAAATGACTCCCTAGGTTCCTTAATTTTCTCCCCCTTTTTGGATTCATCAATTTTTGATGTTGAAGGTTGGGAGAAATGACCTGTAAGAGTAGCAATCTGTTTGCTGTTGAATTCAACCTTGTTGGACAGATCGTTCATCTTTGTCTGTATCACTCCAAATTGGTTCTTTATGGACAGCTCCAAGTTAGCTGTGTAGGTTTGGAAGTGATTTTTGATGAGGGTGTTCATCATGTGATATAAGGGACCATCTGGGCTGCATAGCTGGTTCATGTCTATGCTGGATTGCCCAGGGAATTGGGTAGGCATTTGTAGTGAGGGTGTGTTTTTGGTTGATCTTCTTGTTGTACAGAAGATGCCACTATAGGGGAATCAGGGATTAAGTGGACTTTAACCTGATCTGGTGTGACTAGCTTCTTGAGCATAGATACACCAGGTGCAGGACCTTCACTTGTAGCCGTCAATTCAATAGTTTTGTGTTTTGAAACATCATCCAAGTCAATGGAATCATCTGAATCCCTGATTACATCCTCAATGAGGACTGTATCAGTTACATCATGAGCTGAGCCCAACTCAGTTGTCTCATGTACCTCTTTTTCTTGGTTCAGAGGATTTCCTACCTTAGGCATTAAGCCTTCATCAGTAGTTGCCACAGTTGAGGTCTTAGCTATGTTGCTTCTTTCCTCAGATCCACCACTGGGTGGTAAATGAGTAGTAGCAGCCTCAAAAGTACCAAGAGTTTCTAAGTTTGGGCTTAGAGACCCTGGTTCATCCTCATCTCTTTGGTCAGGGCTATGAGTGTCCACATCCATGTCTGATTCTGAGGGTATGTCCCCTGTTTTATGTGGTTGTTGGGGACTGACATTTTCGGATGGAACTATCTCTTTTAGCCCAGAGAGAAGTTTGGCTATTTCTATGGTTTCAGGTTCAGAAAGTTGGGGTGTTGTTTCAGTAGTTTGGGCAGTGGGTTCAGCAGTTTCAAAAGAAGCATCAATAGGAATGGTTTTCTTAAGTCTTTTTCTTTTGAAAAGAATTGTGATTGGTGCTCTTGGTGGGGTTTGAGATGGATGAGACTGAGAGGATGTTTCAGTCACATCTTTAGGAAGTGCAGATTGCACAATAGTTTGTTCAGGCATCTCAACCTCCTGAACAGCTTTTCTTTTTGGTTTGGTGGGTTTTTGTTTTTGTTGCTTGGGTTTCTTGGCCTTTGGGGGTGTAGGTTTGGAAGATGAGGGTTCCATGGGGACTGGTTCTGGTTCCCCTTGGTCATCTTCTGGCCAGGCAGCCTGTTTGTTGTGCCTAAAGTATGCTTGTGAGGTTAAGGGTTTCAAAATTGCAGTTTTACCCACAAGCACCTCATCACCCAGTTCTTTGATTATGCATTGCATAATGAACCTTGGGTATAACAAAAACTTCTTTTTAGTGTTATTATGATGTAACACCAACTCATTAAAGAAAAGTTTTGATGCCCTGTATTTTGTTTCATTCACTATGGAATGAAAAATTGGTTGAAAGGTTGAGGGCATCTGGTCATAAGACCCTGTTTTAGGACTCAAACACATAATGATATAATGAAACAAAAGTTTGTATTTTGGTTCAAAATATTTTTTTAAAGATTGTAGCTTGTGAGAGAGTACCTTGATAACCACATTCTGTCATGGTTAGGTGGATTTCAGAGTTTGCAACCTGTTCAGGGGCATTCACATCATTCAACCCCAGTCTAATTGCAAGTGTGGCCGGTGTGATGGCCATTCGTCTCCCTTTGATTGTTGAGTTGAGAGAGATAACCTCATTATCCACCATCACTGTCTCAGCGTTAGCCCAGAACTCATTGAGAGTTTCAGGATGTATTGGTGGGTCTATTGTGAGAGCGGTGAGATATTGGGATTTGACGACGAGATCAATGATCTCATCGTATTGGGACCAGCCTTCTTGTTTCTCTAAGTAGGCTCTAAGATTGTGTCCCTGTTTTAGAACTAGAGCCATGTGGTTTGTGTGTACTTGGATCGAACAGTGTTTTTGCAGGTTCAGGGTTTGAGAGCTTTTTGAGAGAGAAGGAGGGAATTTTTGCTTTTTGAATGGATAAGTGTTGGAAAAGGTATTTATCAGAAGTTTTAAACCGCCTAGGTCAAACTTCTTTATCAGAAGTTTTAAACCGCCTAGGTCAAACTTCTGATGTGGGAAAAGTCTGATTTGCCCTTTTTGACTAAACTGCTGATGAAGAATTATTTTCATCAGTAGTTTCCACTTTCTCTTCAGTAGTTTTGAACAACTGATGAGAATACTTTATAAATACTTTATTCATAACTTCTGAAGGTTGTTTTATCAGAAGTTAATCACTTTTCAGAAAATATTCCCATACTAATGTTTTTGTCATCAGTAGTTTCTCTCACTTTGGTTTTCAGAAGTTGTCAGACTTTTAAGTCAGTTGTAAGTGAAAAAGGAAAAATATATGCAGAAAAATAAAAAGAAACACTTACAAATTTAGCATCCCAAGCATGGATACTAACTTCTGAAATGTTGATGTGTCAAGGGGTTTAGTGAAGATGTCAGCTATTTGATTAGCTGTTGCTACATGCTTCACTTCAATCTTGCCTTTTTCATAGCAATCTCTTATGAAATGATACCTGATTTCAATATGTTTGGTTTTTGAAAACTGAACAGGATTTTGAATGATGCTAATGGCAGATTTGTTGTCTACAAGCAATGGTGTCTTGGTTTCTTTGATTCCATAATCAAGAAGTTGATACTGGAGCCATTGTATCTGTGATGTACAACTTGCAGCTGCAATGTATTCAGCTTCAGCAGTTGAAGTTGCAACAGATGTTTGTTTCTTTGATTGCCAGGACACTAGACAGTTTCCTAAGAATTGACAACCACCAGATGTTGATTTTCTTGACATTTTACACACTGCATAGTCACTATCTGAAAAAGCTGATAACTTGGTATTGCTTGAAGCAGGATACCAAATTCCAAGTGTTGGAGTTCCTTTCAGATATCTGAAGATTCTTTTGACTACAATGAGGTGTGATTCCCTAGGAGCTGATTGATATCTAGCACAGACACATGTTGAAAACATAATATCTGGTCTAGAAGCAGTTAGATATAAAAGGGAACCTATCATACATCTATACATGGTTTGATAAACCTGTTTTCCTTGATCATCTGGTTCAACTTGTGTGGTTGGTGTCATGGGAGTGGAACATGATTTACAGTCTTGTAAAGAAAATTTGTTTAATAATTCTTTAACATATTTTGATTGATGTATAAAAGTTCCATTTGTTTGTTGTTTGATCTGCAGTCCCAGAAAGTACTGCAGTTCTCCCATTGTACTCATTTCAAATTTTGATTGCATGAGTTTCTTAAAGTCATCACACAGTTTTGTGTTTGTTGAACCAAAAATGATATCATCAACATATATTTGAACAAGTAAGATATGATTTCCAACATGTTTTATGAAATGAGTTTTATCAATGGAGCCTCTTGTGAAGTTATTTTTGAGTAGAAAGTTAGAAAGTGTTTCATACCAGGCCCTTGGAGCCTGTTTGAGCCCATAAAGAGCTTTGTCTAGTTTGTACACCCACTCAGGATGAGAAGGATCCTCAAACCCAGGTGGCTGACAAACATACACTTCCTCTTTTATTTTTCCATACAAAAATGCACTCTTAACATCCATTTGATAAACTTTTATTTTGTTGGAAATGGCATAGGCCAGAAATAACCTGATGGCTTCAACCCTTGCAACTGGAGCAAAGGTTTCATCATAATCAATTCCTTCTTCTTGAGAGTAACCTTGTACTACCAGTCTTGCCTTGTTCTTTATTATCATACCAGCTTCATCTTGTTTGTTCCTGAAAACCCATCTTGTGCCAATTGGTTGCTTGTTTGATGGTAAGGGACAGATTTCCCAAACCTGTTTCTTGTTGAATTGAAGCAATTCATCTTGCATTGCTTGCACCCAATTGTTGTCTTTGAGGGCTTCTTGGTACTTCTTTGGTTCCAACTGTGAAATAAATGCTGAGAAGAGACAAAAGTTGGAAAGCTGGTTTCTTGTAAGAACACCTGATGCAATATCACCTATGATTTGATCAAGTGGATGATCTTTGTGTTCGATCAGTTGTTGTAAACCACTGAGGTCTATTATATCTGGTTCAGCAGTTTCAATGTCTTCAGTAGTTGCAGGTGCTGAAGCAGATGTTTGAGTTTGTTCCTCAACATTTGTTGAATCAGAAGTTTGTGAAACTTCTGATGGTTTTGAAGTTGACTTAATGACTGTTTGAGGAGTCCATGGTGCTGGATCGTTATCATCAAACCTTTGATCACCATAATAAGTAGGTTTAGATGAAGTGTCAGTCTTTTCAGGTCCAAAATGGAAGCTGTCAAGGTCAAAAAGTTCAGCAGGATGTGCTGGAATGAGAGTGTGTTTTGACTCATTGAACTTGACATTCAGTGTTTCTTCTACTATCCTGGTTTTTGAATTAAAAACCTTGTAGGCTTTTCTAGTTGAAGAATAACCAAGAAAGTAACCTGAATCAACTTTGGCAGCAAACTTTGAAATAGATTCCTTAATGTTCAAGATGAAACATTGACACCCAAAAGCCCTGAAAAAGGAGATAAGGGGCTTCATGCCATGAAGAACTTCATAGGCAGTTTTGGAATGCCTCTTGACAACAAGGACTCTATTTTGAACATAACATGATGTGTTAACTGCTTCTGCCCAAAAATATAATGGTAGGCCAGAATCAGCTAACATTGTTCTTGCTCCTTCAATTAAAGTTCTGTTCTTCCTTTCTACTACACCATTTTGTTCAGGAGTTCTGGGAACACTGAATTGTCTAATAATCCCTTTAGACAAACAGAATTCATCCAGATTTTTGTTCCTGAACTCTGTCCCATTATCACTTCTAATGGTTTTGACAGGTAGAGAATATTGCTTCTCCACTTGTAGAATGAAGAACTTGATGATTTCAGCAGCCTCATCCTTGGAAAATAAGAAGAGTACCCATGTAAATCTTGAGTAGTCATCAATGATGACCAAGCAGTACTTCTTCTTACCAAGGCTCATGATCTTTACAGGTCCAAATAAGTCCATATGGAGTAGTTGAAGACATGCAGTTGTTTTTGATTCTTCAATAGACTTATAGGAGGACTTATGTTGTTTTCCCTTTAAACAGGATACACGGTGTTCTTAACACTGGTATACCTTTAAAGGTAGACCTCTGACCAAGCCCATTTTTGTGACTTTATTTATGGTTTTAAAGTTCACATGGCCAAGTCTCCTGTGCCAGAGATCAGTCTCTGAAGTTGATGCCTTTGAGAAGAAACAGGCAGTGTTGTTCAGTACTTTGTCTTTTTCAATGTCCACTGCATAGACATTGCCACATCTTTTGGCTATTAACAAAGTGTGATCTTCAATGATCTTCTCTATCAACTTCTGGCCTTCTGGTGATATGATCTTGCATGCTGTCTTTGTGAAAAAGGAAGAATATCCTTTATCACACATTTGTGACACACTCAGCAAGTTGTACTCAAGGTTTTCAACCAGATTGACCTTGTCAAACTGTATTTTGCCAGAGAAGACATTGCCATCTCCTAGCACATATCCCTTAGCATTTTTCCCAAAGGATACAGATCCTTCTCTTTGACTGATAAAATTGTTTATCAGGTATCTGCATCCTGTCATGTGCATTGAGCCTCCACTGTCTACATACCAAATGCTATTTAAGCCTCTGGAAACTCTCTGCACAAGATAGCAAATTAGTTAGATTTAGGAACCCAAGCCAGCTTGGCTTTGGGTTTGCTCTTGAGAACATTTACAGTTTGTTCTTGACCAAGTTGAGAAATCCATGTCTTTTTGGCAATGGATTTTTCATTAAGAGCAATGGTGGTATCCTTTTGAGGACCACCATCAACTTTGGTCATCAGTAGTTGTACCATGTTTATGAGATCTTTAATCTCAGCAGTTTGTGAAACTGCTGATGATTTAGGTCTAACTACTGAAAGAGAATTTTGTTGAGATTTTGTCTTTTTCTGAGAAAAGGTATTTACTGGTTGTTGTTTCCTGGGAGAAAAAGTTTCTACAAAATCATTTCTGATTTGTTTTCCCACAACCAGTTGTTGAATTTTCTTGTTGTACTGAATACCTTTTCTGTATCTGCAAAATTCTGTCTTGTGGTTGAACAGACCACAGATTTCACATTCTTTTGTCTTTTCTTTCAAAGACAAGTTTCTGACTGTATTGATTGGTTTTAGGTCATCAGTATTTTTCAGGTTCTCAACTCCTGATGTAGTTGAAACTACTGATGGCTTAATGTCAGAATTAATCAGTACTTTTGAAGAACTTTCTTTGTGAGTTTTTACAAAGTTTTCATGAAAAGATGTGCACTTTCTCTTCAGAAGTTTCACCTGAAACAATTTTTCTCCCATCTTCAGTAGTTTTGGGGGAAAAATCTGTTGGTGTTTCAGTGTGATTGTACCCTATGCCAAACCTAACATTTGAAGCACTTTGTTTGTTTAGCAATAGTTGGTACCCTTTACAAGATTCAACCCATTTTTCACATGTGACCTTGGTGTCAGCAAGCTCTTGTCTGACATTTCCTAGGTCATATATCATGATTTTAATTTGTGCTTGGGTTTCAATAGCAGTGTTAGATAATTTAGAAACTTCTTTTGTTTTTGCAGAAAGTTTTCTTTCTAAATCACATTTCATCTGAGTGAATTTTCTCTCAGAGTCATTTGCTTTCCCTTGTAAGTGCACATTAGTCTCTCTTATGAGAGCAAAAGATTCTTTGCAAGAATTTGAACAAAGTTTTGTCAAAGATTCTTTTGATACCTGTGACAAGGCAGATTTTGAGGTGCATCCCTCAAATGCCATTAAGGCAAAGTTCTTTCTGCCATTGTCAGGCTCTCCCCAGTTGATGTCAAACATCTTGTTGTCTGCATCAGGATTACACTCTGTAGTATCAAAAGGAAGACTGCTCCAGTCAACATACCCTGAAGTAAATAAACTTTGTTGTAAGGGTTGCTGAGTTTGTGGAGGTGATTGAGCAGCTGGAAAGGGAGGGATTGATTGTTGGCTCTGCATCTGTTGAGCAGGCATCTGTACATATTGTACTTGTGGCACATATTGGTGTTGTGGAGCTTGTGCCTGTACAAAATGTGCACTCCCTTGTGTTCCATTATTCCTGTTATAATTGGGGTTAAAATTATTTCCAGACTGAGATTGGTTAAAGCTAGAGCTTCTACACTCTCTAGCAAAGTATCCCAACTTTTGACACTTGTGACATCTAAGTTTAGATTTGTCAAAACCAATTTTTGTTGAACTGTTGAGTCCTGGAAACTTCCTTCCTGACCTTTTGTAAAATTTATTTGTTTTTAAACTTAACATGGCCAGTTGGTGTAAAATATCCATTTCTTCTAAGTCATCACTGCTGAAATTTTTTAAATCATCCATGATAAAACACATGTTATCAGCAGTTTGACTAAAATCATTATTGTCATAACCTGGGAATGATCTTTCAGATGAGATCCCAGCAGTTATGTCAATATGGTCAAAAGATCCAAAACTATTTGAACAAGTTGGTGAGTCTTGTCCCAATAGAGCTGTACTACCTGGTAGATAGTCATCAGCAGTTTTGCTAGAACTTTGTAACTTTTTCATTTGATCAATTTCTCTTTCAAAAGTAAGTAATCTCCCATGAAGTTTTGTAAGAGTGAGGGAGCTAAAGTCTGGTGAGGATCTTAAGACTATAGAGTATGTTTCCCATTTTTCAAGTAAAGACCTTAAAACTCTATGAAGCGTAGATACAGTTGTGTAGGTCTGATCATTTAATTTTAGCTCAGATATTAATGAGGAGAATCTTTCAAATTGTTTTGTTAAAGTTTCCCCATTAATGTGAGCAAAAGTTTCATATTGTTGAGCCAGGATTTCTGTGGTGTTGGCAATCACCTCTTCAGTTCCTCCAAACTGTTCTTTGAGGCAGTCCCAAAGCTCTTTGGCACTATCACAATGTAATAGGCCAGAGTAGATTTCATTTGGGAGTGCCATTTCCAACATAGAGAAAGCTTTAGCATCAAGCTCAAGTTTTAGGAAATCATCATCTGTATAGTCTTTTGGGTCTTTTGGAATTTCTTCTTTAGTTTCAAGATTGATATTTACTGGTTTATGAGGACCATATATCACAGATTTCCAGCAACTTGTGCTGGTCTGTGATAAGGTATGTGCCATTCTCCTTTGCCAGATGTTATATTCATTTCTTACTAGCATAGCAGGTTTATTGGCAGAACCAGTATTATGAGGATCCATTTTAAAGAGTATTGATTTGTCAAATATCTCTTAAAGTGATGGATGATGATAAAAGTGAGCTTATAATCCTTTATTGAATATCAATAAGAGCCTGTGTCTGATTCTCAATGTGTTAGATTGATATGTGATCAGATAAACCAGTGCTCTGATACCAATTGTTGGATCAGTATTGATCTTTTGTATGAACTTGCTAGTGTACACTTAAGTGTCTAGCAAGTTCTTTATGAGTGATAGCACAGCGGAATGATATAAGTTTAAAGCTACACTTATCAACAGGAGTTATTACTCCCCCTGGATGTTTGAGAAACTAATAAATGATAAGTATTTATTGATAATCTAAGTATTGAATGAGAATGAAACACTTAGACAGATTCTCAATAAATATGAAATGGAAATAACAATAATATGCTTTGAAGGATTTCTGTATTAAAATCAATGTCTAAAACAGAGGGATGAACCCTTCTATTTATAGACTTTACAAATACATGAACCTTGCCAAAAAGCAAGTTCAGAAACAAGTTGCAACAAGTTGCAATCTTGGAACTTGTACAAAAAGTAAAAGTAATACTAAACTAATAAACTACTGATACAAAAGGCGGTGGAAAAGATCTTCTCATAAGTACTGATGAATGACAAACTACTGATGAGTAGTTTGTCTTCAGTAGTTCTTCAGTGGTTTGGACTTCAGAACTTCTGATGACTTTTCTTCTTCAGTACTTGTGTAATCTCTTCTTCAGCAGTTTGATCTTTGTTCTTCAGTAGTTCTATACTTAGAATATGTTGACAGAAGTGAATTAGACTAAGGTTTGCAAAAGTGGTTTCACCAATCCTCTTTGTCCTAACAATGCACAAGGGCTAGGACTAGTTTTTCCATGATGGTGTACCTTGTTTCCGAGTCAAGCAAGGTGCGGCTAATGTAGTATATCGACGTTTGTACCCCTTTGCGGTCTACCAGAAGGACTACGCCTACCGCACTCTCGGTTACGGAGAGGTAGAGTGTGAGCGGTTCCTTTGGTGTAGGTGTTGTGAGGGTTGGCAGGTTCATGAGGCACTGTTTCATTGCCTGAAATGCAGTTTCCGCGTCCGTTGTCCAAAGAAAGTTGCTCTTTTTAAGCAGTTTTTCAAGGTGTCCATGAACGAGAACGATTTTGAAGCGTAATTGGAGAAGAACCTGTTGAGCGCTACCAGGCGACCCATCAACGTTTGGACTTCTTTGATTGAGGCGGGGGGAGGGCATGCGCTCTATTGCTTGAACCTTTTCCGGGTTGGCACGGAACCCGTCCCGAGTAACAATGACACCCAAGAACTTACCCTCTTCCATCCCAAAAGAACACTTGCTGGGGTTTAACTTCATGCGCACCTTACGCAGCTGGTTGAAGGTTTGTTGAATATCCCGCAACATGTCGCTTTCCTCTTTACTCTTAATGACCAGGTCATCCACATATACCTCTAAGCGTACACCTATTTCGGCAACGAAGGTTGTATCCATGAGGCGCTGGTATGTCGCGCCTGCGTTCTTTAAACCGAATGGCATTTTGGTGTAGCAGAACGTGCCCATGTCAGTGCGGAAGGCGGTTTTGTCTTCGTCTTCCTTTGCCATCTGTATTTGGTGGTACCCGTTGTATGCGTCAAGAAAACATTTGAAACGGTAAGGGGCTAAGGAGTCTACTTTTAGATCTATTTCCGGCAGGGGATAGAAATCCTTGGGGCACGCCTTGTTGAGGTCTTTGTAATCGACGCACATGCGCCAGCTGCCATTAGATTTCGCGACCATGACCGGATTCGCGAGCCACGATTGGTATCGAATAGGCCTTAGTATGCCCGCGTTGAGCAGCTCGGTGACTTGCTCGTTCATGGCCTTTGTTTTCTCCAGCCCAATGCTTTTCTTCTTTTGAACTACTGGCTCGACCAATCGGTATACGTTGAGCCTGTGTTCCGCTATTTCTCGCGGAACACCGACCATGTCCGCTGGTTGCCAGGCGAACACTTCCGTGTTGTGGATCAGCAGTTGTTTCAAGTGATTACGGATGGAGTCGGAGATTGCATGGCCTATGACCACCGTTTGCTCCGGGAATTTAGGATTGAGGATCCATTTTTCCGGCTCTGTGCGGGCGTCTGTTTTGACCATCTTCGGCAGTTTTGCGGCTTCGGCCGAATGGCAGTCTTTGTTGCCTCGAATGATTGCTACGCCTGTTTTGGTTGGGAATCCCACCATTGCGTGGGCCGTAGAGGCGTTGGCGTTGAAGCGCGCGATGCCCTCGCGACCCAGTAAGATGTCATGATTGGAGTTTGCTGGCAGAACCATGAAGTCGCAAATTTCCGTGCGTTCATGTGTGCCATCTGACATTGTTACTGGCATAGAGATCATGCCGCGCGGCATAATTGTTTCATGAATGAATCCCGAGATTGGCTCATTTACGGGGACAAGCTTTGCCTTGTCCTCCTCATCTAGTTGTTGGAAACATTGGTCATACATGATATCTGTTCTACTACCGCCATCCATGAACATATACCTTGTTCGATAGTGGCCGAAGACGGCGGTGATGACTAAAGGAGTGGTGCAGGATGCCCACCGCGTACTTTCGGTAGGATGACCCCCGCCTCCTTCCATGAGTCGTTGCTTGTTGATACTCGGGCTTTCTTCCCTTGTTGGTGTTGTTTTCCCGGCCTTGTCATATTGCATTGATGGCGTGGGACGATGGTGGCCGCGTGCGTGTTCAAGTCACGGATTTTTTTTCGTGTTCCTTCTGCTTGCGTATCGTCGCCAGCTTGGCCCTTAGCCGCGCGGTGGACATTTTTAACCAGATGAACCAGTTGTCCAGACTTCAGGGCCGTTTCATTTTCCAACTTCATGCTGTAGCAATTGTCTGTGAGATGGACAAAGTCGTTGTGGTACTCGCAGAATTTGGACGTGTCTACGTTACGTCTCCTCCCGAGGGGTTTGGGCTCCTTGAGGGTGACTTGTTCTGTCTTTAGGACTTGAGACAGAGTTTTGATCAACGGGGTCCAGTCTTGGTTTTTCTTGGAATGACCCCGCTGTTCCCTTGATTGCTTGCCGCTAATGATGTTGCGGGCATCATTCGCGGGAGAGTACTTCCCCTCGTCTGTTGAGCCCGAGATGCGGTTCCAAACGGACTTTCCCTTGCTCTTATTATTATTATTATGGTGATGTTGTTAGAAACCATGCATTTGGTTAAATGACTTCTCCGATGAGGCGTATATCTTGGCGGAGTGGATGACTTCATGAGTTCTGGGCTACGCACGTTGTGGATGAACGCAGCGCGGGTGAGTTCCTCACCGTAGCCTATCTGTAGGGCCTCCTTATTGAAGCAAACAATGAAGTCCTTGATGGACTCATGGTCGTATTGGCGGCACAAAAAAGAATGTGTGCCTTGTCCTTCTTGTGCTTTCGAAGGTGTGAGAAATGATTACCGAATTTGTTGGTGAGATCATCGAAGTCAGCGATGCTTCCTGTGGGGAGGTTGTCGAACCAGACTCTAGCTGCGCGGGCCAGTGTTTGGGCAAAGAGGTGGCACCAAACCTGGACCGGCCAGTTAACCAAACTTCCGGCACATTCGAAGTTGTGAATATGGTCATCTGGGTCACGCAGGCCGTCGTACATGCCGACGCTGCTGGGAAGTTTGGCTGTTCTCGGAATTGCCGCCGTTGCTATGCGGGCAGCGAACTTTGACTTTTCCGCAAAGGATTTTGGGCGAAAAGGCTTAACTAGGTCGTCGTCCACATCTTTGCGATGTGAGCGGCGGGTGTGGTCCTTCCCTCTGCGGTCAGAGTCGGTGCTTGACGACTCGTATCCGTCCGACTCGTCACGTGTGCTGGTGCGGCCCCGAGCTCCAGCGTTTCCGCCGAGCTCCCCGCCGCAACCACCACGACGACCGGAGGTCTCTTTGTTCCTGTGGGTCTTTTTTGGTGAAGAACCATAGGTGAGGGTTTTGCCCTTCTTCTTCGCCTGTCGCATGAGCATCCGCCGGTAGATAGCGGCGCTTTTGGTGCTTTGGCGCAGAAGCCACTGGTCTGGGTCTTCGTCTGAGTCGTCGCCATTGCTTTTGTCTGTTACTTCATCATGCACCTCGTGAGCAGGTTTCTGGATGCGCGAGGTTGATTGTTTTATGACCGTGGCTGGGGTGCTGTCATTTCCGGTGAGCTGGATGTCGACGTCCTCAGCCTGATTGATGACAGTTTTGTTGGGGTTGGGTTCAGCCATGGGTGGGTTAAAAGAAGGAAATGTTGTAACCGAACGGATGGCGCCAATGAAGAAACAATTAGTATCTCGGAGGATTATCACTAATCTCCGAGGGGTTATACTTATGTTGCTATACGTACGTTCCTTTACCCAAACCTTTTGGATTAACCCGAGTGTATAGATAAGTGAGTGTGTGGTGAATAAGTAAATTGAAGACACAAGGATGTAAGTGGTTCGGTCAAGTATGAACTACGTCCACTGTAAGGGGCCGAGAATATTATTGCTTTAGAGAATACAAAGCATATGAGTAATTCTAGCCCTATATTACAAGTGATTAATTATTGATCCCTTCGCAGGGAGTTGATGTCTTCTATTTATAATGGAGGTCGTGGGCTTGGGAAGAAACCCACGACGAGTCTCGTGATCTTTGGGCTTTGGCTCGGCCCAACTCTGCTCAGCCTCTGTGAAAGGAGGGAAAAGGACATCCACTGTAGATGACGTCAACAGCGAGCTTACCAGTGGACACGTGGCGGCATGCGACTGGTCCTTGGTGGTATGTTGTTCTGCAGCAGCATGGTTGACCTATCTACCGGCGTCTGATGTGGCCTCTGGTAAAAGGTGAGCATGCCTGGTCAGAACAGTGATGGCAGCATGGTGGAAGCATGGAACCAGTCACGTCACTGTTGAACAATAGTGGTTGTTGGGCAAGTACAGGCACGTGTCCTTATCCACTTGATGGTGTCAGTGGTCCTTGCAGGTAGATCACTGACTCTTGATCTTCTGTACGTTGTACTTGGGAATGTCTATGGTGTGAAGTAGCGCGCGTTGGTAGACGCGCGTGCGTGCCTGGCTCAGATGTGTAATGTCGCTACCAAGTTCTTTCCGCCGAAACTTGTTGTGGGTGTTTCCGCGGATCTTCTGTTAAGCGTGGATAGGGAGACCGCGTCCGCCTGGATTAGGCTCCCTATCCCTTCAGCCACCACTAAGGTGGTCACAATTCACAAGATTTTTTTTTATAAATTATTATTTTTTAATTCTTTCTTATTATTTTTCTCATGAATTTACCACCAAAAATAAACGGTGTCAAAATTTGCAACCGATTAGTTTTATCTTATAATACATATTGCTAAATTTGCTACCATTTTCTAGGTAGCAACTTTTGGTGACAATAGCCCCTTTTTATCGTGGCTAATATGGTAGCAATATAAATTTGCTACCACTAAGGTGGTCACAATTCAATAGATTTATTGTTTTTTTTTATAAATTATTATTTTTTAATTCTTTCTTTTTATTTTTCTCACAAATTTACCACAAAAAATAAACGGTGTCAAAATTTGCAACCGATTAGTTACCTTATCTTAGAATACATATTTTGGTGTAAAATCGGTTGCAAAATTTGCTACCATTTTTTTAGGTAACAACTTTTTGTGACAATAGCCCAGTTTTCTAGTAGTGAATTTCCCCTGTTTTCATTCAAACCAGACAACACAAGTTGGCTAGAAATTTCCCAAGGCCAAAGTTGTCTACACTCTTGGTCAAAACACAAAATTGTAAGTGCCGACTCTTGTGTCACTATTAAATAATATGAATGAATATGAACTATAACTTTTGGTGAATCCTTTTTCTTAACATAAAGTCATAAAGATACACATTCAAATGGACAAAGTGAACTTCCTTGAAGCCCATTCCTCTTTTCTTAAGTTAAAGCTATAGGATAAGACTTCTGACGTGTTAAACAACACGAATTTGTTTTTGATTGGTAAAATCTGATGAAAGGAATATAAGTATATATACCTGATCAATTTATGTAAAATATTACTTTATAAATAATCAAAATAAAATAAAGTATAACGATTATTCTTGTCAAAACCATGTGCAAAGATTGCAAACTGGCGATCTAGCTAATTAACAAACTCTTTACACCAAATATTCAATGTATAGACAGTACTCCAATCTATTGTAAAATTACCAAATAGCCCGCATAACCAACTTATAAAATCTGCACTTCATCTAGACAACCTTCCATTCATTAATATCACAATAAACAACTTATCTCTAGAAAAACAAATGGCCACTACAACGGACCTCAACTGCGTCACCACAGCTATTGAAACACGATCATCTAACTTATCTAAATGTTTGCGTCCGCCATTTATGTCCAACCACGGAGAATGCACACGAATAAACAGTTGTAGAGACGCTACCATATGCTGTAGCCAGAAGTGGAAGAAGCTGATGAAGAACTTGGTTGAGGAAAGCAGGAAAAGCTTGTATGGGTCTTCAAAGCCAATGGTATTTCGATATGATGCTGCTAGTTACTTATTGAATTTCGATGATGGAGATCATATATAGTGATGAATATTATTTGTACGGGTCTAGATGTTCTTAGGTTTTGGATCAGTTAGATTGGCTTCATCCAGACACGCTTTAAAGTTCATGTGTACCTACAAGAAATTGAGGCTAATGCGACGAGAGCTATAGCGACTTGTCGGCATAGTCGGCATAGGTCTACCCACAACGAAGACGTGTCCTTGGAATACGTTTAATTAATTTGTATATACGAAATGTATGTATTTGAACAATTTTACAAATATTTTGAATATGTTGATATCATATGTTATGGTAATTTGGATTAGAGGCGAACTGAGTTTGTAAATTTTTACTTCTTTTTTTAATTTTTATCGATCATTGGAAAACCTAAAAAAAAATGCAAAGACATGTCCTCGTAGACATAGGTCCAAAGGAAAAAAAGTATAGATTTTTTCTTGTTTGGCAAATATATTAATATTTGACCAATGGGCAATGGCGATAAAACTATAGCGACGATATGGACTCATTGTAGTCTTAGTTTTTGACACCAGTGGCAGTGGGCAATGGCGATAAAACTATAGCGACGATATGTCGTGAAAACCAAACTTTTTTACCTTTAAGTTCTTTAATTTGTTAAAGTGCATGTGTTATATGATAAGATCCATTAGTTGTATCCAACAATATTTCCTATGACAAACGATGATGTAAATTTATAGTGTAGTTTCCTTTACAACTGTGGGTGACACCACAATCTTAGCTACCCAAAGGCAAATGCATTGCTTTGTAAATGTTGACGTTACATGATAAAAGTTTGACTAGTTGACCATGAAAGGAACGTGAAGAAAGTTAAGTATTTAAAGGAAAATTTGTAATTTGAATAGCATTGCATTGTAGAAGATGCCATCAACATTCTCCCTTTAAATATTATGTCACCCAAAAAATCATATGTAAAGCACTAAAGAATAAAGATTGAAGAATGAGGATTTAACGACCACTTTACACGAATCAGTTAAACTTTATAGCAATTGCTCACAAATTTACTAGATTGCCCCCCATGATACTTCTATAAAATCACCCTTTGGGAAATCAAACTTCCATACCATCATTTGTCATCTAAAAACATCAAACTACTCATATAACATTATAACTCTCCTAAAATATGGCAACTACAACTGACTTCGACTATACCATCGCCACCATCGAAGGAAGGCCATCCAACTTCTCGGAATGTTCATCGTTTTCATCGGTCTCTGACGAAGGAGAGTTTACACGAACGAGCAGTGGCAAAGGAGGCATAAACCGGAGTCGGAGCCGAAAGTGGCAAAGGATGATGAAAAAGTTGTTTGAAGAAAGCAAGAAAAGCTTATATGGATCATCAAAGCCTTTGGTGTTCTCTTACGATGCCGTTAGTTACTCTCTTAACTTTGATGATGGAAACCGTACTGATGAATGTTATTTGTATCAATCTAGTTGCTCATCTGAAGTTTTAGGTGAATGTACGTAAGGCTAGCCAACGTGTTGTGTTGTGTACAGATGATGAGTTAATTAGTGTGACTGTGTGAGTTATTATTTGTTATATGAATTGATTTAGAGGTTGTTCACGAGAATTTGTTATATATAGACATTGTCATTTATAATTTTTGGTGTATAAATGAAATCTAAGGTTTATGTATTAAATACTAATCTTGGGTCACTCAATTACCAACTTTTTCGACAAATATAAAAATAATGTTAAAAAAATTTGTCTTCAAAGCTTTGTTCACACTTTTAAAAGACTTGCCTTTGCTAATTGTGCTGCAAACATTAAAATACTCACCAGTTTCCAGAAAATAAAGTTAAATTTAGACATTAGTTGTTATGAGGCTTAATAAATTAAGAAAAATCTGGTTTTATTTATAAGCAATTGGGTTCCTATAAGAATTATAATGATTTACCTCATCAATTGAATGAGGGGAGGATGTATATTTATAATGAAACAAAATAACTATCACTCCTATAAATTAGGAGATGTACAAGAATAAAAAGATACATACAATATATTACATAAATATGTATTACTAACTAATACCCCCTTCAATCGAAACGGTGGCGGTCCAAGACGCAACATGGTGCGAAACTGTTCAAACTGCGCACGCGGAAGACTTTTTGTAAAGATATCTGCCACCTGAAGATTGGTGGGTACAAACTTGGTATAAAGTTTTCCTGAGTTGACAAGCTCCCGAATGAAATGATAATCCAAATCAATATGTTTAGCTCGTTTATGAGAAACTGGATTCTTAGTCATGAAGAGTGCACTTTTATTATCACAGAGTAGAGTAGGTCGATCAGGAGGCAAGGCATGAAGTTCTCTAAAAAGATGAGTGATCCAAACTATTTCGGCTGCAGTGTTGGCCATTGCCCGGTATTCAGACTCACAACTCGAACGAGAAACAGTGGGCTGCTTCTTGGCACTCCAAGAGACGAGATTCCCTCCTAAGAAAATAAAATACCCATAAGTAGAACGACGAGTATCTAAGCAGCGAGCTCAATCGCATCTGAGTAGCCAATAATAGAGGAGGAATGAGGTCGAGTATAAGTCAAACCATAAGCAAGAGTGCCTTTGATATAGCGCAGAATCCGTTTAACAGCTTGAAAGTGAGCAACTGTAGGAGCATGAAGAAACTGAGACACCTGATTAACAGCATAAGACAAGTCAGGACGCGTAATAGTTAAATACTGCAACGCTCCAACCAATGAGCGAAAGGTAGTAGGATCAGTTGTAATAGTGCAAAATTTTCCCCAAAATTTTAATACATAAAAAGCCCTTATATATATATATATATATATATATATATATATATTTTATTACGCCTTTATCATTAATATTATACAAACGTGCCTAAGTCTTTATTTATCCTAACTCACAACTTATATACATACATAAATGTATATAAATAATAATAATAATAATAATAATAATAATAATAATAATATGATTCTAAATTCTTTTTTTTTTCACATACAAGATTTTTTTTTTTTTTTTTAAATAAAGCCTTGAGTCAAATAATCAAAGTCCTAGTCAAAGTCTTAGTCAAACAGTCAAAGTCTTAGTCAAATAGTCAATTCATCATAAAACCTTACTTTATGGTGTTGACCAATTTTAATGGCTAATTGAATCCAAAACTAGTATAAAAACCCACCTATGACCCATTATACTTTGCACCTCTAAATCGATTGTTTCAATCTGATTAAACTTTCCCTCATACCTTTCTTCTATAGTCTATTACTTCTACAATTGAAGCTTTGATTATAAGCTCTTGTAATTGGCAACTTTGGGGCTACACATATTCTATTTCTCGAGACTTAATACTTTGCTAAGGTGAGTTTACGTAACCATGTCTATGCGATTCTTTATACTTGCAACAATTATTTAAGCAATTCAACATGCATGTCTAGTAGTAAACTTTATTGCCTCATGAATTAGTCAACAGTTTCAACGAGTTTCAACGAGTTTCAACATTTACATAATCATTAGCTATGGCCAAGCCGGCGATACTCAATAATAGATCTATTGGATTGACAACCCCACCCGGATACGTGTACCTCCTACATAGGTAACGTGGGTGATTGTTATCGTTCAACATATTACTAAGGTGAACCGTAGATGACGGGATGGACCTAAACTAGTCGGAGGTTTGATTATGTCAACATATTATACTATTCATGTAGACTTAAATTTACGATAGACATACGAATTGCTAGATTTTTATACTTAAACTACTTGCTTAACATGGATTATGTATTCTCACCAACTTCTAGTTGACCCCCCCATTTTTCCAAACTCAACAGGAAATACTGATGCATGAAGTCTAGAGCTAGCATGAGGAGATATTTGAAGTTTTAAGCTTTGTTTGATTATTTGATGTAGACTTTAATGTAATTCAATATTGTAATGAAATAAAGGATTATTTAAACTTGTGTACTACCATGAGCTACTGAACAATCATCAATACGTGACATCCCGATGTTTCCGCCATCGGTTGGGGTGTTACAGATTGGTATCAGAGCCATGGTTATAGGGAATTAGGTTATTAGAAAAAAAAAATAATCTAGTCTATAACCATAGGATTTTATTCAGTACTTGCTCCTTTTACTTGCAACTTTTACTTGCTATTCTCTATCTCACTCCTACTTCTTATCCCTACTTCAACCCCTACAAGAAGATTGCTCTCCATCACAAGATCTACTCTTAGACTAATAGGACAATCCTCAGGTTTAGCCTGAACCACCTTGAGATCTCGTCGAAGTTCTAGATTTTAATAACGAACACGTGCAATCTGGAAGGGTGAACGCCTGTATTCTGAGTTTTCTGTCTAGGACTGGCATTGCGCATATATCCCAATCAGACGAGGGACCCGGATGCCTACCTGGGAATTCTCGGGATGAGTGTTCACTTATAGGCTAAAGCATGTCTTCACTATGTTATTAGAATCTAGAAGTTTTGATAAGTCAACGTTTTCGTTTATTCGTTTTAATTAATGAATAAATGATTACACTCACCTTCCTTAAACTAAGCTCAAAAAATCTCAAAATTTTACAGCTTAAATCAATCTCATTTCATAACCATCCATGGATTTCACAATCACACTTCACCTTACCATCTTAGCCACTTTTTAAATATTCAACACCCTACTCAAATCATATAATCTCCATACTATAAAATAAACTCTTTATCAACTATCTTCACATTCACTATCTCACAACTTTGATTCTGCTTCAAGAATTTTTCATCATCCTCTCAAGAACTAAATTCATATCCTTCACCTTCTCACACATGAGCTAGTTACCCATGATAACCAAACTATTGAAACTTGATTGTGTGTTGCATCAAACATAATCCTTAGTTATACATGAGGATTCGACTATTTGCCTTATTTGAACATTTGAAACTAGAATTCATGGAATATAAACTATTTACTATAGACACACCTAGAGTCATTAACCTTATCTAGGGCAACTCTATTACAACTCGTATGCTATACTTGATACTTGATTGCTTACATGTACATATTATCAATTTGCAATTCATGTGTGTAATAATTGGTACACTTAATTAAACAACTGATAGAGGATGAAGTACTTGCTCAACAGTTAGTAGAGTACAAAATAACCTACTCAACGATTGGTAGAGGTCATCATGCCTGCTCAACAGTCGGTAGAGGCCCTACAACCTGCTCAACGACTGGTAGAGGCTATCATACCTGCTCAACAATCGGTAGATGTTCCTACTCACTGACTGGTAGAAGTCTTTTTCCTGCTCAACAGTTGGACTCATTTTTGGATACATGGTTAATCATATTATTTTACATGTGTGTCTAGAGTTATAGAAGGACACAAAACCCTAATGTAAGGTAAATTGGTGATTGCGGTCCGGAACGTAATCATGAATTTACAGGTACGTTAAGGTAGTGTGAAATTCTATCAAGGTTTTCGGTAGTTGACCAATTATAAACCTTAGTTATCTGGTAGTTTATTTAGTCTTTCAATAGTCCATCAACTCATTCCTTTTAGGACTCCTAAAACTTAAGATTCTTATTCTCCTTGCTATTTCAGATGAACCTAATCCAACCCTTAAAACTCACACATATCAAAACTCTTACCCAAATTATTCGAAACAGTTTATTCTATTACCTATAAATTTATGTCATGCCTTAACTCGAAACTTCCCAAACCACCCTTGTCCTAATTTCTACCCAATCACCTTCAACCCTGTGTTTTCAATAAACTTCGGGACGAAGTTTCCAAAAGTAGGGGAGACTGTAACAGTGCAAAATTTTCCCCAAAATTTTAATACATAAAAAGCCCTTATATATATATATATATTTTTTTATTACGCCTTTATCATTAATATTATACAAACGTGCCTAAGTCTTTATTTATCCTAACTCACAACTTATATACATACATAAATGTATATAAATAATAATAATAATAATAATAATAATATGATTCTAAATTTTTTTTTTCACATACAAGATTTTTTTTTTTTTTAAATAAAGCCTTGAGTCAAATAATCAAAGTCCTGGTCAAAGTCTTAGTCAAACAGTCAAAGTCTTAGTCAAATAGTCAATTCATCATAAAACCTTACTTTATGGTGTTGACCAATTTTAATGGCTAATTGAATCCAAAACTAGTATAAAAACCCACCTATGACCCATTATACTTTGCACCTCTAAATCGATTGTTTCAATCCGATTAAACTTTCCCTCATACCTTTCTTCTATAGTCTATTACTTCTACAATTGAAGCTTTGATTATAAGCTCTTGTAATTGGCAACTTTGGGGCTACACATATTCTATTTCTCGAGACTTAATACTTTGCTAAGGTGAGTTTACGTAACCATGTTTATGCGATTCTTTATACTTGCAACAATTATTTAAGCAATTCAACATGCATGTCTAGTAGTAAACTTTATTGCCTCATGAATTAGTCAACAGTTTCAACGAGTTTCAACGAGTTTCAACATTTACATAATCATTAGCTATGGCCAAGCCGGCGATACTCAATAATAGATCTATTGGATTGACAACCCCACCCGGATACGTGTACCTCCTACATAGGTAACGTGGGTGATTGTTATCGTTCAACATATTACTAAGGTGAACCGTAGATGACGGGATGGACCTAAACTAGTCGGAGGTTTGATTATGTCAACATATTATACTATTCATGTAGACTTAAATTTACGATAGACATACGAATTGCTAGACTTTTATACTTAAACTACTTGCTTAACATGGATTATGTATTCTCACCAACTTCTAGTTGACCCCCCCATTTTTCCAAACTCAACAGGAAATACTGATGCATGAAGTCTAGAGCTAGCATGAGGAGATATTTGAAGTTTTAAGCTTTGTTTGATTATTTGATGTAGACTTTAATGTAATTCAATATTGTAATGAAATAAAGGATTATTTAAACTTGTGTACTACCATGAGCTACTGAGCAATCATCAATACGTGACATCCCGATGTTTCCGCCATCGGTTGGGGTGTTACATCAGTGCAAGGAGGTCCATCAATGGTGAAAGACTCATGAGGAGCCAAAGGGGTGGAAACCGGTTTAGCATCATACAACTCGGCATGGTGAAGAATGTCCTGAGCATATTTTGACTGAGTAAGAAACAAGCCTGTGTCAGTATATGCAACTTCGAGACCCAAGAAGTAATTTAGAGCACCAAGATCCTTAATGGCAAACTCATGATTCAGGCGAGAGATAAAGGTGGTGATGACGGATTCGTTGTTGCCAGTAAGAATCAAATCATCAACATAAACCAATAAATACATAAGGCAAGAGTCTTTATTGTAAACAAACAAGGAAGTGTCGGCCCGACTACAGATGAACCCAGTCGAAATAAGGAAGGTGCTCAAACATTGAAACCATGCACGAGCTGCCAGCTTAAGACCATACAAAGCTTTGGAAAGTTTGCACACATGAGTAGGAAAACGGGAATCAGAAAAACCTGGTGGTTGCTCCATATGAACAGTCTCAGTAAGATGGTCGTTTAAGAAGGCATTTTTGACATCCAGTTGATGCAGTTTCCATTGATTTAGAACAGCTAGAGACAAAACAATGCGAACTGTGGATGCTTTTACAACTGGACTGAATGTATGAGAATAATCAAGACTCGGAACCTGAGTAAATCCTTGGGCAACCAGACGAGCTTTATATCATTCAATACTACCATCTGAATGATACTGTAACACCCCAACCGATGGCGGAATCATCGAGGTGCCACGTAGTGACGATTGTTCAAAAGCTCATGGTACTAAAATGTAAATATTATTGAATAATCAAAATTTGTCTTACATGGAAATGGAAATTACATTGTCGAAATGAAATGTAAATATTGAAATAACTGAATTGAAATAAAACACTAAATGTCTCTTGCTAAAGCACTAGATCAAACTGCACCTGAAACATGTACAAAAATAGGTTTGGTCAACATATGAAATGTTGGTGAGCATTCCTAGATTTGATATATATAGTAGGTTAAAAAGTTATACAATTCAAGTGCAAGTTACAGTGCAAATATGTAAACTATGTATCATACAAATGAGCGAAATCAACCCTGTGACTGTATAATGTACTGTATGAACTGTAGTGTACTCAACCAATGAATGGATGATAACTTAACACTGGCCACGGATTCTCCGATGAAAAAGGGGGAGAATCAACCTAGGCGGGTTGTCAATCCAAATAGCGCTATCCAATGTTAAGGTCGGCTTGTACCATGTTAATGATTTCACTAAGTACAAATGTAATCCACATGTATTGTCTAAGCATAAAGCACGTTGTAAGCAATGCACATAGTACTAGAATTGTATTGTGAAAATGTAATCTTGTATTTGAAATTGTAATAGTGTACATGTAACACCCCAAAAATGAATAAAAGCAAAAAGGGGATAGGAATACTCACAGTTCACGTAATAACTTGAATTTGAACTTGGACAACGAAATATGAATTGAAATTACTCCCAAATGATTAACCTAAAGTAATTGATAATGTGTAAGGGAAATAACTCTAGGATACATATATTTCTAGGGCTTCGAATTGGGAATAAACGTTTATTTGATTAATAATAATTTGTTTATTAAATATGAGAAATTTAGTGAATAAATAAATAAAAGTCTCTTTGTAAAATTTTAAGTTGAATATGGTCACAACATAAGGTTTTAAGTATGAAAATAATTTTTATAAAATTATTTTCTTGAAAATAGAATATTTAATCTAATTATCTCAAATTGTTCAAAATATGACTTTAATATCTAAAAATATTAAAATCAAAGAATTAGAAGTTTAAAATTTATATTTCTGTTCCAAATAATCAGAAATAATTTCTATAAAATTTTGATGCAAAAATAATGAAAATTGAATTTATTATGATTTAATTATGATTAAAACTAACAAAAATTGATTAAAAATATTATATAAATGATTTTTCAGAAACAAAAATCATTTCTGAAAAGATTAATGTCATAAAAACTTAGGATAATTTTTGTGGAAATTTGTGAGATCGTTTTGATATATTTATAGATTTTTATAAATAAAATAGAATAAACTTGATTTATTTATTATATATATTAAATAAATAAATTTTTGAAAACTAAAAATTGGGTGTTGAACTTTTATCTCAGATCAACATGATATAATTTTTGTAGAATTTATAAAAGGGTTTTGGTATATTAAAATGAATTTTTAAAAAAAAAAATAATAAATAATTATATTTTAAAGCTTGTAAGCAAAACAAAAAAAAATGGAAGGAAAAGATGTTGATGCCAAGGTTTGAACCCATGTGGGTTGGTCCAAGAACACCAGACACAACCACTTGGTCTAGACCAGTAGTTGTGTTTATTTTCAGTTTTTAAATTATAAAATGTATAAAAATTCAGTGTTCTTCCCCAAATTATATGAACAAGCCCTAGCTTTTGCAATTGATCGATTCACTCATCAATAGCTCAATTAATCATGGGGCTATTGATGAGTGATGGCCGATATATCAAACCCACAAGAAAAATTGGACTTACAAGTTGGTTTTGAACACGAATGCTCGGTCAAGCCAAAAGTCAAACAACGTATAGTTTGATAATTATCAGAGATGTTTTAGAATAATTGGAGGTGAAGAAGAGAGTGTGAACGAGTTGTGATGACTCGCATAGGTCCAATTTATAGTGTGGATTACAGAAACGAAGAAATGGTAAGGTTGACCATACATTGAAGTTTATACGCGTTTTAGAGTTAATTGTGTATCAATTGGTCAAAATCTTCGTGTATTATGGTCAGTCAAAGCCGGAAATCACGTTTCCTAAGTCAATTCATAATTAGCATGAGTTAATTAGGCCAAATCAAAGGTTTAAAAGGAGAAAAAGAAAAAAAAATAAAAAATTCGCTGCTGCTGCTTCGAACAGAGAAGAAGAAAGAAAAAAAAGAAAAAGAAAGTGTGTATTAATATAAATGGAGTTGGAATATAAACAAAGATCAAGGCTAGCTCAGGTGGTTAAGGGTGGTGCTTTGTGACTCGCCGGCTCGGGTTCGATTCCCGGCTTGAGCAAGGCTTTTCTTTTTTTTTTATAAAGAGATAAGAGGTGGTGTTGGGCTGGGATACTTGGGCCGGATCTCTTGTTTGGGCTGTTGTTCAGCTGGGCCAGTGTTGGGCTCCAAGGTTTTTCAAAGAATTATAAAGGGATTTGGGCTTGGTTTGGTTGTGGTTTAGTTATGGTTTAGGAATGGTAAGAAAAATATATATATTTATAATGACTAAAAATCTGAATTTATTATTATTATTATTATTATTATTATTATTATTATTATTATTTAGAAATAAAATGAAAAGAAAAAGTGACGGATGTCACAGCATCCCCTACTTTTAGAAACTTCGTCCCGAAGTTATTAGAAACATAGGGTTATGGATGCTTGGGTAAAAGTTAAGATAACTGTGGTTTTGGAAAAGACATTAATTTATAGGTAACAGAGTGAATTGTTTCGAGTTAAGGATTGGATTAGGTTCGTCTCGAATAATAAGGAGAATAAGAATCTAGTAAGCACTAAACTTCAAGTTTTAGGACTCCTAAAATAATTGCATGAGTTGATGGACTACAGAAAGACTAAATGAACTACCAAGTAACTAGAGTTTGTTCCTGGTCCGACTTCCAGTCCCATTTTCAATGCATCATTAGTGTTTGTATACAGGGTGTACCGCAGCTAACCCACCACACCTTTGATACCTTGAAAACGTACTGGACGCCTACCAAAAACTCTAATAGAATTTCACACTACCCTAATGTACCTGTAAATTCATGATTACGTTCCGGACCGGAATCATCAATTTACCTTACATTAAAGTTTTGCGTCCTTCTATGACCCCACCGATTGTTGAGCAGGTTCGATAGCCTCCACCAGCCGTGGAGTAGGTTGTAGGGCCTCTCCCGACTGTTTGAAAAGGCATATTGACCTCTACCAATCGTTGAGTATGTTCGATAGCCTCCACCAGTCGTGGAGCAGGTTGTAGGGCCTCTCCCGACTGTTGAAAAAGGCATGATGACCTCTATTAAGTGCAACAATTATTATTCACATAGATTGCAAATTGATAGCATGTTTATGCAAGCAAGTTTGTAAGTACTACAACCATTAAGTGTAAGTGTTATCATGAATAATTAAATGTTTACGAGTATCATGAATAATTAGATGTTCAATGAATAGTCAAGTTAAAGGAAAAATCAAGTTTCATATAATAAGCAATGATGTTTTCTTAGAAAAGTATCTGTAAGATCAAGTATCAAGTCCAAACGTTTCAAGTAAATGTATGGTAGAGTCTTGTATGATTAAAAATAAACGTAGTCAATATAATAAATTTCCAATCTGTGTTAATACACAATAATACGCAAGGAAATTTCTAGATGTTGTATGCTAATGAGTGCGACAAAATTGGATACAAAATGAAAATAGAATTATGAAAATGAAAACACAAGTATTGGATTCTCGAGTCTTGGGAAGATTTCGTCCATGGCTTAACCAGTGGGATTATCGTCATCCTGATCAGTTGTTTCGTTGGTATTGATATTGAAAGCTCGTCCATGTGCCACCAGGTTTACATTGTTCAATTTGGGACATTGGGGTAGCATGTGATTAGGGTCTCTACAATGATAACATGCCCGACCGTTAGTAATCTGTAGTGGTTTCTGGGCAGCTGTTTGATGATTATCTTGCGTCCAATTTGTTACACGACAAGTAGTGACAAAGTGTCCAAACCTTCCACATCTAGTGCATTGACGACATGGAAGATTTGCAAGGTGATGATACTTGCAAGTGTTGCATTGAGGATGGGTTCCCGTGTAGGCTTTCTTGATAGGAGGTTGAATCACAGGATCCACATTAGCCTGGTTCTGATTATCGCCCATTCGTTTCTTAGAGTTCGAAGCAGTAGTGGCGGCCTTTGCTAAAACCGTCTTAGATTGTTCAACAGCACTGGTGGTTTTCTCAGTAGACGTCTTGATGCCCTTTCTAACCAAGTTTCCTTTCCTTACGTGTTTGTCTGTTAAAGTGGCTGCAAGCTGGATGGCTTCTTCTACCGTAGTGGCTTTACCTCCAGTGACAACGTCTTGAATCAGGTCAGGTAATCCCTCGATATATTTTTCGATTGCTCGGGAGACCGGGGTGACCATGTGTGGAACCAGTATGCTAAGTTCGTGATATCGAGTATTATACGCTAGATTCTCACCACTGTCTTGTTTCAACCCATAGAACTCTTCCTCTAGTTTCCTGATTTCGTTCCTAGGGCAGAATTTGGCGATCATGAGTTCCTTAACTTCAGCCCAAGATAATGATAAAGCAACATCCGCTCCTCGATTGCGTTTTTCGCCATTCCACCAGGTTAGCGCCCCCTTTTGAAGGACACTAGTGGCATAGCGAACGCGGAGTTCATCAGGACATTCACTATTCACAAAAGTACTCTCCATGCTTTCAAACCATTGGAGGAGGCCAGTAGCACCCTCCTCACCAGTGAATTTTGTGGGGTTACAGGAGTTAAAGTGTTTGAAGGTACACCGAAATTGAGTCGTACTTCCTGTGTTGGCACTGTTATTATTCTGGGTTATCCCACCGACAAGGTTTGGGATCACTGCAGCAATTTGCTCGGCGACTAAAGATGCGAGGCGACGATCAGAACGTCGTCCCGAAGCACGAACAGGGCGTTGGCTGGCATCACGGAGCATGCGGCGAGCAGACATCTATGAGGTAGTCAAATAATAATCATGAGATTAGAAAATGTAAGTGTATAATCGTACAGATGATTATGAAGATGTGATCTTGTAAGCAATCATGATATGCAAAGTATTGTATATGAAACGAGAGGGTATTATTAAAAAAGCTTGCATAAAATGCTTGGAGTGCCCTTGTCTAGCTGTAAAGCCCAACAAGAACGTTGACTTTTCAAAGGAATTGAACCCAATGGTGATCAAAGAAGACGTGCTTTAGCCTATAAGTGGACACTCACTCCAGGAATCCCCAGGTAAGCATAACAGGTCCGTAAATGGATTTATGCGCTATGCTTGCCTATGCCAGAAAACCCAGTGTACAGGCATCCACCCTTCCAGATTGCACGTGTCCTTATCACACTCATTAAAGTTCAACAACTTCGAAGGAGTAACAATAAGAGTAGATATTATTTCTAAGAGTGTCTTCATAAAAGGTATTGTTCCCATTCCATGATGATGTAAGCTTTCCACTCTTTGTAGGACACCATCTCTATGCACCATGATGAAAGATAAGAAGAATAGAGAGAGGGAAGAAGGGAAAGATAGGAGGAGGAAAGTAGGGAGAAATGAGGGGTAGGGTAATTCAGGAAATATAATGCATGAAAGTTGAAATTCGGTTATAGTCTAGGCCTTTTTATCAAATAACCTAGTTCCCTATAACCATGGCTCTGATACCAATCTGTAACACCCCAACCGATGGCGGAATCATCGAGGTGCCACGTAGTGACGATTGTTCAAAAGCTCATGGTACTAAAATGTAAATATTATTGAATAATCAAAATTTGTCTTACATGGAAATGGAAATTACATTGTCGAAATGAAATGTAAATATTGAAATAACTGAATTGAAATAAAACACTAAATGTCTCTTGCTAAAGCACTAGATCAAACTGCACCTGAAACATGTACAAAAATAGGTTTGGTCAACATATGAAATGTTGGTGAGCATTCCTAGATTTGATATATATAGTAGGTTAAAAAGTTATACAATTCAAGTGCAAGTTACAGTGCAAATATGTAAACTATGTATCATACAAATGAGCGAAATCAACCCTGTGACTGTATAATGTACTGTATGAACTGTAGTGTACTCAACCAATGAATGGATGATAACTTAACACTGGCCACGGATTCTCCGATGAAAAAGGGGGAGAATCAACCTAGGCGGGTTGTCAATCCAAATAGCGCTATCCAATGTTAAGGTCGGCTTGTACCATGTTAATGATTTCACTAAGTACAAATGTAATCCACATGTATTGTCTAAGCATAAAGCACGTTGTAAGCAATGCACATAGTACTAGAATTGTATTGTGAAAATGTAATCTTGTATTTGAAATTGTAATAGTGTACATGTAACACCCCAAAAATGAATAAAAGCAAAAAGGGGATAGGAATACTCACAGTTCACGTAATAACTTGAATTTGAACTTGGACAACGAAATATGAATTGAAATTACTCCCAAATGATTAACCTAAAGTAATTGATAATGTGTAAGGGAAATAACTCTAGGATACATATATTTCTAGGGCTTCGAATTGGAATAAACGTTTATTTGATTAATAATAATTTGTTTATTAAATATGAGAAATTTAGTGAATAAATAAATAAAAGTCTCTTTGTAAAATTTTAAGTTGAATATGGTCACAACATAAGGTTTTAAGTATGAAAATAATTTTTATAAAATTATTTTCTTGAAAATAGAATATTTAATCTAATTATCTCAAATTGTTCAAAATATGACTTTAATATCTAAAAATATTAAAATCAAAGAATTAGAAGTTTAAAATTTATATTTCTGTTCCAAATAATCAGAAATAATTTCTATAAAATTTTGATGCAAAAATAATGAAAATTGAATTTATTATGATTTAATTATGATTAAAACTAACAAATATTGATTAAAAATATTATATAAATGATTTTTCAGAAACAAAAATCATTTCTGAAAAGATTAATGTCATAAAAACTTAGGATAATTTTTGTGGAAATTTGTGAGATCGTTTTGATATATTTATAGATTTTTTATAAATAAAATAGAATAAACTTGATTTATTTATTATATATATTAAATAAATAAATTTTTGAAAACTAAAAATTGGGTGTTGAACTTTTATCTCAGATCAACATGATATAATTTTTGTAGAATTTATAAAAGGGTTTTGGTATATTAAAATGAATTTTTAAAAAAAAATAAAAAATAATAAATAATTATATTTTAAAGCTTGTAAGCAAAACAAAAAAAAATGGAAGGAAAAGATGTTGATGCCAAGGTTTGAACCCATGTGGTTGGTCCAAGAACACCAGACACAACCACTTGGTCTAGACCAGTGGTTGTGTTTATTTTCAGTTTTTAAATTATAAAATGTATAAAAATTCAGTGTTCTTCCCCAAATTATATGAACAAGCCCTAGCTTTTGCAATTGATCGATTCACTCATCAATAGCTCAATTAATCATGGGGCTATTGATGAGTGATGGCCGATATATCAAACCCACAAGAAAAATTGGACTTACAAGTTGGTTTTGAACACGAATGCTCGGTCAAGCCAAAAGTCAAACAACGTATAGTTTGATAATTATCAGAGATGTTTTAGAATAATTGGAGGTGAAGAAGAGAGTGTGAACGAGTTGTGATGACTCGCATAGGTCCAATTTATAGTGTGGATTACAGAAACGAAGAAATGGTAAGGTTGACCATACATTGAAGTTTATACGCGTTTTAGAGTTAATTGTGTATCAATTGGTCAAAATCTTCGTGTATTATGGTCAGTCAAAGCCGGAAATCACGTTTCCTAAGTCAATTCATAATTAGCATGAGTTAATTAGGCCAAATCAAAGGTTTAAAAGGAGAAAAAGAAAAAAAAATAAAAAATTCGCTGCTGCTGCTTCGAACAGAGAAGAAGAAAGAAAAAAAAGAAAAAGAAAGTGTGTATTAATATAAATGGAGTTGGAATATAAACAAAGATCAAGGCTAGCTCAGGTGGTTAAGGGTGGTGCTTTGTGACTCGGCCGGCTCGGGTTCGATTCCCGGCTTGAGCAAGGCTTTTCTTTTTTTTTTTTATAAAGAGATAAGAGGTGGTGTTGGGCTGGGATACTTGGGCCGGATCTCTTGTTTGGGCTGTTGTTCAGCTGGGCCAGTGTTGGGCTCCAAGGTTTTTCAAAGAATTATAAAGGGATTTGGGCTTGGTTTGGTTGTGGTTTAGTTATGGTTTAGGAATGGTAAGAAAAATATATATATTTATAATGACTAAAAATCTGAATTTATTATTATTATTATTATTATTATTATTATTATTATTATTATTATTATTATTATTATTATTATTTAGAAATAAAATGAAAAGAAAAAGTGACGGATGTCACAGATACTTAATATGATAGACCCATTTTGACCCAACAATATTTGTAGAGGATGGACAAGGAACAAAAGTCCACATATGATTTTGATTAAGGGTAGCAAGTTCTTCATGCATCGTAGCCAGCCATCAAGGATCTTTAACTGCAGATTTGAAACCACGAGTCTCAGTAGACGAAGCAAGAGCAACATGAAGACCATGTGCTGTAAGACAAGCAAGATCCGCCCGATGCTTTGGCTTAAAAATACCTTCTTTAGAGCGAGTTTGCATCAGATGGATAGAAGTAGATGGACCAGAAGCTTCAGTAGAGTCTGTTGGGCCAGAGTCCGAATTTAACGGACCAGGAGGAAAATGTGGGCTAGGCGGTTCAGCAGCGGGCCTGGAATTCTGTTGGGCCGATACATCAGTAGCAACCATTTGTTGGGCTGAATCAGGAGATGCAAAAGAGTACTCGGGCTGCGATGATGGGGCCTCGAAAAAAATAAGGGAGCCAAAGATGCCAAGGGTGGATCCGAAGATGCCAAGGGTGGATCTGGAGGCGAAACAGGAGCTGCAGTAAAGGATGGTTCTTCGAGAAAACTTGTAATCACAAGAAAAGAAAGATCCACATCTTTAGATGAACCGACAATAGGAAAAACCGATTCATTGAAACGTGCATGACGAGTAACAAAGACCCATGAAGTAGTTGGATCCAGACAATGATATCCTTTATGCTGTGGACTGTAACCAATGAACACACAAGGTAGGTTGCGAGGCTCAAGTTTATGCTTGGTATAATCACGAAGATAGGGAAACACCTGACAACCATAAGTGCGAAAGTTGTCATACTGGGGATGCTGCTGAAATAACAATTTGTAAGGTGACTCATTATCCAATAAAGGAGTTGGCAGCCGATTAATAATATAAGTAGCAGACTTAAATGCATCAACCCAATAAGAAACCGGAATATGAGCATTAAATAGCATAGCCAAGCCGGTTTCAACAATGTGACGGTGTTTTCTCTCTGCACGACCATTTTGTTGAGGCGTATAAGGACAAGAAAATCGATGGAAAGTACCATTGTCCTCAAAAAATTTTCGAGCCGTGCGATTTACCAACTCAGTGCCTCCATCACTTTGAAAATCTTAATCTTGCGTGAACATTGTGTCTGTACAAGATTGAGAAAAACTGGCAAAACAGAGTAAAAATCCGTCTTTTTTTTAGAGGATATAACCATATAAATCGTGAAAAATCATCAATAAAAGCAACATAATATCGATAACCATCATTAGAACAAATAGGTGCAGGACCCCACAAATCACAATGAACCAAATCCAATGGAAAAGAAGCACGCTTTAAATTAATATCAAAAGGTAATCGTTGTCCTTTAGCAAGTTGACAAGGAGTGCAAAGTATAGGTTTAGGTAACAATGAAGTAACATTCAAAAGACCTAACTTATGCAATAATGAAATAATACTAAAGGCAACATGTCCTAAACGAGCATGCCATAGCTCGTAAGAGGCTTTATTCAAACGTCCAAGAGATGCAACAAAAGCTTGTGGGGAGTCCTTGAGCACGTACAGTCCGTCTTCACAAGTACCTTCAGCGAGTACCTGTTTGTTTGTCCGATCCTGAATATGAAAATAATAATCGGAAAATAGGACATCAACAGGATGATCTTTAGTAACTGACTAATAGACAAAAGCTTCTTTGTAAGGCCAGGAATCACGAGTACTTACGAAAAGTAATATTATTAGAGATTGTAGATGTCCCTGTATGAGATATAGGAAGTGTATTACCATTACCAAAAACAACATAATTTTTACCTTTGTAAGGGGTGGAATTGTGAACAGTATCAGTCGGAGGAACCATATAGTCTGTGGCACCTGTGTCAGCACGCCAATCAGGGGAATCATCTGTCACATGACATTGAGCATGAAACGCCTTAGCCATTGATTCATCAGAAGGAGCTTGAGAGGCAAACGAATGAAGTTGAGGACACGCATTAGCATAATGACCATTCGTTCGGCAAAGCTGACACTGGGGAGGTCGACGTTGCTGCGAACCCCAACCCCTACCACGCCCCCCTCGGCCAGAGGAAGATGAACCACGGCCAGAATTGGAACGAGGGGTACCATGAGACTGCTAAGCATTAAGGCAACTGTAGGAGTATCCGACCCATGCAAAGATTGAATAAATAACTCCTGACTTTCGGTTTGAGCCACAAGATCACGAAAAGAGGGACGAGCTCTGGACGTGCGAAGTGTGGTGTAGTAAAATTCATAAGCAGGTCCAAGACCACAAAGGTACCACTGTAAACGGTCCATCTCATCAACAGGATGACCAATAGCTGCAAGTTGATCACATAAAATTTTAAAGCGACGAGAATATTCGGTAACCGAAGACGTACCCTTTTTAATTCAACGAAGCGCATCACGTAAAGAGTGAATGCGTTCAACAGATGCATTGCTGTAAGCTTATTCAAGAGCAGTCCAGATGTCAAGAGCACTTTTTAATCCGAGTACTTCTGCAGCAACTTCCTCAGTGAGAGAGGATTTAATTAATAAAACAGCTTTCTGATCCAGATCTGACCAGACAGCCGCATCGGGATTGGAGGAAGATTTGCTGTCAACAGTTATCATGGCTGGAGGCGGTGTAGAGTCAGCTGAAACATGAGCCGAAAGTTTGTGATAATCAAGGACAAGAAGCATTTGTTCTCGCCGGATTAAATAATTAGAAGAAGAGAGTTTCATGTGCATCATGTGGTTGAATGCAGACATGGAGAAGATGGATTCAGAAGGAGCAGAAGAGGAGGCCATGGGATCGAAGAAGGTGGGCTGCGAACAGAAGGTTGCAGCCGAAGAAAAAGATTAGGGTTTTTAGGGGAGAGGAATGAGTATGGCTGATACCATATAAGAATTATAATGATCTACCTCATCAATTAAATGAGGAGAGGATGTATATCTATCTATATATATATATATAAAAGAAAATGTGTATGATGACGTGGCGTGCAATAGAGGCCTCAACCTCCCCTTGAGAGTGCCACGTGGCATCATAATTGAAAGATTTTAGTGTTTTTTAATTATTTCCTTTTTTAATTAAAAAAAGATAAACATAAAACCCTAAATTCTCAGTTACTAAAATTAAATTGAGTTCTTTTAGGAAAAAATAATTTAAAAATAAATTTAAAATTTTCTCTCTCATATTTCTTCCCATAATTTTTAAACGTTTATATCTTTTATATACGGGATTTTTAAAGAAAAAAATTACACCAAATTGACTAGCGTTTTATTATCTTTCCAATGAGTACCATAGTGCTATATAAAAAACGGAGAAAAACTTGACTATTTTATGTGGGGTTTCGTTTATACAGGAAAAAAACACATAAAGTGTTCATGTTATTCATTAATCATGTTTTTTTCTTTTAAACCAGGTTCTTATCTACGATGTTGAAAATCAGCCCAATCGCCATGTTATCATTTAAAATACTATGAAAATGCAATGATTGAGAGATTTTGTGGTTAGTTAACTTAAGCCATTTGCAATAGGTTATCACGTAAAATTAGATTTTTCAACCCCGGGACCCTCCCGAGGTAATCAACTAGTTTATAATGAAACAAAACAACTATCACTCCTATAAATTAGGAGATGTACAAGAATAAAAAGATACATACAATATATTACATAAATATGTATTACTAACTAATAGTTCCGTTTCAAATCAAATAATTTTTTTTTTTTTGACGAACTAGAACTTTTGATGAAAGTCTAAGTTTAGGTAATGTAAGGATTATGAAAACTAGTTAAACATATAGTTCCAAAAGAACCAAAGAAATCAATGTATAAAAGTGATATGTATGAAGATTGAAGAGTCAAGTGTACAATCTTATCTTAAGAAGTTGATCGATGGTGATTATATATTAGCATTACAGCTTCAAGACTTCGTTTTCATTGAAGCATTATTATCGATATTACCCAAGGCATTATAGCCTAGTGGTATTTTGGTGGTGAGATAAGACTTAGGGACCATAAGGTCCTGGGTTCGAATCTCACAAAGGGGGTTTCTCATAATTATGAGTTTCCTCCTGAATTGGTGACTTGGTGGTGGAATATGATCGCGTGGCAACACTGGTGGCACGATGATACTCTAGTGTTCCGTGAGTGATTCCAATTTGTTGGCCGTTCAAAAAAATTATCGATATTCATACCGATAGTTAAACAAATAGAGCTACTTAATTATCTAAAGAATTCATTAAAAGAGATACATTGCAACTCTAGTCATTGTACATGTGTACCGCTTGTTCTTTATACCATTGTTCACTAGTCTCATGTCAACGTATTTAATGTTTCCCGTTCAGGTTTGAATGTTTGATTTTTTTCGTACTCGGTAAGGGAGTATTTGATAAATGATATAGTTCGAATTTAGCATATAATTCAAGTCTCTTATGCATCATTCGTAATATTATAGCAAATTAATAATTTATTATATTTTTTCATATCCCATGAGTTAAATATCAATTTCGTCTCTGGAGTTTTGTTCACTTTGTCACTTCAGTACAATTTTTTTTTTTTTTTTGCAATGAAACCCTTGATGCTTGGATTTTCTTGCTATTTTTGTCCATTGTAAAATAACAAAACTGCCCCTGACTTGACGTCAGTTTTTAATGAGTTAGTGAAAAGAACGAAAATAGAAAAAAATCCAAACCTCGGGGGTTCCATTGCAAAACAAAAAAAAAAAAAAAAAAAAAAAAAAAAAAAAACTTTTTTATACTAAAGTGGCAAACTAGACCAAACCCCAGGGACGAAATTGGCATTTAACTCTTATCGTATATTTTGTAGTTCTTCAAAACACAAAACTCAAGCTTCTACTTACATTTAAACATTTAGGCTGTGGGTTGGGGACTTTATTGTGCCACGTAGGTTTTGGAGAAACAATTGCGCCTAGTTTAACACTGGTGGTGTGGTTTAGCACCTCATTTAAAGAAAAAAAAACAGAGAAAAGAAAAAGAAAAAATCTGATTACTTGAAGAAGTGGCCCCCCACCATTCACGACCCTTAACGCTGTTAATGGTTTGGTGGTGGCTCTGATGGCGCCCTCCTTTGTGAGAGTCGGGGCAGTCTGAGGATGCTACCCAGTTGATGTGACTGAGAGCGTTACCTCACACCCCCAAGCCTTAAGAGTTAGACTATTGATTATATTAATAAGAACATGAATAAATATAAGATTAAAGAGTTAGACTATCATCTTGATTGGGTTATCTTTAGGGTGTATCGCTCTGATGGTTTAGGCGTTCTTGAGTATGAAACACGGTTGAGAGAGATGAGAGTAGGGCCGACATATCGTGTCAGACACGATCTGTTAAAACACGAACACGAAACAGGTAAACATGAACACAAAAACTGTTTATAACATGTTAACACGATAAGACAAAAACTTGTTTATAAACATTAACCCTAAAAGCGTATACACAAACTAATGAATGAAAGACTGAGTGGCGCCGGGATTGAGAAGAAGGATGGTGACAACGGACGGGTGATGGGTGACAACGGACGGGAACGGTGGACGAGTAACGAGGACAATGGAGTTGAGAAGGAATGAGAGGGATGACTGAGCGGTGTATATGTTCGCACTATGTGTTTTGAAAATTGAAAATTATGGTTCATTGACCTTCAATCCGCATATGTATAAAGCATACCCACACCCCTTATATAACTTTTTAAACAAAATTATTAATGTGTCTTAATGGGTGCTTAACATGTATTTTACCTGTTTAGACACGAAACCTGCTAAAGCCTTATCGTGTTGACTTGTTTAAGACACGAAACCTGTTAAATTCGTGTAGGTTCGTGTCGTGTCTAAATTCCTAGCCCTAGATGGGAGTAATGGGAACAGCTACATTACATGTTATGATGTTATGTTTGTGTCAACCCCAAACTCATAATAAGCTCTCTCTATATACACAGTCAGGGGACAACCTAATATTGTTAGTTAGGGTAATTCCGTCTATCAAGGAAATACAAGTTATAAACTTAGGGATATTATAGTAATTGATAATATAATAAAAATGATAATGATAGCTAGAAATAAATATATTGAACTATTATATATTTATTCTTAAACTATACTCTTGGTCAAAACACAAAGTTGTAAGTGCCGACTACAAAATTATTAATGTGTGTTAATGGGTGCTTAACATGTTAACAAGTCTTTTACATGTTTAGACACGAAACCTGTTAAGGCCTTATCTTGTCGACTTGTTTAAGACACGAAACTTGTTAAATCTGTGTAGGTTCGTGTCATGTTATCGTGTTCGTGTATAAATTCCCAGCCCTAGATGAGAGTAATGGGAACAACTACATTAGATGTTATAGAATTATGTTTATGTCAACCCCAATCTCATAATAAGCTCTTTATATATACACAGCCATGGGACACTCTAATAATGTTAGTAAGGGTAATTTCGTTTATCAAGAAAATCCCAGTTATAAACTTAGGGATATTATAGTAATTGATAATATAATATAAATGATAATAGCTAGAAATAAATATATTAAAGTGTTATATATTTATTCTTAAACTACACACTTGGTCAAAACTCAAAACACAAAGTTGTAAGTGCCGACTCCGATGTCACTATTATATAATATGAATGAATATGAACTATAACTTTTGGTAAATCCTTTTTCTTCACATAAAGATACACATTCGAATGGACAAAGTAAACTTCCTTGAAGCCCATTCCTCTTTTCTTAAGTTAAAGCAATAGGATAAGGCTTCTGACATGTTTAAACAACACGAATCTGTGTTTGATTAGTAAAATCTGATGAAAGGAATATAAGTATATATACCTATGATCAATTTATGTGAAATATTACTTTATAAATCATCATATAATAAAATAAAGTATAACGATGATTCTTGTCAAAACCATGTGCAAAGATTGCAAACTGACGATCTAATTAACAAACCCTTTACACCAAATATTCAATGTATAGACATTCCAAGATCTATTGTAAAATTACCAAATAGCCCGCATAACCAACTTATAAAATCTGCACTTCATCTAGACAAAACTTCCATTCATTAATATCACAATAAACAACTTATCTCTAGAAAAACAAATGGCCACTACAACGGACCTCAATTGCGTCACCACAGCTATTGAAACACGATCATCTAACTTATCTGAATGTTCGTGTCCGTCATTTATGTCCGACCAAGGAGAATGCACACGAATAAATAGTCGTAGAGACGCTACCATATGCCGTAGCCAGAAGTGGAAGAAGCTGATGAAGAATTTGGTTGAGGAAAGCAGGAAAAGCTTGTATGGGTCTTCAAAGCCAATGGTATTTCGGTATGATGAAGCTAGTTACTTGCTGAATTTTGATGATGGAGATCATAGTGATGAATATTATTTGTACGGGTCTAGATGTTCTTAGGTTTTGGATCAATTAGAGTGGCTTCATCCAGACACGCTTTCTACAAAGTTCATGTGTACAGTGTACCTACAAGAAATTGAGGCTACTGCAACGAGAGCTATAGCGATGACATCTTGTTGCCGGCATAGGTCTACCCACAACGAAGACGTGTCCTTGGCATATATAGGTTTAATTAATTTGTATATACGAAATGTATGTACTTGAACAATTTTACAAATATTTTGAATATTTTGATATCATATGTTATGGTAATTTGGATTAGAGGCGAACTAAGCTAGTAGAATATTTTTACCTTTTTTTTAATTTTTATCGATCATTTGAAAACCTAAAAAAAAAAACGCATTAACTATATCGAAGACATGTCCTCGTAGACATAGGTCCAAAAGGAAAAAAGTAAAGATTTTTTCTTGTTTGGGAAATGTATCAATATTTGACAAAGATCCTATTGCAACGACATGTCACACTATATATGGCGACAATTTTTGACACCAATGGGCAATGGCGATAAAACTATAGCGACGATATGGACTCATTGTAGTCTCAGTTTTTGACACAAGTGGGCAATGGCGATAAAACTATAGCGACGATATGCGTGAAAACCCAACTTTTTTACCTTTAAAGTTCTTTTGTTAAAGTGCATATATGTGTTATATGATAAGATCCATTAGTTGTATCCAACAATATTTCCTATGACAAACAATGATGTAAGTTTATAGTGTAGTTTCCTTTACAACTGTTTGCACATGAATATGGATAATGGGTGACACCACAATCTTAACTACCCAAAGGCAAATGCGTTGCTTTGTAAATGTTGACGTTACATGATAAAAGTTTGACTACTTGACCATGAAAGGAACGTGAAGAAAGTTAAGTATTTAAAGGAAAATTTGTAATTTGAATACATTGCATTGTAGAAGATGCCATCAATATTCTCCCTTTAAATAATATGTAAAGCACTAAAGATTGAAGAATGATGATTTAACGACCACTTTACACGAATCAGCTAAACTTTATAGCAATTGCTCACAAATTTACTAGATTGCCCCCATGATACTTCTATAAAATCACCCTTTGTGAAATCAAACTTCCATACCATCATTTGTCATCTAAAAACATCAAACTACTCATATAACATTATAACTCTCCTAAAATATGGCAACTACAACTGACTTCGACTATACCATCGAAGGAAGGCCATCCAACTTCTCTGAATGTTCATCGTTTTCATCGGTCTCTGACGACGGAGAGTTTACACGAACGAGCAGTGGCAAAGGAGGCATAAACCGGAGCCGAAGCCGCAAGTGGCAAAGGATGATGAAAAAGTTGTTTAAAGAAAGCAAGAAAAGCTTATATGGATCTTCGAAGCCTTTGGTGTTCTCTTACGATGCCGTTAGTTACTCCCTTAACTTTGATGATGGAAACCGTAATGATGAATGTTATTTGTATCAATCTAGTTGCTCATCTGAAGTTTTAGGTGAATGTTCGTAATGCTAGCCAACGTGTTGTGTTGTGTACAGAAGAGTTAGTGTGAGTTATTATTTGTTATATGAATTGATTTAGAGGTTGTTCACGAGAATTTGTTATATATAGACATTGTCTTTTATAATTTTTGGTGTGAATGAAATCTAAGGATTTCATCTCCAATTTAAAATTTAAGGGCAAAGCACCTTCTTATAACAAACTTTGAATTCCTTATATAAGTAACGTTACAATATATCTATTTATATATGAGACCCAGTGGATCTTGGGTTTGATTCTTGAGCTAGACAAGTTTTGCTGTAATTTCATCGTCGTACCTACTGACGGATAGGTTACCGGGTTTTCTCTAGAATTTGTGTTTGATCACTCGGGTACTCTCAGAATACTTAAATTTGTTGAAAAGGTGCCCCAGAGTACTCGGGTTTGTTTGTTTGCCTTAAAAAAATGAGTGGAACACACTTGGTAGTCCTCAAGTGAAAAAAAACACATAATAATAAATCAACCCCCAACTTTTTTTGTATCATGAAAAAACATAGTTTGTTATTGAGTTTGATATCTTTTACTTAAGGATTTAAATTATGAATTTTTAATTGGATTTTAGTTCAATATTCAATTCTTGTATTTATCCCATGTATTAATTTATTAATATAATTTAATTAAAATCTATATGTTACTTGTCAAATTTATTGTATATTCACTTTATTATCAAGATCGTACAAATAACAAACTAATCAAACGATTACACCAGAGAACTCTCAACTATCTCTAAACCAACCCAGCAGATCATCAATAGATGATCTGCAATATTACACCCAACAAATCTAACCCAACAAGATTGTATTTGTAAACTCTAGGTGAGAGAGATTGAAACTAGAGAAAGAAAAGTAATCGTAAAGCACACAATGATCTGATCTAATGTGAGATAAAGAAACACAACCTATTTGTACTCTCACTCTCAACACAACTCTCGAGAGCTAATAAACGGACGAGATTAAAAGAATCAATAGAGATCAACGGGTGAAACTCTTTTGTGTTAGTTTCACCCGGATTGCCACGTTGGCATACACACAATCCCCAGATGGGCCAGGCCAGCAAGTGGGCTGAAATAACTCGTGGACTCCTTTGTTGGACTGGACCAAAAATAGAATGCATGCATCTTGGACTTCTCCTGATCTTCTTTCCAACTCACAATGATCTACTCAACAAGGCCCATCATCATCATCAAATATCCAAAATAAGAAATAAAAGTGAATTAATATGAGTTGAATTAATATGAGAAAGTATACACATATTTTAACATTACTCTTAAGTTTTTTTCTTTTCTTTTATTATGTGATTATTGTAACAAACAAAGCTAAGAATGCTTTTTATTTTTATATTATTTACGTTACAAAACTGAGAGTTTTGGACATATGACATATCATTTGAAAAGTCAAAGCCTTCGATAATACCTTGTCGGATAACATGCGTGGGTAAATAACTAAATACGCATACTACAACATATATAGAGAATAAAACAACGGACTTATCATTTCACCAATAGAAAGAAACAACATATGCCGGTAGTTCACATGCCAATAACAACGATGAATGTTGCACCAAGAAATCACCGATAGATAATTGTCAGCAACTTGCGTTAGTTATATAAAATGTTCTATTATGATTCTTGTTAATGTAGCGAAATGTTCCAAATAAGACAAAGACAACGTATTGTAAATAAAAGAATCTTAATACAATCAAAATCTTCTTTTTTTTTAATTAAAAAATACATTACCAACAACATTGCAATGTAGGGGCTCTTCGTTGGGTGACAACAATACGTTGTCTTTGTTTAGTGGTATGATGTCCCCCTTTATAAATGTGAGGTTGTGGGTTTAAATCTTTGCAAGTGCAAGGTGGGGTGAAATTAAGGTGTTAAAAATTTGTCGTTCAAAAAAAAAGGTTAAGGGTTACATTTATGAATGTGAACAGACCTTTTCTATACAAGTGACATATGCAAAATGAGATGTCAATAGTGATTTTAGATATACCAGCATATGTTGTTTCTTTCTATTAGTGAAATGATAAGTCCGTTGTTTTATTCTCTATATATGTTGTAGTATGCGTATTTAGTTATTTACCATGCATGTTATCTGACAAGGTATTATCCACGGTTGACCAATTTGATCAATAGTGATTTTAGAACGGTCAAGTACGTACTTCATAATTTCATAAATATATTCAATTTCACTATTTTAACCCATTTTTCCATTGTTCATATACACTTTATACTATCCATGACAAGATATTAATGCTATAAGACTTGCATAGTTTCGTTATGTAAGCTTTGGTAAATTTGATGAATGAGATTTGAGAATAAATAACGGGACATAGAATGATCATATCTTAAAGGCCTGGCAAAGACAATAACTTTTTTTTTTTCTTTTAGGTTGTTTTGTTAAAGTATATATAGGTAAAGATAGGATTCATGACGTGTATCCACTAATCTTCCTTTTCATAACATTACTAGCCAATGATGTAATTAAGATCAAAGTGTAATTTCCTTTCTATCGTGTGTGGGAATGCGTAATGGGAGACATGACAAGAATTTGAACATATATAATCTTTATGCTTTTATGTTGTTTATAAAAGTTGATCATGAGATAAGAATTTGACTAGTTATGAAATAATGTTTAAGAAGGTTGCCAAGTGGGTATTGAAAGATATATTTGTCTTTTGAGTTTTGAATAACATACATTTGCCTCGTCAAGATAGCGTCAATTGCCTAGTTGTATTAATCCTTGTATGGGACCCAAAAGGATGCGTAAAGAATTAAAGATTGAAGAATGACGATCTGCTAATGACACTACAATATTCTTAAGACCCAAAAAGGATGCTATGAAAGGAACTTTAAGAAAGTTGCCAAGTTGGGTGTTGAAAGATAGCTTTGTCTTTTGAATAACATATTGTGACACCCAGCAAATTCTGGTTAACAACGTTGTCTAGATGAAAGTCTACCTTAGCGAGTCACGCGTATATTGCACTTAACTGGGTTAGTTAAGTCGGGTTATGGTTCGGGAACTATCGGTTTAGTCTAGAAGATCATTGGATGTTGGTCTAGAGGTTCATTAGATGTCAGTCCTTAACCAAGTGTACAAACGGTGACGATTTGTAGGATCGTCAGGGCATACGGAACATACAAGTCTCGAGTCCCGGGAATTGGTGAACGAGTGTGAATATGTGTATTTACAAGTGTTATGTGTTTACAATCATTATGTGACTTGTCGGTATGTGAATATGTGTTAACATATGTTAAAACGGGGTTTAACGCGCAAAACACACGAAACCAGCCCCTATAGGCGATTAGGGAAGCCTAATCGCCTATAAGGGAGGCGAGTAGGCACTTTAGGGGCGAGTAGGGGGCCAAATGCATGACTGTTCATGCGATTAGGCCCCAATTGCATGAACTTACATGCGATTAGGATCCCTAATCGCGTGTAAAGGCTGCACAATCGCTAGTTACGGGCTGGACGACTAAAAACGACTATAAATACCATACTTGACCTCCTAAACTTCATTATACAAACCCTAGTCGTCCCATAACCCGCCCCAACACACACACAACCTCTGGAACGCGATTTTTGATCAAAACACAAGGTTTCAAGCTAAATTCATCATTCTTTCACAAATCTAAGGTTTGGTTTCCATCCATGAATCTTTATAAACGTTTTTAATCATTCCCTAATGGTCCAGACCTGTTCTAAAACGAAAAAGCTTTCTGAAAATCGTTAATAAGTGTTGTTAATCGGATTTTAACTAGTATACATGTGTTATGTGTGTTTATGATTAGAAAGCTAGGATTTTTATGATTCAAGATGAAGGATTAACATGTTATTAGGTTAATTCAGAATACTAATGATATTATGATGATAAAATCTGAGTAATTGATTATTAGGGTTATAGTTACGCATGTTAGTGTGATGTTGCATGCTATGTGAATGGTGTTTGGATTACGTGATTGCATGCAGGGCTGATAATACGAGGCAAAACGAAGGGTTTTAGTTGAAACATGTTTAGGATAGTGTTTGGGATGATATTGGATGGTTACACACGTTCTGGATCTGATTTGGAGCGTTAAACGCGCGAAAAACCGGAACAGCAAGGTTACAGGCGATTAGCAACCCTAATCGCCTATATTAGAGGCGATTAGGAGGCCAATCGCCTATGTTAGAGGCGAGTAGGGCCTAAATGCTAGTAGATACATGCGAGTAGGGCCTAAATGCTAGTAGTTACATGTGGTATAGCCTAAATGCTAGTAGTTACATGTGGTATAGCCTAAATGCTAGTAGTTACATGTGGTATAGCCCTAAATGCTAGTAGTTACATGTGGTATAGCCCTAAATGCTAGTAGTTACATGCGATTAGCCTTCCTAAATGCCAGTTGACCAACCTAAATGCTAGTTGACTTTTCCTAATCGCGTGTACTGCTGCTGTAAGTGTAAGTTAGCATTCCGAGACCCGATTTGACACGTAGGAACATGCTAGGAACCCCGTAACATATCTAATAACTTGGTAACATATGTTTGGATGTAATTCGGTGATACGTGAGCTATGTGCTATAACTTGTTGTGCGTTAACGTATGTTAAGTGTGATTGCATGATTGCATGTTTAAGAGCGTAAACATAACACGGGGAGTCTCGGGTCACCAATGGGATGTCGAGTCTTGTACTTTGGGTCAGTTAAACAGTCACGGTGTTTTCAAACGAACTTGGTTATGGTCTGGACATCTAGGGACTAATTAACCTGCGGGTTATTAGTCTAAGTGCTTGTAACTGTCATATGTTAGGTCGCCGCATTACGGGACTAGCATAGCTGCTGAGTTATTCGTATTACGAAGTAACGCAACTTAAGGTGAGTTTATGGCCCCTCTTTTAAACTGGTTTCATATTTTCGGGGGAGAAAACATGTGTTAAAATGATTATTTGGTAACTACTGTCATACTATGGGTTTCTATTGTGTACTACACGATCTTTGGAAGTCCCGGGGGGAACCATGAATGTGCGGGTTTGCACAACGGGGAAATGTGAATAGCGCTATTGGGAGTGACCAACCCCGCTCGTCGACTTGGAGGGTCGGCGGGTGCATATTGTCTCAAACAGGAACAACAGGAACAACAGGGTTACTACATCGGGCACATATTTGGTTTGCGAGTTAGTAATGGTTTTCCAATCGTGGTAGTAACAAAACATACGCCTAGCTAGCGTACACTGGTTTTCGATTTGTTATAGTATGGACAGGTTGACTTGGTACTTGGATTACAAAACCTGTAAACTCACCAGCATTTTTGTGCTGACGTAAACTTTTACATGTTTTCTCAGGTCGCTAAGGTAGCACGACTGGACTAGGGCGCACGCGTCTGTACGGCGTCTAGCTAGGGTTGCATGGTCTTATAAACGTTGAACAATTGGTTTACTATTGAATATTGTTTTGAATAAGCTTCCGCTGTAAACGGGGATTTTTAAACATTGTTTTGAAATTGCATTATGTTCAGTTTAGACTTGTTTATTGTGATCGTTGGTTTGGATCCTGGTTTGTCATGCGCCTCGCGGTAAAACTCCGCAAGTGGATTTTGAGGGTGTGACAGATTGGTATCAGAGCCAATGGTTATAGTGAACTAGGACTGCATGTAGAGTCTAGTCTATAGCCGAGTCGCACACACTAGACGATCACATGGTACTAAACATTAAGGTGGTTTACGTATGGTCTTGTCGGGGTGTCTCTAAATCATCTGATCTTTCTATGTTACATCATCCGTTCTATCCTAGGTCGAGTTACTTACTTTCTAGGCAATGTAGTATATTGGAGTGAATCGTGTACTTTTGAGATTTGTCCAAGGCTCGGATACCTCCCTTCTATACTCCAATAGAAACACTTGCCATAAACTACCGTAGTATTACGGTGTATAGCTAAGAGTCTATGTTCGGTGATTTGAACTTTGAACTAGGAGAACACTTGGAGGACCATGTAGAGCGGTTTATCATTTTGGGTGCACACAAAATCATAAACCGAAATGCATGGAAGCCCTGGTGAGCTCTGGGTTTGAAGGGATAGTCCTGGATTGGATCTAGCTTTGATCTTGTAAACATTAGTGGTTATCTTTATTTGCGAAACTAAATTTTCTCGTTCTTTCTGCCAGAATCATGTCTGGAGTAAGAGGAGGACGTGGAGGTGGTCGCAATGGTGGACGTGGTGGTGGTCGCGGTGGTGCTGGTGGTCATGGAGGTATTAACCTATCGCAGGATGATCTGAACAACTTGCTCCAAGCTGCCTTCTAGTTAGGGCACAATGGTGGTGGTAAGTTGATTTATCCATTTTCTTTGTCTCATTAGTGAACCTTGTCTACATTCGTCGTGTTTCCTCACGCGTTTCATTTCAGGTGGTCCTGTTAACCCACCCCCACCCATGTGTACCTACAAGATGTTTCGGGACTGTAAGCCCCAGGAATTCTCTGGCACTGAGGGTGCGGTGAGCTTGCTTAGGTGGCTGGAGAAAGTGGAGTCAGTGTTTCTGATGTGTAACTGTCTCCCAGAAGATCGGGTTAAGTATGCTGCTGCGTTATTCCAGGAGGTTGCATTGACTTGGTGGAATAACATCACCCAGAATATGGGTATTGGGGAGGCGTATGCTATGCCTTGGGAGAATTTTGTGCAGCTGCTGAAGCGTGAGTACTGTCCAAGGGAAGAGGTGCAGAAGTTAGAGCACGAGGTGTGGAGCCTCAAGATGGCTGGGTCTGAAATTGAGAAGTATACTGTGAGGCGTAATGAGTTGGCAGTGCTGTGTCCCGATCTGCATGTGCCAGAATACAGGAGGATTGAGCATTATATCTCGGGGTTAGTGCCAGAAATCGCAGGGTTGGTAGCTGCTTGAAATCATCCTACATACGCAGAGGTGGTCCGATCGGCTCATAGGATGACCAACTTAAAGGTGAATGAGGGTATTTTGCCTGCTAAGGGTTCGACTGTTAAGGCCCCAGAGAACAACAAGCGCAAGTGGTATAATGAAGGGAAAGGATCTGGGCCAGCACAGCAGGGTAAGAGGTTTGATAATGGGGGTTCTTCTTCTTCGGGTAACAAGCAGGGTGGTTATGCGGGGAAACTGCCCAAATGTAACAAGTGTGGGCGTCATCATCAAGGGAACTGCGACAGTAACCGTTGTCATCACTGCCAGCGAATTGGGCATTTTGCTAAAGATTGTCGGGTTACACTTCCATCGACCCAGGCCCCGACTACTAACTCAGCTCCTACTACTCAAGGGACTACGGGAAGACAAGGATGTTACAACTGTGGTGAGACTGGGCATTACAAGAAGGATTGCCCAAAGCTGAAGCAGGGTGGAAACAACGGTAACGGGAACAACGGGGGCGGTGGCAGGAACGCACGCGCCTTCGTCATTGGAGCCGCTGAGGCTAGACAGGATCCTGACACAGTTACCGGTACGTTCCTTCTCAATAATCGTTCTGTTAGTGTGTTATTTGATTCTGGTGCCGACAAGAGTTTTGTATCCATGGAGGTTAGTCGACTGCTAGATGTAGTACCCGTACCATTAGAGACTAAGTATATTATTGAGTTGGCTGACGGTAAAAAGATTGAAGCTACTAGTGTCCTTCGGGAGTGTCAATTAGAGTTGTCGGGTTTATCGTTCCCCATCGACCTTATGCCGGTACCTTTGGGTAGTTTTGACGTGGTGGTAGGCATGGATTGGTTGTCTTTGTATCGCGCGGAGATTGTCTGTTACGACAAGGTTATTCGGATTCCTCTCCCTGATGGAGAATTCCTTTCTGTGTACGGTATCAAGGGTGGTGTTCCGCTAAACATCATCTCTAGCATGAAAGCCCTTAAGTGTCTTCGAAAGGGTTATCCAGCCGTTTTAGCACTTTTATCTGTTTCCTCTGGTGATGAGAAGAAGATCGACGATATTCCAGTTGTACGCGAGTTTCCTGATGTTTTTCCCGATGATTTATCTGGTCTTCCTCCCCATCGTCAAGTCGAGTTCGGTATTGATCTTGTACCAGGGGCTGCTCCTATTGCTCGGGCCCCCTACCGTCTTGCACCTCCCGAGATGCAGGAATTATCTAGTCAGTTACAGGAACTCTTGGACAAGGGTTTCATCAGACCAAGTTCTTCCCCTTGGGGAGCCCCGATTCTGTTCGTTAAGAAGAAGGATGGAAGTTTCCGATTGTGTGTGGACTACAGAGAACTGAACAAATTGACCGTCAAGAATCGTTATCCTCTTCCACGTATTGATGATCTATTCGATCAGCTCCAGGGTTCTAGTTACTATTCCAAGATTGACTTGAGGTCCGGTTATCACCAGTTGCGGGTAAGGGAAGCTGACGTTGCAAAGACTGCCTTTCGTACACGTTATGGCCATTTCGAATTCTTGGTCATGCCTTTCGGTCTCACGAACGCACCGGCGGTTTTCATGGACTTGATGAACCGCGTTTGCAAACCATATCTGGACAAGTTCGTCATTGTGTTTATTGATGACATCCTGATTTACTCCAAGAACAAGACTGAACACGAGGAACATCTGCGGTTAGTTTTGGAACTCTTGCGACGGGAACAACTTTACGCTAAGTTCTTAAAGTGTGACTTTTGGTTACGCGAAGTTCAGTTCCTAGGACATGTGGTTAATGAACTAGGGATTCATGTCGATCCAGCTAAGATCGAAGCGATCAAGGACTGGGGAGCACCTAAGACGCCAACTGAGGTGCGGCAATTCCTAGGCCTTGCGGGCTACTATCGTCGTTTCATTCAGGGGTTCTCGAAGATCGCTCAACCCCTCACCACTCTTACGCAGAAGGATAGAAAATTCGACTGGGGTGAACCACAAGAGTCGGCGTTTCAAGAACTGAAGTCTAAACTGTGTTCTGCTCCTATTTTGTCTTTACCTGAAGGCCCTGATGATTTCGTTGTTTACTGTGATGCTTCTATTCATGGTCTCGGTTGCGTGTTGATGCAACGCGAGAAAGTGATCGCGTATGCTTCTCGTCAACTCAAGGTGCACGAGAAGAACTACACCACCCATGACTTGGAGTTGGGTGCAGTGGTTTTCGCGTTGAAAATTTGGAGACATTACTTGTACGGTATCAAATGCACCATCTACACTGATCACAAGAGTCTCCAACATATTTTTGACCAACAACATTTGAACATACGACAGCGTCGTTGGATTGAACTCCTGAACGACTATGATTGTGCCATTAAGTACCATCCTGGCAAGGCGAATGTTGTAGCAGACGCCTTGAGCAGGAAGGAGTCGACTAAACCTCGTCGCGTTCGGGCGTTGCAGCTCACCATTCATTCATCCCTACCTGATCAACTCCGCTCTGCCCAGTTAGAAGCTTTGAAGGAGAAAAACCTTAAAGCTGAAACTATGCACGGTGCCGACAAGCACCTCGAGCGAAGACCTGATGGCCTGCACTACTTCGCAGAACGCATATGGGTTCCTTTATTCGGGGGACTACGAGAGCTTGTCCTTGATGAGGCTCATAAGTCCCGGTATTCTATTCATCCTGGTTCGGATAAGATGTACCAAGATCTGAAGGTGCTTTACTGGTGGCCAAACATGAGGTCGGATATAGCCTCATACGTGAGCAAATGCTTGACCTGTGCTAAGGTCAAGGTGGAATACCAGAAACCGTCGGGTCTCTTGCAACAACCTGAAATTCCGGAATGGAAATGGGAACGGATTACAATGGATTTTGTCACGCAACTTCCTAAATCACCAAGCGGGAATGACAAGATATGGGTGACTGTCGATCGGTTGACGAAATCAGCCCATTTTCTTGCTATTAAGGAGACCGACACCATGGATCGTTTGGCTCGTCTTTATTTGAAGGAAGTTGTTTCTAAGCACGGGGTGCCAGTTTCTATTATCTCGGATCGTGACTCCCATTTTACTTCTCACTTCTGGAAGTCTTTGCACAAGGCTTTGGGTACCCAACTAGACATGAGTACAGCTTATCATCCACAGACTGACGGTCAGAGTGAGCGCACAATTCAAACTTTGGAAGACATGCTGCGGGCATGTGTAATCGATTTTGGCAAGGGTTGGGAAGCTCATCTACCGTTAGTAGAATTCTCATACAACAACAGTTATCACACGAGCATCAAGGCGGCTCCGTTCGAAGCACTGTACGGACGGAAATGTCGTTCTCCTCTTTGTTGGGCTGAAGTGGGTGAGAGTCAACTCACTGGGCCTGAGCTAGTGTACGAAACTTCGGAAAAGATCGTACAGATTCGTAACCGGTTGGCAGCGGCACGGGACCGGCAAAAGAGTTATGCCGATCAGCGTCGCAAACCATTGGAATTCCAAGTTGATGACAAAGTACTTCTGAAAGTCTCACCGTGGAAGGGCGTCATACGCTTTGGGAAGCGTGGCAAACTCAATCGGCAGTATGTCGGCCCATTTACGATCCTGGAACGGATTGGGCCGGTGGCATATCGTCTTGATTTACCGACGGAGCTCGGTAACGTACATAACGTCTTCCATGTGTCCAACTTAAAGAAGTGTCTGGCTGACGAGTCTCTCATTGTTCCACTGGAAGAGATCAAGGTTGATGATCGTCTTCGGATTGTGGAAGAACCTGTGGAGATTCTGGATTACAAGATTCGTAGCCTACGTCATAGCAAGATTCGCATTGTGAAGGTTCGCTGGAACTCGAACCGGGGACCAGAGTACACGTGGGAACGGGAGGATCAGATGAAGTCTAAGTATCCTCATCTCTTTCCTAAGGAAGCGTTCGAGTCGAGATATGTCTCTTCTGCAGCTGAATGAATCTCGGGGCGAGATTCCTTTTAACGTGGGGATGATGTGACAACTCGGGTAAATCTCTCTTTTTGGTTTCTATTTTGGTTTCTATCTTTTGTTTGTTTCCTTCGTTATTCTTGGTACTTGTGCAATTTTCGGGACGAAAATTCTTTTAACGTGGGGATGATGTGACACCCGGCAAATTCTGGTTAACAACGTTGTCTAGATGAAAGTCTACCTTAGCGAGTCACGCGTATATTGCACTTAACTGGGTTAGTTAAGTCGGGTTATGGTTCGGGAACTATCGTTTTAGTCTAGAAGATCATTGGATGTTGGTCTAGAGGTTCATTAGATGTCAGTCCTTAACCAAGTGTACAAACGGTGACGATTTGTAGGATCGTCAGGGCATACGGAACATACAAGTCTCGAGTCCCGGGAATTGGTGAACGAGTGTGAATATGTGTATTTACAAGTGTTATGTGTTTACAATCATTATGTGACTTGTCGGTATGTGAATATGTGTTAACATATGTTAAAACGGGGTTTAACGCGCAAAACACACGAAACCAGCCCCTATAGGCGATTAGGGAAGCCTAATCGCCTATAAGGGAGGCGAGTAGGCACTTTAGGGGCGAGTAGGGGGCCAAATGCATGACTGTTCATGCGATTAGGCCCCAATTGCATGAACTTACATGCGATTAGGATCCCTAATCGCGTGTAAAGGCTGCACAATCGCTAGTTACGGGCTGGACGACTAAAAACGACTATAAATACCATACTTGACCTCCTAAACTTCATTATACAAACCCTAGTCGTCCCATAACCCGCCCCAACACACACACAACCTCTAGAACGCGATTTTTGATCAAAACACAAGGTTTCAAGCTAAATTCATCATTCTTTCACAAATCTAAGGTTTGGTTTCCATCCATGAATCTTTATAAACGTTTTTAATCATTCCCTAATGGTCCAGACCTGTTCTAAAACGAAAAGGCTTTCTGAAAATCGTTAATAAGTGTTGTTAATCGGATTTTAACTAGTATACATGTGTTATGTGTGTTTATGATTAGAAAGCTAGGATTTTTATGATTCAAGATGAAGGATTAACATGTTATTAGGTTAATTCAGAATACTAATGATATTATGATGATAAAATCTGAGTAATTGATTATTAGGGTTATAGTTACGCATGTTAGTGTGATGTTGCATGCTATGTGAATGGTGTTTGGATTACGTGATTGCATGCAGGGCTGATAATACGAGGCAAAACGAAGGGTTTTAGTTGAAACATGTTTAGGATAGTGTTTGGGATGATATTGGATGGTTACACACGTTCTGGATCTGATTTGGAGCGTTAAACGCGCGAAAAACCAGAACAACAAGGTTACAAGCGATTAGCAACCCTAATCGCCTATATTAGAGGCGATTAGGAGGCCAATCGCCTATGTTAGAGGCGAGTAGGGCCTAAATGCTAGTAGATACATGCGAGTAGGGCCTAAATGCTAGTAGTTACATGTGGTATAGCCTAAATGCTAGTAGTTACATGTGGTATAGCCTAAATGCTAGTAGTTACATGTGGTATAGCCCTAAATGCTAGTAGTTACATGTGGTATAGCCCTAAATGCTAGTAGTTACATGCGATTAGCCTTCCTAAATGCCAGTTGACCAACCTAAATGCTAGTTGACTTTTCCTAATCGCGTGTACTGCTGCTGTAAGTGTAAGTTAGCATTCCGAGACCCGATTTGACACGTAGGAACATGCTAGGAACCCCGTAACATATCTAATAACTTGGTAACATATGTTTGGATGTAATTCGGTGATACGTGAGCTATGTGCTATAACTTGTTGTGCGTTAACGTATGTTAAGTGTGATTGCATGATTGCATGTTTGAGAGCGTAAACATAACACGGGGAGTCTCAGGTCACCAATGGGATGTCGAGTCTTGTACTTTGGGTCAGTTAAACAGTCACGGTGTTTTCAAACGAACTTGGTTATGGTCTGGACATCTAGGGACTAATTAACCTGCGGGTTATTAGTCTAAGTGCTTGTAACTGTCATATGTTAGGTAGCCGCTTTACGGGACTAGCATAGCTGCTGAGTTATTCGTATTACGAAGTAACGCAACTTAAGGTGATTTTACGGCCCCTCTTTTAAACTGGTTTCATATTTTCGGGGGAGAAAACATGTGTTAAAACGATTATTTGGTAACTACTGTCATACTATGGGTTTCTATTGTGTACTACACGATCTTTGGAAGTCCCGGGGGGAACCATGAATGTGCGGGTTTGCACAACGGGGAAATGTGAATAGCGCTATTGGGAGTGACCAACCCCGCTCGTCGACTTGGAGGGTCGGCGGGTGCATATTGTCTCAAACAGGAACAACAGGAACAACAGGGTTACTACATCGGGCACATATTTGGTTTGCGAGTTAGTAATGGTTTTCCAATCGTGGTAGTAACAAAACATACGCCTAGCTAGCGTACACTGGTTTTCGATTTGTTATAGTATGGACAGGTTGACTTGGTACTTGGATTACAAAACATGTAAACTCACCAGCATTTTTGTGCTGACGTAAACTTTTACATGTTTTCTCAGGTCGCTAAGGTAGCACGACTGGACTAGGGCGCACGCATCTGTACAGCGTCTAGCTAGGGTTGCATGGTCTTATAAACGTTGAACAATTGGTTTACTATTGAATATTGTTTTGAATAAGCTTCCGCTGTAAACGGGGATTTTAAACATTGTTTTGAAATTGCATTATGTTCATTTTAGACTTGTTTATTGTGATCGTTGGTTTGGATCCTGGTTTGTCATGCGCCTCGCGGTAAAACTCCGCAAGTGGATTTTGAGGGTGTGACACATATATTGTCTCGTCAAGATGTCGTCAATTGCCTAGTTAATGTTATCTTTTTATGTATTAATGTTTGTATGGGACCCATAAACGATGTGTAAAGAACTAAAGATTGAAGAATGACGATCTAGTAACCACTTTACACGACGTAAATTTACCATATTGCATGCCCCCATGATACTTCTATAAAACCCCCTTAGTAAAATCAAATTTCCATACCAACATTTGCAATACACAAACAACAAATTACTCATATATCTCTCTTCAAAAAATGGCCAATGCAAATGAGCTCCCCATTGAAGGAAGACCATCTAACTTCTCAGAATGTTCGTCGCTTTCATCATTTTCTGACGATGGAATGTCTACAATAACGAATAGTGGCAGAGGTAGCATAAACAGGAGCCGAAGCAGGAAGTGGAAAAAGCTAATGAAAAAGTTGGTTGAAGAAAGCAAGAAAAACTTGTATGGATCTTCGAAGCCTTTGGTGTTCTCTTACGATGCCATTAGTTACTCCCTTAACTTTGATGAAGGAAATTGTAGCGATGATTGGTATTTGTGTCAATCTAGATGCTCATCTGGAGTTGTAGGTGAATGTTCGTAAGGTTAGTGAGTGTGGTGCATCGTGTACAGAAGAGTTAGTGTTTGTTATTTGTTCTACGAGCTGATTTAAAGCTTGTTAATGTAGATTTGTTTATGTAACAATGGATATTGGAATTAGTCTCCATTGAAAATTAGCTAGCTATAAGCATAAACATTGTCATATATTTATATGTATGTTAGCCTTATTTGTGTCAATGAAAACCTGCAACATACAATTTATTGGCAAAATCAATAGAGGTATGTTATTTACACAATAACAAAAATTAGGTTTGCACAGCCCTCTACGCGCCGTAGAGGGCTCTACGGGTCGTAGAGGGTGTCAGTGTAATAAATGAGGACACCCTCTACGACCCGTAGAGGCCTCTACGGCCCGTAGAGGTGGGTTGGTCGAGTGCATTTAAACCCTAGACGGCCCGTAAAGGGCTCTACAGCCCGTAGGGAATACGAGGTATGAGGTCATTTAATGAACAGACTGACTTTCAGTGTGTCAGTCTGAAAAAAGCACTTCTTCTACGGGCCGTATAGGCCTCTACGGCCCGTAGAAAAGCTGGTTGTTGGGAGAATTAAACCCTCTACGGGCCGTAGAGGTCTAGATATATTCTTCTTTCTTGTCTTCTTTCTCCAGTATACGAAACATTTCAAAAAAAACGGGTGCACAAAAAATCCGATCGATTCCAAGCTACCGCGATGTCTTCGGGCCACTACGGTAATGTTTCGGATGAATGGGAGCATTCGTTTAGCATATCTCACGTCTCAGAAAGCCTTTTCGGAGCCGTGGTGGAACGTGGTGAGGAGGAGGTTAGATCCGTTGTTCACTGTGGTGACGGGAAGGCACTACCCGATTTGAACCTACTGCCCGATTTGAACCAGGAGTACATAGAAGAACCGGAGTCATTTTACGTGCCGCCGCCAAGTCATCCATAGTACGAATACGGGACTTATCATTCGCACGAGGGAGGTGATAACGGTGGCGAGATACCTGTCCCGGATGTTTCGTACAAAACAAATCAGGTGTGTTTATGTATTTGCACTTGTTTATAATTTAGACCCGTGTATATTTAGTAGTGTACATATTTAGACTCGTATATTTAGTCACGTACCTAAATTTGTTTTAGGGTTTGTGAGATTTGAACTCGTATATATTAGTTGTTATTTGAACTCGTATGGTTTGTGAGATTTGAACTCGTATATATTAGTTGTAATTTGAACTCGTATATAAATTTTGCAGGTACTTGGGTCTCTTAAAGACCTGACAGGGTGGGTTTATCAAAGGGCAAAAAAAAAATGGTTACATTACCGTATACTCACGTATTGTTTCGCAAGGCAGGGGGCCGAATAGGAGGGTAATAACGGCATGGATACGATGTGACCGTAGTGGCGTACATCATAGTGTAGCCATGGTTCGAAAGACGGGCAGTAAAAAATGTAATTACCCGTTTGAAGTAATAGGGAGATAACACTCCTGCCACGATGGTTGGAGGTCCAGAACCAAACACATAATCACAAACCTTTCCAACACATCGAGGGTCACGCGTATGCTAGGAGGCTGGGTCTGGGCGAGTTAAAATTGGTGGATAAACTTTATTTTCAAAATGTTACGCCAGTAGACATACATTCGGCCGTTAGAAAACAAAACCCGGATAGTCCCTGCATCTTAAGAGACATACATGTAACAACCCTGGCTGATGTGGCCGGGTTGTCGGGTCGGGTTATCGGAGTTACACAGCGGAATCCAGGGTAATAACAGTCTTGTAGTCTTCCAGGATCCACGTCATCATTTCTGTTGGGTTACCTGAACACATGTCAGAAATAGTTTCTGTCAACATAAAGTTGTGTGAGGTCGTGTATTTTATAAAGTGAATGGCCAGTTCGTTTATTGATAATTCTTTTATAACAATCTTTTATAAATATGCTTTACAATTCTATATTCTGGAGGGGAACTAGATATTCTATCAATTCGATTATATTTCTATTATTTCGATTAGATTCTATAAGTTGCCATTCCTTTCTATGGTATCACTCTGATTGTGATAATATATGATTATTTCTACCTTCTACTCGGGTAGAATTGGTTCTTGTCCTCTAGTTAGACAAGAAAGGAAATGGCGATACCGTCCAGTACTGTCCTCGTTGTTTCTATTGCCCCTTTATATAACTTCTATTATTAATGATTCTTTTGTGTAAAGCATTATGTTTTCTAAATGACATGTATTTCCCCTAAAACACTTAATAAAACGGTTAAAAGAGGGGAGTTCACGATACTCACAGGTTTGCGTTATATCTTCTAGCTAATCTTCTTATTACAATTATATTTCATATATATATTGATACGTTTAACGCGTGGGACTTGTTAATTTATAATACTTAGGATATATATCATATATACAATTTATATATATGGAATCCGGTATATATTAGATAGTCCTAAACTCGGGGTTTGGGCAATCTAGGCAAAAAGAAACAAAGCTGGTCTTTACAGCTTGGCACGCGAACCTAAAATAACTCTAGACATTCTTACCCGAGCTTAGTATATCGTTTTATATATCGAATCTTATATATAAACATATATATTTTATATATGTTTATTATCTCTTATTATTATTATCAAGTCCGTACGTTATTCGTATTATATATATATTCGTATAATTCTAATAATGTTCCTCGTCTAGTTATTGGAACCGAGTTCTATTCCGGGTGTTGACCGAGTCACTGAGTCGACTCGGCGACGACTCGTATTCACCAACTTGATTATTGGTACCTCGCACAATCATAACCATTATATTAATATCCGATTATTAGATTGTGTAACCAATAAATCAATATGAAATAGTGACCGAACCTTACCGAATAGTTATCGAAACATAATCGGGAGTTGACCGGGATTTAACCGGGTGTCGGACCCGTCTTCTAACCTTGGTACCTTATAACAATCAACATACCACATGTTAATAATTACAACTAATGGTACTCAAATTACAACCGGTTCATAAAATAGGAAAGGTTCGACATACGATGACAGTCACCGGATCTTGGTGACTGTCCGATTATCAAAACACCAAGGGAAAGCTTCAATCATCATTTATAGTTCCTAGTTTCAAGAACATATGCTACACATCGGGCTAGAAGAACAAGGTTCAGTGGTGACAGTCACCGTGACTGGTGACTGTCTGATTCATTTGTCCGGTACATAGAGTCAACAAGGGAGGTTCTTTAACTGAAACAGAGAGACGAAAGGACGGTTTATCGGGTTATAACAGAACTCAAGATGGTTACCGCTGTAACAGAGGGAAGGTCATGGGGTTCGGGATTATCAGCGGTTATCAAGAACAGATCAGTCCCGATGACAGTCACCACATCCGGTGACTGTCCGACTCCGGTTAACAGGAACAGAAAGGTTACCGGGTTGAAGGATTCACGACTGATTATGACCTGATGAACTGTATATGAAGGGTTCTTGATTGGGGCTTTTATGTTGAAGATAAAGACCCGATGATTACTTATCAATAGATATAGAAGGGAAGGAAGAAGGTTGTGTGCTCACCTTAAGAAGGAAAGGACGACGGCGGTGGTGGCCGGAGACAGATTAGCGATGGTCGGAGAGGATAGCCGGAACAGCAGCGGAGGCGGCAACAGCCGCCATGGCTGTCCAGCGATGGTGGTGACCGGAGACAGAGGCGGCGTAAGCCGGCCATTGGTCTCCGGTGAGCTTCTTGGTTCCGAGCAACACACCCACAAGGTGTTGTCTGTTTGTTATGTGCAGAGAAAGAGAGCGAGAGACTAGAGAGGAGAGGGTTTATATAGAAGAATAATAATAGAGGGTGTTTGGCTACGGGGATAAATACTAGAACTCGCGATAATTAGGAACGAGTATAACAAAAGAATAATAGACGGTTGGTAGCGGGTTAATAACAGATAAGGAGCGTTTAACCGCGATAATAATAATTTCATAATTATTATTTATATATTCGGTTAAAACGGTTTGCCCGCGAGATTCGAACTTGAATAATTAATTTGGATAACCGGGTGGTCAGGTCCGACCCGACCCGTTTAAGAGACACGTAAGGTGACGTAATCACTTCGAGACTTTGGGGTGTTACAATCTCCCCCCCTTAGGAAATTTCGTCCCCGAAATTTGAATGATCTTGTCCTTTATATTCTTTAATCTATAAGGACGTTATAATTAGAACAGAATACTTGTCATCGAGACATGATCGGTTCTTATAGTTTGCGAGGAAATCGATTTTGTATCAATTCAATATTAGAAATGTCAATCTGTACGACTACATCTTGATCATATTTCTAATTACGTTTTAACCTTTCTTGCTATAGTCATATTATTTCAGATACATGGATTATCTGTATGATTTCGATATGACTATTAAAGGTTCTCGTATTGATACTATAATTCCATCGTTTGGTATTCGGATTCATTTACAATGATGGATTCTAGATAGTTCTCAAGAGATAGATACGGAAGTCCCTTCGTTATTACGATTTGGACGGGATCCGAGCTACTATCTCTTTTATTCGAACTTTAGAATTTACCATCATTGTAATTCCGATTCTTAAAGTGTAGGGATAACCTTGGTAACTATCGGATTATTTCTTATGAATTCTATCCTTCGAATTCTATCTATATGGTTGATCTCTAGGTTACCTCTATTCGTGAATATACTTAGGAGGTTTCTCATATCATTAAACGTATCTTCTCTGAATTCTTAAAGGTACCGAAAAAGACTAATTCATTGATGATTGAGATTTCTCTTAAATCATCTATAATAGTCTTACTGACTATTTCATTGATGATTAACTGCATTGTGTCTAATACATATTAATTGACTTTTCTCAGTGTATCATTGTGAATAAGGTCTTTCACAATTCTACAGTCAATATATGTAAATTTCTCTTTATAGTCTCAGAATCTACTGGTAACAGTCGTCGTTACGATTCTTTTGACTTTAAAATTCTGAGAACAATGCATCATTTAGTCTTTCTCAAAATAATGATTATCATTCCGGATTTCTGCATTAACTATTTCTGTAAAATTCTTTCTTATTTCTAGTTCGGGATTCGATACACTCTCGGTAAATTATTTCTTTATAATATTTCTAGTCGTTTTCGTACGACTTATATCTCTATCTTGATAATTTCTTTTAATGTTTATATTCTTATTCTGATAATTATATTTCTCGGCATATCGGATGCCTTTCTATTTTTCAGACATATCGGATGTCTTTTATAATTCTTTTTATTGTCGATTTATATTCTTTTATTTATTCATTTATATTCTTTTATATCCAAGCAAATACTGATAATACCTATAGCACTCACTATAAATTCAGTATTTCTATAATGTACGTTTGCTTGGAATAATTCTTTCTTATATATATATTCGATCAAAGTCTATACTATTGGTGTCTGAAAACACATTCCGATAGACTTATATATAGGCAATCTATCATAGATTCTTAATCCAACTTATTATAAGCAAGGCTTATTTCGTTGAGATATTCGTATAAATAGTTTTGCCAGAACAGTGATTTCTTATAATAACTCTCATAAGCCGTTATTCGGAATAGGAAATCCATCCTTCTTTGGCCAGAGAGTTTCACTGGAAAAATGAGCATAACTCTATTCATTTTTCGTTTTAACTTCGATTATACCTTGCGAATCTCCACGCGATTTCGCTTGGTATTAATTATATTTCGATATATTCGTTGGATTCTACCATTTCTGGTTTCCGAATCCATATATATATTTTTATCTATTATATTCTTGGAATTTTAACAATTCTTTTATCACTTCTTAAATTTCAAACTTGGTCACCCTTGACCGTTTTACCAATTTGATTGTATTATAACTCACGTGAGTTTTTATATGAAGTGACTGCAAAGATTTGTTCATAGTAGTATATATCCTCATAAAGAATCCTGTGACTTAGTGGCAAATGTCCGGATATACCTTCTGTAAGGGTCCGGATATCCTTTGCCGCATGGATTACACAGAGGACATATAACTAGCTTTGGTTGGCAATCAAAATCAATAACTGATTTCTTTGGTTCGTAGAATTTAACCAATCGATGGTTTCTATTCTGCGAATATATTCTTAGTTGTATTCACGAAGGAATTTCAACAATATTGCCAGTTTTGTGGTCGTATTCTCCACATACGATATGCTGATAATTCAGATTCATATTTCTTCTTATTATTTATTTTCTTATTATTTCTCTTAATATGTTCGTGACCCAAACATACTGTGATCTTAATAAACTTCTACTCGAATGTTCCTGTGCCTGTGGTGTTCATAATTATGTCGCGATCATAATTACTATTCCACCTCACCTAACATTCCAGTATTTGTTTATTTTAATCACAATAGGTATGTGTCCCTTACATATCAATTTGATATTCTGTTCTTTATTTTCTCCTTGAGTTCGAAATTATATATATTTTGGAAGAAAACATGTTGATCTAAGTCTAACGAAGTAGACCGTCAATCATTCAAGAATTTGATCGTGTCAGAAGATATTCAATATAACAATCCAATCTTCTTAATATCCCTTGACTTGTTCGAGTCATAGGATTAAGACGGTAGTTATATTTTCGTGTAATCGAGCGAGTAAGAATTCAGTTTCGTCCGACAGATACCAGCGTATGTTGATTACGGAATTCCGAGAATAATATTTTGTCCAATATTATTTAACTCTGGAAGGGATCGAGGAGGACCTCTAACCGAGATTTGTATATAATTACAGAGATGGGTTTAGATTATAAAACGGAATATGTATATTATTTATCGTTTATATTGAAATAATATCGAGAAATTATACAATCGAACATAGATATATATATAAAATTATACTGAAAAGGATCTTGATATTTATATACGAATATGGATTCGAAAATAACATTAAATATGGTTAAAAAAAATATGTTTCGGTAAAATAATACGGTCGTAGTTCTTTTGTATAAAAATTCTTGGAAATAATTTATAGGAACAATACGAATTCGAGTTTTATAATAATATTCGTTTTCAAAAATAAAATTTACGATTCAAAAGAGTCGTGGTAAAAATTTTCTTAATGTCTGAATTCTTATATTTTTAATAAACAAAATTCTTTATTATGTAACAGAAGATAAAATAGATTTTCAAAAAAAATGTTGACGTCAAACTTTTACTGTTAAATAAATTATACTGATTTATCTGAAAACGTGATATTAAAATAGATTCGGGGGACGTTTTAATAATTATGCGGAGTATCAATAATAGATTTTAATAAAACGTAAATTATAGTATCGACGGATTTTTCGTAGTCTTATAAATTTGAAATAATCGTTTATTTTAAACCGATGAATATTTATATATTTTTATTCAAAACTGAAATACTGGTTTAGTATAATAATAGGGACTAAGAATAAATTTAATAACTTCCAAAATCATACTGAAAAGATTTTAAAACCTTTTAAATAATCGCAAAATATATTTAATCTTTAATTAAATAATCGGAGAAAATTCTTTAAAAACACGATATTTATATATTTCTAGTATATCAGATTTTATAAAATTTCGGAAATTACGGTATAAAAATAATACTTCTGGAAACTCGAGCATAGGAATGTTCAAGTTGAAGCGTATATTTGTATTCTGTTTATAATTATCGAAATAACCGTGACGTTAACGATTTGAATGATTACTGAGACTGGAATAATTCAATAAACTTATGTGAAGTTTCTTGAATCAAGACGGATGATTTATGTTTTATGATCTATATATTTTTCTATATAAACATATATACTTTTTATAGCTTCGTCATTTCTTTTATATCGAGATTTATTTTCTGATTTCTTTTAATATATCTGGTTTCTTTTCTGTATATTATTTCTCATTTATTGTGGCCTTTATATCCTGTAAGATTTCCCAGAAATTAATGTGCATATAAATTCACAACTGTGTACAGAATTGTCAATTTATCCCACATAATCATTCTAGTAATTTCTTGTGGTGGATTCGTGTTAATTTCTAGTATACGGTTATGGTTCTCACCAACTTTATAATGGTTTGACATTTAGGTACCCAAAAATTTACTCGCCTGATATTTTCTTTACTAATCCTGATATCCTAAATATTTCTAATTTATTTTTTCTAATCAACATTTCTTTTAAGAAAAACATTCTGGTAGATCCCGGATGACTAAAGACTTCAAAACTGTTATAAGTGCCGCTCTGATACCAACTGTAACAACCCTGGCTGATGTGGCCGGGTTGTCGGGTCGGGTTATCGGAGTTACACAGCGGAATCCAGGGTAATAACAGTCTTGTAGTCTTCCAGGATCCACGTCATCATTTCTGTTGGGTTACCTGAACACATGTCAGAAATAGTTTCTGTCAACATAAAGTTGTGTGAGGTCGTGTATTTTATAAAGTGAATGGCCAGTTCGTTTATTGATAATTCTTTTATAACAATCTTTTATAAATATGCTTTACAATTCTATATTCTGGAGGGGAACTAGATATTCTATCAATTCGATTATATTTCTATTATTTCGATTAGATTCTATAAGTTGCCATTCCTTTCTATGGTATCACTCTGATTGTGATAATATATGATTATTTCTACCTTCTACTCGGGTAGAATTGGTTCTTGTCCTCTAGTTAGACAAGAAAGGAAATGGCGATACCGTCCAGTACTGTCCTCGTTGTTTCTATTGCCCCTTTATATAACTTCTATTATTAATGATTCTTTTGTGTAAAGCATTATGTTTTCTAAATGACATGTATTTCCCCTAAAACACTTAATAAAACGGTTAAAAGAGGGGAGTTCACGATACTCACAGGTTTGCGTTATATCTTCTAGCTAATCTTCTTATTACAATTATATTTCATATATATATTGATACGTTTAACGCGTGGGACTTGTTAATTTATAATACTTAGGATATATATCATATATACAATTTATATATATGGAATCCGGTATATATTAGATAGTCCTAAACTCGGGGTTTGGGCAATCTAGGCAAAAAGAAACAAAGCTGGTCTTTACAGCTTGGCACGCGAACCTAAAATAACTCTAGACATTCTTACCCGAGCTTAGTATATCGTTTTATATATCGAATCTTATATATAAACATATATATTTTATATATGTTTATTATCTCTTATTATTATTATCAAGTCCGTACGTTATTCGTATTATATATATATTCGTATAATTCTAATAATGTTCCTCGTCTAGTTATTGGAACCGAGTTCTATTCCGGTGTTGACCGAGTCACTGAGTCGACTCGGCGACGACTCGTATTCACCAACTTGATTATTGGTACCTCGCACAATCATAACCATTATATTAATATCCGATTATTAGATTGTGTAACCAATAAATCAATATGAAATAGTGACCGAACCTTACCGAATAGTTATCGAAACATAATCGGGAGTTGACCGGGATTTAACCGGGTGTCGGACCCGTCTTCTAACCTTGGTACCTTATAACAATCAACATACCACATGTTAATAATTACAACTAATGGTACTCAAATTACAACCGGTTCATAAAATAGGAAAGGTTCGACATACGATGACAGTCACCGGATCTTGGTGACTGTCCGATTATCAAAACACCAAGGGAAAGCTTCAATCATCATTTATAGTTCCTAGTTTCAAGAACATATGCTACACATCGGGCTAGAAGAACAAGGTTCAGTGGTGACAGTCACCGTGACTGGTGACTGTCTGATTCATTTGTCCGGTACATAGAGTCAACAAGGGAGGTTCTTTAACTGAAACAGAGAGACGAAAGGACGGTTTATCGGGTTATAACAGAACTCAAGATGGTTACCGCTGTAACAGAGGGAAGGTCACGGGGTTCGGGATTATCAGCGGTTATCAAGAACAGATCAGTCCCGATGACAGTCACCACATCCGGTGACTGTCCGACTCCGGTTAACAGGAACAGAAAGGTTACCGGGTTGAAGGATTCACGACTGATTATGACCTGATGAACTGTATATGAAGGGTTCTTGATTGGGGCTTTTATATTGAAGATAAAGACCCGATGATTACTTATCAATAGATATAGAAGGGAAGGAAGAAGGTTGTGTGCTCACCTTAAGAAGGAAAGGACGACGGCGGTGGTGGCCGGAGACAGATTAGCGATGGTCGGAGAGGATAGCCGGAACAGCAGCGGAGGCGGCAACAGCCGCCATGGCTGTCCAGCGATGGTGGTGACCGGAGACAGAGGCGGCGTAAGCCGGCCATTGGTCTCCGGTGAGCTTCTTGGTTCCGAGCAACACACCCACAAGGGTGTTGTCTGTTTGTTATGTGCAGAGAAAGAGAGCGGGAGACTAGAGAGGAGAGGGTTTATATAGAAGAATAATAATAGAGGGTGTTTGGCTACGGGGATAAATACTAGAACTCGCGATAATTAGGAACGAGTATAACAAAAGAATAATAGACGGTTGGTAGCGGGTTAATAACAGATAAGGAGCGTTTAACCGCGATAATAATAATTTCATAATTATTATTTATATATTCGGTTAAAACGGTTTGCCCGCGAGATTCGAACTTGAATAATTAATTTGGATAACCGGGTGGTCAGGTCCGACCCGACCCGTTTAAGAGACACGTAAGGTGACGTAATCACTTCGAGACTTTGGGGTGTTACAATACATAACACAATAACCAAGGTTAAGCATTTGTTATACGGCGGCATGACTCAAATGCAGGTATTATTATCTCTTATTATTATTATTATTATTATTACTGCTACTTCTTTATTATTATTTTTTAATTATTATTATTGCTATGCAGGTACTCGAAGCCACATTGGTGGAAAAAAAATTGTTTACTTCACCCGGAGGAATGCCTCGACAAATGCGATCGAGGATATATTGTTTATTTATTTAACAATTAAAAGTTGTAAAAAAAAATTCCTCTACGGGCCGTAGAGGGTGTCTAATACTGGTTTATGTTATATTTATTTCTTCCAATATGGAAACCAGTGAACTGGTAGCCCAGATGGTCCCCATGGTTTCTATAAGTCTCTTGTGTATGTGTGTGTGATAATGTGCCCAAGCTCGAACCTCGTCCAAAACGTTTTTTGTGTTTTTTTGAGCCTACGGGCCGTAGAGATCTCTACGGGCCGTAGGCAAAACCCATACATCCATCCCTTCCTTCTTCATAGCCAAAATTAATAAGACTTGTTTTACGGGCCGTAGAGGTCCCTACGGCCCGTATGGAATCATTACCAATGATTGCCAATCATACAATCATTGGTAATGATTACCTACAGGCCGTAGGAACCTCTACGGCCCGTAGAATGTTAAAAAAGGGCTTTACGGGCCGTATAGGATTGTCTGAATAAAATTGCTACTTGTGCAAATATCCGAAGCCAATCAATATGTCTCCTTTATGTGAATATTATTTTACGAAATTATATTACTGTCATGTAGTGTTTTTAACTTTGGAAAATAAACAAGTAACAGTGCTATAGTATCTCTATTTTTTACAACTATAAAAAAAACTTTGAAGGCTTTTTGTTGTCGCTGAATATCTCGTTTGTAGTACAACACTAATAATATAAAATACCTTATTTTCCTCCTAATCTTCTTTCAGATCAAAGATTCAAATGAAGTTGATTTTTTTTTTATAAGTCTTTGATTAACATAAATCGCTTGACACTTGTAATTCTTCTATTTGCTAATGATAAAAGTAGGAAATGAATCAACCTTAGAAAGCTAGGGTGTACAATGCAAAGAGAAATTGAACCCAAGTCTAGCCAAATGATAAACTTGTAGGTTTAGTTGTTTTGCAAGGATATTATGCACCCTTATAGCCTTTATCTGAGTGTATGAATTGGGCAATGTGAAAGGATTTTTCTTGCTCCAAAATTATAGATAGGGAAGAAAGACTTGAAACCATTTTTTTTTGTTGCAAAAGTCGCTTAATTTTGTTTTTTTTTTTTTCTTTCATCTAAAGTAACTTAACTTTCATTAAGTGTTTTCGTGTTCTTATTCATTTATTTCATTTTTAAAATCGTTACTACTACTATTATTATTCCTAAAATAAAATGATCAAAATGTTTCATATATGAATCTCAATTGTTATTTAGTGACCATTAGTTCTAAAATTTAACTTAAAATTAACAATTATAAAACTGTATTAAAATGAAGGGAGAATTACACGTTTTGTTTTTTATGTTAAACTCAAATTGTACCGTGTGTTCTTTATCTTTAAAAGAGAAAATTGCTCGAATAGTCCCTATGGTTTACACAATTTTCACCTATAGTCCCCAAGTTTTTAAAATTACAGCCTTGGTCCTTAACTTTTAGTGTTTCTTAACTCGGATAGTCCTTAGAGTAGCTGTGAAATTACTAAATTACCATTTTGATGGATGGAGATTAAATAATCCAATTAATTGGATGTAAAATTACTAAATTACCCTTCTTCTTCCACACTTCATCTTCCTCAACCATCACCTCCACAAACCACCACCACCACCAACACATCCCCAAACCACCACCACCTACCATCACCACCACCACCATTACCACCCCACCACCATCCACGCACACCACCACCCTATAGCAGCACGACCTGCCACCACCATCAACACCTCAGCCTTGAATCCCCGACCAAGATCTGGTTATGGTTTTACAGATCTACATCGGCAATGCTTTATTTTGAATTTGCAGCAAGATCGTTAACAGTGTCGACTAAATTTGAGGATGATAAAAGGTGAATATACTTTAACACGGAGAAGCAATTAGTGTTCGTTTATATGAAGAAATTTTCGATTGAAGCAGCAGCAAGGGTCGCGAACTTAACCGAGAATGATAGAGGTGATGGTTCCCACTCGATAGCAGCGACGGAAGCGGAGTGTGGTGTTGAACGATGGCGTGCGACGGAGGATGAAGGATGGCAGTGTGATGATGATTGGTCGATGTGGTTACATTTGTTTTTGCAAATTATGAGGGGGTTATAGCCATTGTTCACGAGCTCTGCAATTCCCAATTCCACATTTATAATTTATAAATGTTGATTTGTGGGGGAGGTGGTGGGTGGTGGTGGTGATAGGGTGGGGAAGATGAAGTTGGTGGGCCCCACAAAATAGGTGGAGAAAAATCATTGGCTAAGGGGTTAAGTGGGCCCTCTTTATATTTTATTAATTAATTGATTTTTTTTATTTTTATTAGGGTAAGGGTAATTTAGTAATTTTACATCCAATTAACTAGATTATTTAACCTCCATCCATCAAAAGGGTAATTTAGTAATTTCACAGCCACTCTAAGGACTATCCGAGTTAAGAAACACCAAAAGTTAAGGACCATAGCTGTAATTTTAAAAACTTGGGGACTATAGGTGAAAATTGTGTAAACCACAGTGACTATTCGAGCAATTTTCTCTCTTTAAAAATTTACAGTGTTTGTCTTTTATTTGAAACTTTTACACACTACAAGTCATTTACACTAACCAATCCAATATCTTGGCTAAGAGCTTACCAAAAGTATAGGTAATTACTTTTCACTTATTTGAAGTTATTCGAAAAAGAGAAAATTACCAAAATAATCATTGTTGGCTAAGAAGTTACCAAAATAGACAAAACACCGGCTAAACCGAATTAGTTGGTTGTTTTTGCCCATAAATTTGCCGTTTTAATTGTCTATTTTGACAAGTTATTAGCCAAAATTAAATAGGCATTCAAGATCGAATAAGCCTCCATGAAACATTTTGATATCTCAATTCTTCCATATCCCGCATCCAATTACGCTAGAACAAGTGTTTCTTGCCATAGTTAAATTTGGAACAAGCAAATCTTTTCACATACCCAATATTAATATAAGTGGACAGGATTTGCAGCCGGTTCACAACGGTCTGGTTTTAATAACATTCTAAAAAATGTTCACCTTGTACACTTACAGTCTTAAACCCAAATTACAAAATAGTCAATCTTAATCATTTATTCATTTGAATAATATTTACAAACCATAGGTATTGTTTACCTGATTTCATAAACCAATTTTGAATTTACAACAAAGGCAGACGACAATACGGTTTTTTTTTTTTGTCCAATTATATTAACAAATTTAGACTACTTTTTAATAGTGATGTTGGCAAACTAGCGATGACCTCAATGGTGACAAATGTCTTTAGACTACTTTTTCCTGATTTGCTGGTTGAATAAACAAATTTAAATTCCAATATGATTCGAGCAAAAAATATTACAAAAAGCATCATCTAGTTGATATGGTTACGTAATTTCTTTTTATAAATAATTAATGACAAATAAAGTCTAAAATGTTACAAGGCCCACAACATGTGTAAAGATAGTAAACCTGACGATCCAAACCACCTTTTCCACGTCCTTCCTTCACTGAATCTACTCTCTCTTCGATCTAGTGTTAGTAATTTACTAAATAACCCCTCATGCACCAACTATAAAATCTGCCCTTCAACACTCAAAACTTTAAAAACCATCATCATATTATCACAACAATAAACAACTTGTGTCTCTCTTTTGATAAAATGGCGCTTGTAACTGACCTTAGCTACACCACTTCCGCCATCGAAGGACGATTATCTAACTGTTCAGAATGTTCATCCACGTTGTCTTCAGTCTCCGATCATGAGGAAGAGTACTCACAGATGAATAGTGGATTGCGACAGAAGAGCTCGAAGTGGAAGAAGCTGATGAAGAAGGTGATTAATGGAAGCAGGAAAAGCATATATGGATCTTCGAAGCCATTGAACTTCCAGTACGATGCTGTTAGTTACTCGCTTAATTTCGACGAAGGAAATCATTCGCATTATTATTGTTCGTATGGATCTAGATGCTCTCAAGATTTAAGTGAATGCTAGAACTTAAGATGAATAAGAATGGTGTCATCATGTATGTATAGATGTGAAGAAATCGATCTAGTAAATTTACATTTTATAATTTGTTTCTGTCCAGGATTATTGTTTGTTTGACCTCAAAATTAAGGGGATCTAACTATAAATGAAATTTGTTTTTGTTATAAACTTTGATATCCATCCCTGGTTAATATTATGAAGTACTTTGTAGAAATTATTTATCATGCCTAATCTTGTGTTATATATTATTGAAGATTTGATTAAGCTAATGATCAACACTCTCAAATTTTCACTTAATTATTGCTGATATATTATTAAGGTTTAAATTAATATGAGGTTATAGATAATAATAAGTATATGTAATAATTCCACTTATAAAAACTATTTAATTTGACTATGTATCACTTTATTATCAATCTTAATTTTTAGTAACGAGTATGTATACTGCCTAAAATCTACTCATAAAATCTATTTATTCACTATTTTACACAATCCGAACCACCACGGCCGGCTTTGATGAGTAAAAGTATTTGATGTCACTAGCCAATTAAGAGCCAACTTGCCTTTATTATCAATTAGTTTTTATCGTTTACATTCACTAAAATTAGTTTTAATAAATGGGAACATATATATGTAGTTTGAAACTAATATAAAAAAGGTAAAGAAAAGTATTTTAAATCCAAAGTTAATTAACCCGCAGGATATGCGCAATTGGCTGAAAGGGAATGCTCAATCGGTTGATAATATAAGCTTCCAATGGTGCAAATGGATTCCGCGCAAATGCAATATATTTATGTGGAGGGCTAGTTTGAATCGCATTCCTACCAAAGAGGCTCTTAGGCATCGGCACGTGTATGTTGAAAATGAATTGTGTGATCTTTGTGGCGAAAATGGAGAGACGGTTGACCACCTGTTTTCGGGTTGTCAGGTCGTGGGAGCGTTATGGGATGCTATCGCTTCTTGGTGCAACATTCCTAGGTTCTTCGTTTTCTCTCTTGCCGATGTGATACATGTCATGGATGGCTTACCTATGAGCTCGAAAAAGCAGGAAATTGTTTATGGTATTGTGATTGTCGCTTGTTGGCGATTGTGGAAGGCTAGAAATGATAAGATCTTCAAGTAACGGCATGGAGGTTAATAATGCTCATTTGATTTCGGACGTAAAGTCGATGACGTTTCTTTGGTTCAAGTTTAGGCATAAAGAGGGTTCCATAGATTGGCGAAATTGGTGTAATTTTTCTGCTTCATTGATGTAATCTTTCCGGTTTCCGGTAGTCTCTATCTTAGAGATTATCGCCCGGGTTTTGTGTTGTTAATGATATTTGCCTTCCCAAAAAAAAAATTAACCCGCTCTGCCAAATATTTTAGTAGACCTAAATCCTAATAATCTAACGAAATTACCGTTGAAACGCCCATAGTCCTAATTTTATGATTTTATTCTATTGATTATTTTTTTGTGTAATCATAGTACTTAACATAGAGAACAAATAATTGTTAAACGATTATCATATTTGTGACATATTTATTCTTAATTTCTTCGTTTCGTTCCACGTCAATCACTCAATCATGCATGTATGTGACTTCATTTAATAATATTAAAAAAATGAAATAAAATATTATAAAATAGAATCGGGGCGGCACATAGCGTGAAATGGTAATGGTGCCTGAACCTCGAATCTGGTGGCAATGGTCAACAATGAGATGCATCATGCATGCACAGATGGGCGTTCCCACGTTCGGATGATTATTAAAATTTCTGCATTAGTTTTATATAAACCACTCTAGTTACACTACAAGGAAGTCGACCTTTAGCGGCAGCAAGACCTTTAGCGGCTATGGCTGCCGCAAAAAGTCCTGCCAGCTTTAGTCTGTCGCTATTGCTCCTGTTGCCGCTAAAGGTGTAGCCGCTAAAAGTAATTATTTATGTGGCATTATCTTTTAACTTTTTTTTTTCCACGTGGCATGCCACGTGGCAGATTTCTGTGCATCCTGGGTAAGGTTTTTTTTTTTTTTTTTTTTTTTTGTTGCTATTCGTTTACTCCGCACACGCATAACCAAACTAAATAATAACAAAAATAATAAACCAACATCTACATATATATAAAATAAACGTAACAAAGTTAAACAAACATTCGTCAAAACATATCAAACAAAATAAACTAACATACCAACCTAATATTTGAATCAAGTCTACACCATCAAAACTAAACAAACATACCAAAGTTGCCTAAAAGTCTTCGTCTTGCTCTTCGTCTTCGGCTTCATCGTCGTAATCGTGATCGCCACTATTACCACTTCCGCCTAGATTTCCAAGCCTTTGTTGGACCAATTGATTAGCCATTTGGAGCAATTGCGCTTGGAATTGAGGAGTCGCTATTATATCATTAATGTGCTCCTACAAAACATATATATACCAAATGGGTCAACTATCCTATTTACTAAACATATTTATACCAAATGGGTCAACTATCCTATTTACTAAACATATTTATACCAAATGGGTCAACTATCCTATTTACTAAACATATTTATACCAAATGGGTCAACTATCAACATTTAAACTACAAATATATACCAAATGGGTCAAATATCCTATTTACTAAACATATTTATACCAAATGGGTCAACTATCCTATTTACTAAACATATTTATACCAAATGGGTCAACTATCAACATTTAAACTACAAATATATACCAAATGGGTCAACTATCCTATTTACTAAACATATTTATACCAAATGGGTCAACTATCAACATTTAAACTACAAATATATACCAAATGGGTCAAATATTCTATTTACTAAACATATTTATACCAAACGGATCAAATACTAACATTTAAACTACAAAGAGATACCTGTGTAATATTCGGTTCCGTAGGTGTAACTTGAGGAAGGCTTTCTTTCGGAAAAGGCATATGCCCAATCCCGATAACATGTCTGCGACGACTACCCAACACCTCTTCAAAAATACCAACCTGATCCACCTGTTCGGAGCTTCCTGCTTCTCCTCCTTCTTCTTCGGCGATCCGTTGACGTTTAGACTCAACCCGTGACTTTAACTTGTGCTGTATTTTACAAAAGTGATTTAATAGATTATAAATGTATACAATAGATTATAAATAAATGCTTACATAATTCTCTTCATTCTGAGGGCTATCAAACGTCCCCTGCCTTCCTATATGTCCAATACGGTATGCTTCATACCGTTTCACGCCCTGTTTAACATTAAAAGTTAAATTATAAGTTAAATAAACATTATCGTCTATGTATATGTGTGTATATACCTTCTTGTAACAATGACTGGCAAGAGAGCTCGATCCACCTCGGTATGTGTTCGTTTGTTTCTGGCGGGCGGCTTTAGCAAGTGCAGACTTCCTCTTATGCTCTGGTGTGCAGAAGTGATCAACAGCTCGATGTCAGTTTTCCAATTTCATACCCTTGGGAGGATTTTGCTTTGCTAACTCCACATCCCCATCATCTCCCAGCACCCGCAAATAATAACGCTTTGCGTCGGCTTTGCGGTCGCTGTATCGCTTTCTGATAACCGCCATAATGCCTCCTTTTTTTAGCGGCATTCATTTCTTCATTAATAGCATCCAAGTCGAAGCAACCCTAATAATTAAATCAAACAAGCTAGTCAGATAGAAAAAAAAATCAACAAATAACATATAGAATATATATTTACAAATCACTAACCTTTAAAATCTCAAATAACTTGTCTTTGTAAGCCTCAGAAACATTATCCCATCCTTCCACATCCAACGGGATCTCACGCCATATATGCATGGACGCCTCCCGGCCGAAGTAGCCGCCATCTTTGCCTACAGGCATGTTGGTGGCGGCATCATCAAATGGAATCGCTACCTTGTCTTTGCCTGTCTTAAGCGCTTTTTGATACGCTCTAAAATATACATATATTTATATCAATATTCTCTACACTTTAAATAATATTTGGGTTAGTTTTTATAAAATATTACTCTTTATTGGTTTCTTTTAGTAATTTAACGGTTTTAAGTGTAAACGGGCTAAATCGGTGCATTTGAGTTAATTTAAGACTTACTAAATTTTTAATATTTGAATGGGTCAACTAATTACATATTTAAATTTGACTAGAGTCTTATCTAAATTTTTGTGTTAGGAACTAATGGGCCAAGACCCAATCGAAATGAGCTCATTTATTTATGGATTATTCAAGATGGAGCTAAATAGGATGGTCATGATAGCTATTTTGGGCTCAGCAAATAAATGAATTGGTCTTCCAAGAAGCAGCCCACAACAGCCCTATATGAAAAGAGTTGGATCGGCCCATATAGAATAGGGCATCACTATGGCAACAAAGGTTATAAAAAAAAGGATGCTGTATGAAGCTTGAGGAGGGTGGCACTCATAGGAGCTGACATCAAAGAATAATAATATAATCACATTCCTTTGGTTAAATTATCTTTATCAAAAAAAGAAAACAATATATATTAATAATAATAAAAGTAGCAGAGGTTGGAGTACAAGACACGAGAAAGAAAAAAAAATATAGATATATATATTTTGAAGGTGAAGGGTCACAAAGAAGGGCGGCGACTACGGTTTTTATCGGTTTGGTATTTTTTTAGTCTCGTCATGATTGTTATTTGTGAACCTTTTAGATTTATTTTTATTTCTTTCATTATTATGGTTGGCTAAATTTATGTTGGTTGCCTAGACTTGGGATGATTATTGAATATTATTGATGGTTTTTGGGATTTGACACTTGTTTGGCACTAGTTTATGTATAAAAATCTAAACTTTATTGGTTTTTGTTGTGGTTTATCACCCGGATGATGTTTATGTTATATTTTTAGATTCATATGTGGCTATAATTTATTGACTTAGTGTTTTTAAATTAAAAGTCGCATATTTTTATCATTTGCTTTGTGTGATGATTTGATGAGTTGACTTGTTGACTTAGGATTTAGAAATTGCGTATTTAACATCGTTTTGGGTTTGTCACCTACCTTGAGACCGAGAGGAGATAGGTTGTGGGTTTGTTAGGATTTTTTGGTTTATTTGGTTAGATATTGCACGAGAGTGAATTTCTTTCCCGGTATCCTTTTTATCCGCTTTCCCAAACATTTACCTTTAGGAATAGATTCACCCCTTGATACCGTTAGGTGTTTCGTGATTAGTGAGACTGAGAGGAGATCTAATCTTTGGGTGCGTAAACTTTTATGTTTGGTGAGACCGAGAGGTGATCCATTCTTTACCCGGTGAGCTTCACGACCGCTTAGGATACTATAGTGTTCCCCGAGTTGGTTATACCCGTAGATCCCGGTAGTCATTCGAGTATCCATTTCCCGTTAGCTTTCAGCTTTATCAGTAGGATTCCCAGTCTAGACAGCCATCCTCTCCATTTCTGATTTCTTTTTCGTGAGCGTTTACTCTCTGATCTCTCATACCTACTTCTTGTTTATTTTTTTTGTCTTATTTTTTATCGTTTTAGTTATTTGCTAGTTAAAAAATCATGCTCTTTCATATAGATTAGGACTCGACAGAGGTTTAGTATCGAGGGCTGCATATCAGTGTCCACGGATTGATACTTGGTCTTACCGACTTTACTACACTACGACCGGTACACTGCCGTGTTGCGTGGTTTAGCTTGGTCATTCCATTTTTAAAACCAGATTGTGAAACCTTAAAATATTTTTATATATAAACCGCAGCAATCAGTTTTTGGCGCCGTTGCCGGGGACACTGGCGACTTCGAGAATGACCCGAGTCGGGGATCTAGTCATTCGTGCTTTGTTTATATCCGCTTTAGTTTAGTCATATTTTTAGTTCTTATTTGATTTTAGGTTTATCTGCATGCTTTAGTCTACCTGTTTTCTTTGCATGAGTTTGATTTTTGCGTGTTTGTTTAGCCTTTTTTTTAGTCGTTTTTTACTTTAGTCTTTACTTAAAAAAAAAAAAAAAGAATCGTCATGGCATCTTGTACTGGAAAAAAGACTGTTGCAGACTACATAAGGGAACGCGACCACGCGAGTCGTTATGAAGAAAACATGTACACTCAGTCATGCTATCAGTACATGAATGTATGTTGTGAGATCTGTGGTGGAGCCCATTTAAAACACAAGTGTTATCTTTCACGTGGGAGGTCCACACAGTGGTATGGAGTTGATGATGAGAGGTGGCGTATGGATATACAGATGATGATTGATCACATGGAATCAGAGCGTGCGAAACCTCTCACACGCGTGGTTTACGACTGTGAAGGGAACATATTGGGTTATAAGGATTCATCAGGAAATATGATTGAGATAATCCCAGAACCGGAGGCGATAATGGACGACGCAGTCCCACCTTCAGTTCAGCAGGATATTAGTAGTGATGAGTCACCTTATTGGTATCCCACACCCTACAGCCATGGATCAGAACCCGAGTATGATGATTTTTTGAGTGATGATGACATAGAGGTAGTAGAGTTTGTTGAAGACACTACGAACCTGACTGCAGAAGAAGTTTTTGATGAGGGAGTTGAGATTGAGGCAGCTAGCGAGGTGCAAACGATTAGGCTAAGCCCAGCAAGTACCGCACAGATTAGTGAGCCGATAGATGATCTTAAGGATGAGATGATAGAGGTTAGGCATGTTTCATCATGGGAGGATGAGTTTGGTGATGAGTTGGTGGATTTACCGAGCATAGATGGAGGAGAGTTTGACCCTGTTGGCGATCTTGATGAATTAGAAGCATTACTGTTCGGAGAGCCAACAAAGGAGATCAAAGAAGAAGAAGCAATAAAGATTGAGTATAGCTGGCCTGTGGAAGAAGTAGATGGTGGATCACATCCCCAATCATCAGAACCATGGGAGAGGGCTCAAAGACAACTTGCCTGGAATTCCGTAAGCGTGCACACCATTTGGAGGGACGATCGACTCCTTCACTACATGTGTCGTATATATTTTGGTCCAGGTAAGTATAAAGATTGGTGGGCTGAAATGAAGAGGTGGAGTGATCGGCCGTTGATGAGTATTAGCCATTGGTGGACTGGTTCGGGATCGAACGCGAGGGTTGAGGATGATCATGCTTTTGTAGTTCATGACCATGGTTTGAAGCATGACATCAGTAGTCCGGGTGGAGATTGCGAGGTCAAGGCAGTCTCCTTTCACCCTCCATAGGTTTGTTCGGTATGGTTTGTTCTCGGGTGTTAACCCGAGTGTACATATTAGTTGAGCATATTTCTATTTTCATTTTAACTTTTCTTTTTTTTTGAGTTTTTATGTTAAATTTGCAAAAAAAAAATAATAAAAAAAAAACGAAAAAAAAAACGAAAAAAAAGAAAAAGAAAAATGGTGTAGAAACATTTCCCCCGTACTCAATCTCCATTCGGGGGAGATCGTTCTCGAGCCATAGTGCTTGTCGCGATTCGCGAGCATTTGAGTTGTCATGCAGGTTATTACTTGGTTATGCTTGATCGCGCCAGCAGCTGCACCTTGTTAGGATGCCCCTATATAGCAGCTCATCGCATTTTTGTCAGGGGAGTATCAGTTTTCCTTAATCTTTTTCTTATTTTCAGTTTATGTTAGACACTTTTGACACACATTGGGGACAATGTGCGTTTTAAGTGTGGGGATGGGGTAAATAAATAAAATTTATTTTTTTCAAAAAAAAAAATAAAAAAAAAAATCAAAATTTCAAAAAAAAAAAATGAAATGAGAAAAAAAAATCTAAAAAGAAAAAAAAAGTCTAAAAAAAAAGTAAAAATTTTTGAAAAATACAAAAAGAAATAATAAAAGTTTTTGCAAGTCCCGAGGTGATTGATTACACACAGAAGACACGCCTTAGCCATTGTAAAGCGTAAGCTGAAGGCGGGTCGATGTGGGTTTGCATTTCTTGGGGGCACGGGATTTCTTTAAGTTGCGCGATAGTAAAGTAGGTCCAGCTAGTCGGTTTTTGAAGTAAAATGGTTTTTGGGATACTTATGATAGTGGAACGAACTTGATTGAGAAAGACCACTCATGGCTTTTACCGAAATCCCATTCCCGCACTTCATACCTTTGGTAGAATTATTGCGTGGAAGTGCTAGTGTGGGACAATCCACTGAGGTTTTGAGCCTTATTGATTATTATGATATTCACTTTCATTTATTGAGTGCAACCTACATGTCGCTTGATTACAGAACTTGTGCATCATGATACATTTTTAGACCTTGGGTTTGGACTTGGCATTAGCGTGATAGAGGCATTCAGGATCACCCACATCTTAGCCTTTTTCTTTCTTTTTGTTTTTCATTTTTTTGACCCCTTCGATACACCCTTAGTCGCCACTTTGAGCCTTTCCCCCTTTCGTTTGTCTACCCTATGTGCCACTTTTATTTTTGTATCCGGGTTTGAGTTCTAGTTTTGTTTTGAAAAAAAAATAGATATATTGATTATCAAAAAAAAAAAAAACAAAAAAAACAAAAAAAAAGTTGTTCTAGTTGTATATAAATAAATTGTTGAGTTAGAAAAAAAAAAGAAAAAAATAGAATAAGTTAGATATGGGTCAAAATTACCCATCTTAGTTATTTTTATATTTTGAGTTTATTTTTCCGGATTTATTTTCTTTTTAGCCACTTTTCCCAAATATATCCTACCCTTAGCCCTTGCCTACCCATAAGTCCTCTTGATTAATGTTGGTCCAAGCCATTTAGGTGAAGATTTGATCCTTGTACAAGCCTATGTGTTTCAAGCTTCATGTTTAGGTGTTGAGCGTTTACTTATATATGCTTTATCTATACCGAGTGATGAGAAATGTTTGTGAGGGGTACTAGCTTGGTTTGGTTGGAATCTTGATGGGGAGTGAAACTTGATTAGGCAATCCCATGTTTTTAAAAATAATATCACCTTTGACTAGTTGGGCCATATGCTTCTTGACCGTTGTAAGTCTTGTGATTTCTTTGTGTCCTTAGGATTTGTGGCTTGTTTAGGCCTTGCTAGATGTTAGTCGTGTTTGGTCTAAGTGTGGGTATGATGTGTTGTTTGATATTTGCTTAGGGACAAGCAAATGAATAAGTGTGGGGATGTTTGATACGCTCTAAAATATACATATATTTATATCAATATTCTCTACACTTTAAATAATATTTGGGTTAGTTTTTATAAAATATTACTCTTTATTGGTTTCTTTTAGTAATTTAACGGTTTTAAGTGTAAACGGGCTAAATCGGTGCATTTGAGTTAATTTAAAACTTACTAAATTTTTAATATTTGAAAGGGTCAACTAATTACATATTTAAATTTGACTAGAGTCTTATCTAAATTTTTGTGTTAGGAACTAATGGGCCAAGACCCAATCGAAATGAGCTCATTTATTTATGGATTATTCAAGATTGAGCTAAATAGGATGGTCATGATAGCTATTTTGGGCTCAGCAAATAAATGAATTGGTCTTCCAAGAAGCAGCCCACAACAGCCCTATATGAAAAGAGTTGGATCGGCCCATATAGAATAGGTCACTATGGCAGCAAAGGTTATAAAAAAAAGGATGCTGTACGAAGCTTGAGGAGGGTGGCGCTCATAGGAGATGACATCAAAGAATAATAATATAATCACATTCCTTTGGTTAAATTATCTTTATCAAAAAAAGAAAACAATATATATTAATCTATAATACATTATAAAGGAGGAGTGATGACCAACATGGTCATTTTCATTTCCATACAACTTAAAAAGCAATATGTACAACATATTTAAGCAATAAATTTAAGGGTATAATAGGCATAGGTGTGACAATTAAGACACTTTTAAGGTTATGATAGTAATTTTGTGTTTTGTTTTTAGTTAAAAACTAAAATCTCATCCCCATAATACCCTTCCACCTTTCACCTTCTAAGAAATCAATGATCCATTGATGAAAACTTATTGTTTCAATTTAATTTGATGACAACTATAAATCATCATTTTAAATCATAATATTCACCTTTAATCCACCAACTCAAACATCTACTATCGGTTCTGAAATTCCACAAGCATTTTCTGATTCTGATTGTCAATCCTAGAAATCGCAGGCCTCAAATCCATGTTGTTCAATTGAACCTTTTTAGAGGTATTTCGTGAACTCAATGAATCTGTTGTTTTTTAATCATTTAGTATGTTTTTAGATGTACTTTGTGCGTTTGTTTAATTGTTTATGAAGTGATCATGTATGTTTTATGGAATTTTCACGTTTTGGATAGAGGATTTTTATGAAATTAGTTGGGTTTTTCCTTCTAATTAGGGCTTAGTTTAGGTGTAGGTTAATCTATAATGGTGTTTGTTGTGCTTCTTATCAGATGTTTTGATTTGCAACTAAAAAATGAAAAAAAAAAAAAAAAAAAACATGCTTGATTAATAATGGTCAAGGCATGAGTATTTAAGATATGCTTAAAATCTTGTTTGGTTCATTTGTGTAATTCTTTTCATGATATAGAGTGTAATGGTTTTACCTACAGGCTAAACTTAATATCAGCCTAAAGCTGAACACATACTCTTTTTAATGCTCCTCATCCTCCAAAACATCCGTTAAATTTTGTAAGAAAAATTTTGTAGAAACATAATTCGAGACTATTTGTTTGATTTTAGTAAAGTGTATATTGATAAGTCTGAAATACTTTATAAAATCTAATTCTTTTTTAAAAAATGAAAAAAAAAACATGCTTGATTAATAATGGTCAAGGCATGAGTATTTAAGATATGCTTAAAATCTTGTTTGGTTCATTTGTGTAATTCTTTTCATGATATACGAGTGTAATGGTTTTACCTACAGGCTAAACTTAATATCAGCCTAAAGCTGAACACATACTCTTTTTAATGCTCCTCATCCTCCAAAACATCCGGTAAATTTTGTAAGAAAAATTTTGTAGAAACATAATTCGAGACTATTTGTTTGATTTTAGTAAAGTGTATATTGATAAGTCTGAAATACTTTATAAAATCTAATTCTTTTTTAATGGTGAGAACTATTTTGACTTATGAGCGCCATCGCCAATGATGTGCCCTTGGAAAATAGTCATACAAAAAAGCAACTTAACAAAGAAGATAATGTTGGTATACTCAAACTGGAGGGCACCATGCTGTCAAGCTTCTTGAATGCGAGGATACAATAGGTAATTTTCTATGCCTGGAGGTAAATTCATAGCAATTTTTGATGTTGGGTGAGTGGTTAAATGTGAATGTTTGGTCGTTCTAGAGTTAATCAGGATCTGCAAGCCTTTTTTAGGAAGTTATCATGGTTGAGGCCTAAAGCTACAAGATCAAACTCCAGGAAGATTATTTGATTGGCTGTTGTTTGCTTTAGTTACTCTTTTAAAGTAACTCTTCATAGTCCATAAATTCAATTGGTTTATTGCACTATATTATCTAGATAATGACATGTTAACTACGTAATCACAATAATTATTGTACAGTTTGTCATGTTGAATGTGCATTAATTTTGTGTTTTATACATATCTAATGTGTTACATGTATTTATTTATTTTGTTTTTCTAATAAAATGTTGTTTATGATAAAGTAAATATCTTATTACACGGACATTTGAACATCATAGTTTAGCGAAGTTCTTCTTACCCATCCCCTTAATATACAACATACATATTATTTTTATCTTTTTTTTTCAAAAAACACAAATTTGATTTCTTTTCTTTAAGAAAACACCTGTGGATAATAGATGCTTTACGGTCCGTTCTAACGAAAAAGTTTGGCTGATAACTATGGTTTTGAATAACGGCAGCGTCAGATCACCGAATCAAGATGCTTCGGTTTAAAGCAATTTTATATTTGAAAGCCTTTTTTTAGGAAGTCATCATGGTTGATGCCTAAAGCAAATAATATGGATGACACTAGGGGTGGGCAAATTAACCGCCATAACCGATAATCTAACCATAACCGACATAATCAAACCGATTTTAACCGATAACCAACATAAGCAATGGTTATGGTTATTAAATTTCTTTAACCGACCGATCGCTTATGGTTATGGTTATGAAGTTTTTGTCAACCGATATAACCGAACCGTACTTGTAATGGTAACTTTATGTTTTACATTAACTATGTAGAGGTTTTTAATATAATAAAAGTATTTTATTAACAAAATGATCTTGACGTAATGCTCTTTTTGTGACGAATTAAAATTATAATCAAAGGCTAAGTATGTTTTTTTGTTAATATCTTATTAAAAGGAATCACACATTGGTAGTATAACTAGAAAATGTAGTCTGATTGCCTTGTACAAAATAGCACAAACTAAGTACAACATTGTAGGTTTCGGTTTTGCTAGACCCATTGACTTTTAATTTTATACTTACCCTAAAGTTAGTTATAGTTTATTTTTTTTTTGTTAATAACCGAAATAACTATAACCGAATTCGTAACCGAATAACCATAACCGAAGTTTGTTATGGATATGGTTATGATTTTTTTGTAAAAACCGAACCATGCCAAACCGATCCATGCACACCCTTAGATGACAAAAAATACTCGCAGCAACGCGCGGGCAATCCTACTAGTAATAATAAAAGTAGCAGAGGTTGGAGTACAAGACACGAGAAATAAAAAAAATATAGATATATATATTTTGAAGGTGAAGGGTCACAAAGAAGGGCGGCGACTACGGTTTTTATCGGTTTGGTATTTTTTTGGTCTCGTCTTGATTGTTATTTGTGAACCTTTTAGATTTATTTTTATTTCTTTCATTATTATGGTTGGCTAAATTTATGTTGGTTGCCTAGACTTGGGATGATTATTGAATATTATTGATGGTTTTTGGGATTTGACACTTGTTTGGCACTAGTTTATGTATAAAAATCTAAACTTTATTGGTTTTTGTTGTGGTTTATCACCCGGATGATGTTTATGTTATATTTTTAGATTCATATGTGGCTATAATTTATTGACTTAGTGTTTTTAAATTAAAAGTCGCATATTTTTATCATTTGCTTTGTGTGATGATTTGATGAGTTGACTTGTTGACTTAGGATTTAGAAATTGCGTATTTAACATCGTTTTGGGTTTGTCACCTACCTTGAGACCGAGAGGAGATAGGTTGTGGGTTTGTTAGGATTTTTTGGTTTATTTGGTTAGATATTGCACGAGAGTGAATTTCTTTCCCGGTATCCTTTTTATCCGCTTTCCCAAACATTTACCTTTAGGAATAGATTCACCCCTTGATACCGTTAGGTGTTTCGTGATTAGTGAGACCGAGAGGAGATCTAATCTTTGGGTGCGTAAACTTTTATGTTTGGTGAGACCGAGAGGTGATCCATTCTTTACCCGGTGAGCTTCACGACCGCTTAGGATTTCATTTACTGTTCTAGTGAGACCGAGAGGAGATCTAGATACTATAGTGTTCCCCGAGTTGGTTATACCCGTAGATCCCGGTAGTCATTCGAGTCTCCATTTCCCGTTAGCTTTCAGCTTTATCAGTAGGATTCCCAGTCTAGACAGCCATCCTCTCCATTTCTGATTTCTTTTTCGTGAGCGTTTACTCTCTGATCTCTCATACCTACTTCTTGTTTATTTTTTTTGTCTTATTTTTTATCGTTTTAGTTATTTGCTAGTTAAAAAATCATGCTCTTTCATATAGATTAGGACTCGACAGAGGTTTAGTATCGAGGGCTGCATATCAGTGTCCACGGATTGATACTTGGTCTTACCGACTTTACTACACTACGACCGGTACACTGCCGTGTTGCGTAGTTTAGCTTGGTCATTCCATTTTTAAAACCAGATTGTGAAACCTTAAAATATTTTTATATATAAACCGCAGCAATCACTTTTCTTAAGCCCTTGTTTTTTTGCAGGGCCCCGTGTTCTCCGACGAGGAGCTGCATTTAGAGTTAAAAATAATTAGTATTAGAATTGAAAAAGAAGTAAAAATAGTAAACAATAAAGAACTGTAAGACTTACCACCGTCTTCCTGGTGGTTGTTCCACCAATCATCACCGCCTGGTGGCGGTGGCGGCGCCCCTGCACCGTCTCCCCCGTGGCCCATAACAGCGGCCATCAAATACACAAACAAAAACAAAAACGAACTCATACTGTCCTGCAAAAAGGAAATAAAAACTATTAGTCACATTATTATATGTAAGTCCTGAATTAGAAATAAAACTTATTAGTCACATTATTATATGTAATAAATAAAGTATAAATACATGAAATCATCAACAATTACTGTTTTTTAATCAGACTCCATGTCATCATAATCTGGATCGTCCTCGTCATAATATGCCCCAGCATCAGCAACTTCACTGTCGTCATTGCTCGGGGCATCAACTTCCATTGCATTCTCACCTGGAGTAGCATGAGAAGATATGTTTTGAAAGTATTGGTGGAAGTCAATAATTAGGCCAATATTAGATGAAGAGTTATTGTGAACGACGTCAACATCCTCGCCAACATCCTCGCCTAACTCAGTGTCTACGTTTTGAACATTCTCGAGTTGTGGTGGTCTATCCCAAATTTGCCGGTGATTAACATTTTCGACGACCCACCTATGTTTATTATTTTGTTTTCCTCGAGATGGTTCTTGGATGTAGAACACTTGTATGGCTTGTCGGGCAAATATGAGCTGATCTTCTTTGTCCCATTCGTGTTCTGTGCTGATACTGGTGATATTGTTTTCAACCGTAACTCGAGTATCGTACCACTTGCACCGAAATAGGACAGTTGTATACCCACGAGGATAACTGATCTCAATAATCTTTTCTAATACGCCATAATATTTCTCACCGTTCTCTCCCTCCACCATAACCCCTGAGTTTTGCGTTGCACGTTTTGTATCACGTGAAGCCACCATAAACCTAACACCGTTGACTATGCAACCGGTGTAAGTCTGGGCCATTACGTGCGCGCCCAATGAAAGAGCATATAACTCTGGGTGGAATTCTGAAGAACTTTCTTTCTTCATCTTATAGACCTAACAAATTTAAAATAATATTGTTTGTTATATATGCATTACCTAACAAATACATAGTAACGAGTGTTATATATGTATTACCTTGTGTTGAAACCATTCCGGAAACTTAGTTTTAATATCATCTTGGGGATGTGTAGATTTGAATTCACTACATTGAAGAAATATGTATAAAAGCAGGAAAAATTAGTCTTAATTATATATTTGGGATGTTCGGTAAATATATAAAGGATAGGAGCACTTACTTCATGTAGCCCCTGACTTCTTCGCAATTATCGAGGACAAACCATTCTATCTTGAGTTTGTCCTCAACTGAAAGTAGCTTGTCATTCGTTGCACTGATCGGCTTGCATTTCCCCTTAGCCCCCAAGTATATAATATAAATATATACCCGAGGAGCAAAGAGGAAACGCCAACCGAATCTTTCAAAAACAAACAATCATGTAGTACACATTCACATCCTAAATGAGATAAGGTATTCAAAAAGCAGTCCCAAAACGGAGACTACCCGAAATTAATTACTAAATCAATTTCGGGCGGGTATTTCTAAGCTCACTACGTTTTAAATGGGGATTCATTTTCGGGCATGTCTTTCTAGTCTCAATATGTAATAACATACAAATATAAACACACATACACTCATACATACTCATACATACTCATACATACATACATACACGCATACATACATATATACACACTCATACATACTCATACATACATACATACACACTCATACATACTCATACATACATACATACACGCATACATATATACACTCATACATACATACATATACATACATACATACACTCATACATACATACATACACACTCATACATACATATACTCATACATACATACACTCATACATACTCATACATACTCATACATACATACACGCATACATACATACTCATACATACATATACATACATACACGCATACATACATACTCATACATACATACATACATATACATACATACATACACTCATACATACATATACTCATACATATATACACTCATACATACATACATATACATACATACACTCATACATACACTCATACATACATACATACATACATACACACTCATACATACATATACTCATACATACATACACTCATACATACTCATACATACTCATACATACATACTCATACATACTCATACATACATACACGCATACATACATACTCATACATACATACATACATATACATACATACATATACTCATACATACATAGATACATATACTCATACATGCATACATACATACATACATACATACATACATACATACATAAAAAAAAAACAGAAAAATATATAAAAAACATAAAAAAATAAAAAATTCAGAAAAAAATAAAAAATAACAGAAAAAATAAAAAAACAGAAAAAAATATAAAAAACAGAATACATACCTTTAGCGGCGGCGGCGAATAACCTTTAGCGGCGGCGAATAACCTTTAGCGGCGACGACTAACCCGGATCGGTCCTTTCCTACAAACACAAACAAATTGTTAAAAAAAAAAAAACTAAAAACAGAAAAAAAGAAAAAAAAAACTAAAAAAATAAACAGAAAAAAAAAAAAAACAGAAAAATAAAAAACAGAAAATAAAAAAAACAGAAAATAAAAAAAAACTGAAAATAAAAAAGAAAAATCTGAAAAAAAACAAAAAAAAAACTGAAGAAATAAAAAACTGAAAAAAAATAAATAAAAAACAAACAATAAACATAAAAAAAGAAATTAAAAAGAAAAAATAAAAAACAAATTAGAAAAACATAAAACAAAAAAAAAAGAAAAAAAAAGAAAAAATACTTACAGATCTGCGAGCGGAGGTGGAGGGGCTGCGGTGGTGGAGCTGCGCGCGGCGGTCTTTCTCGCAGAGGGAGGGAAGAAGAGAAAAATGAGCGGAGAAGAGAGAGTCAGGGCGGCGGAGAGGGCGGCGGCGGAGAGGGGGCGGCGGTTGGTGGGCTGCGACCGGCCAGAGAGGAGAAGAGAGAGTGGGAGAGAGTGAGATTGAGAGAAATGAGAGGGAAGAAGAGAAATGACGGTATATGGTGAAATTTTGGGGAGACCTTTAGCGGCTACGCGTGGCCGCTAATGATCAGTTTCTTTGGCCGTTGGATCAGATTATCAAGGGCCAGGATCAGATTAGACCTTTAGCGGCTACCCGCCTGGCCGTGGCCGCTAAAGGCGTAGCCGCTAAAGGTCAAATTTCTTGTAGTGTAATTATATAAAAATAAGATAAACAAGCATGAGAGTGGACGGTGACGAGTAATGCAAACCACCTAAGCTTTATTTTATATTATCCGTATTATCATATAGGGATAGGTTCACGTACAAACAGGTTTTTCGTACGAACTGTACGAATTGAAGGAAAAAACACGCGGGCCGTTTATAACTAGAGTAATTATATAATTACTCTATTTATAAACGGCCCGCGTGTTTTTTTCCTTCAATTCGTACAGTTCGTACCGAAAGGTTGTTTGTATTTGATATTTTGTCTTATCACATATGTACGCACGTAAAACACTAGAGTAAATGCATATACTTCAATGCTAATGATCTCCTAAATTATTAAATAAATGATGGTCGTCGAAAGAAAAATGAGCTTTTAAAATATAAACTTATATATACGAAGCACTAAAAAGAATTTATATTGGTTAAATTAGTGGGTTTAAAAGGGTTAAATGACAAATAAGTTTAAATGAACCAAAATTAAAAAAGGTTAATGTGTTTGTTTTTTTGATTAAACCGTTTAAATCATACATAGGTTTAATCATTTTGTTAGTTCCATTCAAAATGTTTGTTTTTACACTTATACACTTAAGTTTAATCACTTTTGCAAATTACCACCAAACATGTTGGATGGAGCTAATACAAATAACCAAATCTCATAGATGGTTTTGGCGGTTTGCTATTGTTTTTTAATGAACAAATGGGTTGTAAAAAATTACTATGTTTTAAAATGTTATAGGGTTTTGATTTAAATAATTATTTATATAAAATGTATTTTTCTTTATAAAAAATTTGGGCCTCTACATTAATATGCCTTGTGCGGTCACACCTCTTACACATGCCTAAAGACGCCATGAGTAAGTGTAAAGATATACTTACAAGTTAATTAATTAGCCGTCCTATTTTTAGCCCGACCTGATTTTGTTCGTCCTAGGTTTTGCCCCCATATTATATTTTATCCGCAACTGTAACTTGTTCTCATATAAACAACCGGGTTATATTACAAATATTTTGGGAAAAAAATGATTTACTAGGACTTTTGAAACTGAAAGAAGTATTAAGTTAATATACATTATAGATAATGCAAGGATTAGTTAAGTAGGTATTAACTGTTCATATTGTAATTCAGTTTGGAAGTTGTTGCGAAAGTGTAGGATATTGTTATTGTGTATTAGAACGAGTTTGCACCATTGATGATCGATTAGTAAAGGTTGTAAGACTGATGTGGAATCTAAATCAATATATTGTAGCTAGTGGTGTATAGGAAAATTGATAATGTTACAAATGATTTTGCTGGAGATGAACCTTCATCAGCTAATTAGAGTTTGGTCTATATTAAATTATTGATCAAAACAACTCAGACACCAGCTGCTGCTTCAAGGAATAAAAAAACTAAGGGATAATTGTCAAAATAAAGAGTTAACCAACCAAAATTGTTAAAATAAGAGGGTGTTTGGGATTGAGTTTGGAGATGCAAAAGTGCATTTGGTCAAAAGTGCTTATTGACTTATGACTTTTTGAAAAAGGAGTTTTAAAAAAAGTGTTTGGATTAGCTTTTGGGATGAGAAACGTCAAAAAGTCAATAAATTGTTGTTTTTTTAAGTGTTTCGCTTAACTTATTGTAAATATTGGTTGTATGGGTGGTATATTTGTAATTTTTTCCAAAAGTCAAAAGCCAAAAACCAAAAGCCAGGATTTCTAACTTTTCAAAAACAATTTTTCCACCCTTAATAGCCAAAAGTCAAAACATAAAGTGTTTTTGGGTTACACAAACAGCTTATTGACTTATTGACTTTTTGAAAAACCCAATAAGTCAATAAGTTGTTTTGAAACACAATCCCAAACACCTTCTAAACACCTGATGCGTCTAAACATTAGGGATCAGCCACTCTTTTGCGTCTACCAATCAGATAATTACACGTGTAAAGTATATAGACGCTTTAATTTTTAAGGTATCTGCGTCTAAATTTTAGACGCGAGACTATTATTTAAACGCAAAGGGGCTAACCTTTTCATTAGACGCGAAGAACTTTGTTTAAACTCGCCTAGAGAAAAGGGGCTTTGGGTCGGTGTGGAAGGTGCATCTAAACAAAGTTCTTCGCATCTAACGAAAATGTTAGCCTCTTTGCGTCTAAATAACAGCCTCGCGTCTAAAGTTTAGACGCAGAGACCTTAAAAGCTAAAGCGTCTGAAGATTTTACACAGCCAATCATCTTATTGGTAGACGCAAAGAAGTGGCTGGTCGCTAATCTTTAAATACATCAGGCGTTTATTTTGGCAATTTTAATTATTCAAGTATTTATTTCGGCAATTATCACAAAAAAATAATATAGGGTACAAGTTTGCAGCATACTAGCTAGCATTGCTTCATTTTGTACATTTTGGTAATTGACATTGGATAATGGAATATTCGATCAAAGATATTCTAAAAGCTAATCTATCATTATAATATTATATTGTGAGCTGTATCCAACGATCTTTCCAGTGACACACGATGATGTAAGTTTATAGTGTAATTTCCTTTACAACTAACTATATTTGTGCATGAATATGGATAATGGGTCATGACACCACAATCGTAACTACCCGAAGGAAAATGCTTTCATGTTGCTTTGTAAAAGTTGACGATCAATAGACTATATATAGTTAATTTAATGGTGCCAATTACATTCGAAAATCTTTATACGAATACAAAACAACCGAATTACCGTACACATAAACCTCCAAAATATATAACGTACATACATTTACACACATGAAATAAAAAATTTGAACAGATCCTACTTGTATTATATATTATTACTAAGAATATTATTAGCTCTTGTCGCGCTAACTCAAAACAAAAAGAATACATACCCAAAAAAAAAAAAAAAAAAAAAAAAAAAAAAAAAAAAAAAAAAAAAAAAACAGTAATTTAATTAATATATCTGCGCGAGCATAAATATACTATCTATAATTTATTTAAAACTAGTATTTGACCCGCGGGCGTTGCCCCGCGGACAAGTATCTAATCCGGTAAAAATAAATATAGCTGGGAAAAAAGCGTCATCCATGAGACTCAAGCTAACGACCATGTGATTAAAAAAGAACGATTTCCACTTAACCATGTAAGAAAACGGTTGCCGATTGATGATTTGTTATATAATTGCGAGGGTATGTTAATCGGATAACAAAAAAAATAGAGTCGTATTGTTATGTCGGTACGCCGGTGTGCGTTGCACCGAGCAAAGCGGCTAAACCGCTTGAAAAAAAGGATTTACTAATAAAAGTAAAATAAAAGTAAAGCGATGACATTTTCGTAATTACCTCGAAAATGAAGGTCTTTTATTAGAGGATTTATTAATAAAATTACTACGATGGTATTTTCGTAATTAATTCGAAACTGAAGGCCTTTTATTAGAGGATTTAATAATAAAATTACTACGATGGCATTTTTGTAATTAATTCAAAACTGAACGTCTTTAATTTCGCGCTTATCCACGTTACTATTGCTAGTGATCTTAAATGTTATATATATAATATGGAAAGATAAAGATGCTGATCAATAGATGGGACCAAAAAGCATGTGTAAAGACTAAATATTGAAAGAATGACGATCAAACAATCCCTTTACACGATTATTACACGATGAATTCAACGTAATCGCACACAAAGCAGGTACAAAATTACTAGATTGCCCCCATGGTATTTCTATAAAATCCTCATTCGTGAAATAAGACTTCCATACCATTTATCATCCAAAAACAACAAAACTATTCCTATATCTCCCTCACAGAAAATGGCCAATGCAACTGACCTCACCATTGAAGGAAGACCATCTAACTTCTCGGAATGCTCTTCGCTTTCCTCGGTCTCTGAGGACGGGGACTTTACACGAACAAACAATGCTAGAGGCAGCGTAAACAGGAGCCGTAGCCGAAAGTGGAAAAAGGTGATGAAAATGTTGGTTGAAGAAAGCAAGAAAAGCTTCTATAGATCATCGAAGCCTTTGGTATTTTCCTACGACGCCGTTAGTTACTCCCTTAATTTTGACGACGGAAATTGTAGCGATGAATGTTATTTATATCAATCTAGATGCTCGCCTCAAGTTTTCGGTGAATGTTCATAATTAGGTTAGCTAGTGTGCATGGCGCATCATGTATAGCAGAGTTAGTGTGATTTGTTTTAATGAATTGATTTAGAGCTTGTTTATGCGGATCTGTGTAAGTAACATTAAGTGTGTAAATGGATTTAAAATTTAACGTCAAAGTGATTGCATTTTGTGAATATATATGTTAATAATTACCAAATTATATTGTTGGTATATATGTAATGTTTTTAACTTTAAAAAACTAACAAGTAACACTAGCGTATGTAATGTAATACCTTAAGTTTGGTTATAATAGTTATAAACGTATGAAATTTGAAACATATATTTCATATATTCTCGAACGAGTAAGTTACGAGTACGATAAACTTAGAAATATTAGGTATTTAGACGAGCCTTAGGTATAAGAGAAACTGCTTAGTAACAATAATAAAATGTATTATATTATATTTTACGCTACTTCTTTATGATAAAACTTTTTTTTTTTTTGGTTAAAAAATGCAACCACCACGTATCGAACCTAGGATGCGTAGGTTAAGCTCATCTCAACACTATATCTATAATTTTATAAAACTTTATATTTTAAAAGATATAATGAGAAAAACTGTTTGTACATGTATTCTTGATGTCCCTAGCCACATATGTGTTCGTATGTTGTTTTGTGAACGTTTATATGTAATTTGTATGTTTTTATGGTGTTTGGGAACTAAGAGGCGAGTATGATTGGTTTCACATTACTAGCCTTGCTAGTCGTGTGGTCTTTGGCGATTATGGTGGTAGTCGTCGACTATGATTCATAGTCGCCTGTCGAACTTCTAGTCGCCCCTATGGGTTTGGGCTGACTTGTGGAGGGTATAAATAGAAACAATCATTGCCCTAATCATTCAGCTATCATTTCACACATTCCCAAACACCTAGTGCCTCGGTTTCAATGTCTGTAGCTACGTATTGTACACCCACGCTCTGTTTTAATACGATTACAGCTTTGAACCATTCGTGTGTGTGTTTTTGATAACTCGTGAGTGTGTTTGTTGGCGTTTTTGTTATCCAAATGTCATCTAGAGGATTCCTCACTCTAGACAAACCAGCTCGTGATAGTCGGGTTGTCCGAAACTTGAAAATTGCCGGGTCAAAACCGAAATTTGTCAAGTCTCAGAGTGAAAAAGTTTGAAAAATGAAAAATTCTGAGTCGGAAAGTGAAACATCTTCTTAGAACTGAGTAAAAATGCATGTTTTAACGAGTCGAGGGTTAAAAATGTCATTTTGAAAAGTTCAAGGGCATTTTTGGAAAATCAGGGTGGAAACACGACTATGAATGATAATCGTCCAAAAAGGGGGACGACTAGCATCATAATCGTGCAAAAATTCATAGTCGTGTTTGAGGAGACACACGAGTAGGGATTTAAAGCATCAAACCCTAATCGAGTGAAACAGGCCGAGTATGACCATATTCGTGTGAAAAATAGGCGATTAGCTTTTATAATCGTGTAAAAAGTTGCCGAATATCGGTCATAATCGTGTAAATTGGGGGCCGAGTATGAGTGACTATAAATAAGACACTTAGAAAATTTCCATTCATTCTTCACAAAGCCACTGTTATATCAGTCATGTTCTCTCTAAACCACCCTAAATCGAACTCAACATTTTTTTATTTTAGATTGTGGAATATTGTCACTCATCATTAAGGTATTAACATACTGAAAAATCAGATCAAAACAACAAGTTTTAATATGTTTAATCATGGATTTTAAACTTCGAACCCTAACAGACTAAAAGCAATTAATTGACCCATTAAACAGACTTAATAACTAAAAATAATTATTGGGGATTGTCAATCGATACATTTAGAACTTAATGACACAAGAATCATGATCCAAATCAACCCATTGCAGATTTTGAAATTTCAAAATTGGACTGTACTATAGCAGACGACTACGTTTTGTAGTCGTGTGAAATACAAGCGAGTAGCATCATAGTCGTGTGAAAAAAACAGGTGGCTATGATCTAATCGTGTAAAAAACAAGCGACTAGCAATCATAGTCGCCTGTTGCAGACTTTTGGACAATTTTGGCAAAAATTTGCCGTTTTGTCCGATTTCGCATCGTTTTGATATTTATAATGTTTGCTTTGGTGCATCATACCTTATTTTCTTTCGTGGATCCATGAACGTGACGACCTCCATTAATGTCTCCCCAAGCTTGAACCTCTCAGTAAGTTCTTTTGATGTATACTCACCAATACTTATGTTTAGCATTGAATCTTTGCACTTTGAAGGCACCCTCTTCTTTACAATCCGAATTGTCTCAATGATCTCTTTGTCTTCTCTTTCTCTCTTTATGCTTTGAAACCTTGAGAGGGATGGATGAGTGATTTTTCTCTCAATTTCAGGAGGTTTTGGAACATTCTTCTTTTTATCAACGATTTCATCATCTTCCTCTTCCTCCAATTGTATAATCGGGCTATCATCACTATTCCCTTTTTTAAAGTTATGGCACAAACATTGTGATAATGGTTCATCTCGGTTTGCATGGATAAGTTACTTTGAGACTCAATTTTGCTTACTGAACTTGCAAGTTGAGCTATTCGTTGTTCCAAGTTCTGAATGCTAACTTTGGTCTCTCGTTGGAATGCTTAGGTGCTTGTGGATAAAATTTTGACAATGTCTTCCAAAGACATTCCCAAGTTGACTACTTGATGTTGTTGACAAGGTTGGAAATTTTGTTGATCTTGAGCTTGAACTATTTGCGTAAGGTCCTTAGCCTTGGTTAGTTGCATGGCCACTTTTGTTAATTCTGAAATTTGAGTTTCAAGTTGAGAGCTACTAACTTCCTTAACTCCCTATGGCATGTCAACATACCAATATTCTTCTAGTACTGAATGCCTTGTGTCTTTTGCTATAGATGTGATTAAGGCTCTAATTTCAGTTGGGGTTTTGTCATATAAAGTTCTTCCACTAGAGGCATAATTTATCAAACGCCTCTCTAATGGTGCTAGCCCTTCAACAAAGTATTGAAGGAGTCGGTGCTCGGGTAAACCATGTTGTGGGCATCGGGCACACACATTATTAAACCTCCGCCAATAAGTATGTAAATCTTCCCGTTTTGCTTGCTTCATTCCGATTATCTCTTTACGAATGACTGAGACTTTAACATCCGGGTAGTATTTGTTAAGAAATAGTGTTGCGAGTTCATTCCAAGCGGTTATTGACCCCGAAAGTAGGTAATAAAACCAATCTTTTGCCGACTCTTGAAGTGCAAAGGGGAATGCCCTTAGCTTGATTTGATTTTTGGTTACGTTGTGCAGATTCATTCCAGAACAAACAACGTGAAAACCCTTTAGAAACTTGTGAGTATCTTCATTTTTTAAACCTTAGAAACGAGGCAATAGTTGAATGAGTCCAGATTTGAGCCTGAAGTTTTCCATAACAGGGTAATTGATGCAAAGGGATTGTTGGGTAGCACAATGAGTCGCCCACTCCCTAAGAGTTTGTTCGGATGCCATGATAGAATGATATACTTGTACTAAAAAAATATCTTGGCACAAAACGGTTAAATTTGCCATATCCCCGGCAACGGCACCAATTTGTTGGGTGTCGAATCCAACAAATAAATATATGATAAACCTACTAGTATGAGTGAACGTAATTAGGTTCATGTCCTCAGAGATACAGATTAACCAATTATACCAAAACGTTTCTAGTGCAGATACGATTGTTTAAAGGGGGGTTTTGATTTGATAAGAAATGATGAAAACTAAATTAAAAACTAAGACGATTAAACAATTGGGGAATTCAGATATTAAAAACTAATTTCAACACCAGGGCAATTTCTTGATTTGATTCGGCTTACAATCATTCACGGTCACGGTGCAATGATCCTTTTAATTAGTGGTTTGTATCAATACTAGACATCATGCCTTTCGGACATCTACTCCATCTAAAGTCTAATTAAACGCAGTTCGTTGATTAGAGCCAACCCGCTACTCCAAGCTCACGCCGTTCGGATCTTAGCGTGCGGGTTGCGTGACGAAACCGATAACAACCCTAATTCACCCTCAAGTATCGATTATAATTAAACACTCACGCCGTTCAGAATGTTTAACGAGATTATGTGACTCTATAATAATTTTGTGTTCATAGACAAACTCAAAATACTATTTGTTCCTTGTATCAAAAGCTAAAACTTGATTAGGGTTTTAAATATTGATGAACTTTATTAGAAAAATTAATAAGTTGATCAAGTTTATTAACAATCTAATATTTTTCCGGATTGAATCTGTATTACAAACAAGAATCACATAAACAAACCATTCAAAAATAGGATCTCATAACCGTTTTCACATAAGTTTATGAATCAAAATCAAACAAACCCTAGTGTTGAAACTAAAAGGTTCTAGCCAGACATGACGGCTAGATAATCAAGTCAAACAAGAAACAAATCATAAAATAAAGCTTACTAAACAATGAATCCCCAAAAATCCAAATGCTTTCTTCTAATTTATTTTTCAACCGTCGAAGATAATGAATACCCCCCATCCCCCCAAAAATCCAAATGCTTCCTTCTAATTTCTTTTTCAGTCGTCGAAGATAATGAATACCCCCCAACCCCCCCCCCCTTAAAAAATGTCCAGCTCTCCTTTGTTTTTAACTCCTCTCGCCACTTTTTATCAAAGTTTGTTACTTTCCTTTTTTTTTTTTTAAGAATTTCTTTAAAATTATTATTTTTTCGATCCAGCCCTTCTAGTTCTTTCCACGCTATTTGCGACCTAAAACTTTTTTTAAATGATGGCAGTGAAGTCCAAGAAAATTGTGGCTTCGTCTCGTCAATGCTCGCCATTGACTCTTTCAATTCTCCACACCTACAAAATCAACTAAAAACAAACCAAAGTAGATTTCGCCCACCAAAACATGCACTTCACGAAAAATGATGCAATATGTACAATCTAAATGCATAAAACACTCAAACTAGTTACTAAAAGGATGATAAATTATGTCTAAAAATGCAACTAACAAAAGAAAAGAAAAGAAATGTTCAAACCATACCACTCGAAGAAAACTTTGAAATCAAATCAAAAGAGTGCACTTATGTGCACTTCATATCATGTTAGCGTTCATCCTACAATGGAAGAAAGGGAGCAATAAAAGATCAAGATTGGCTTAATTGGATGTAGTCAGTATTAGATATTTGTGACTATAATGGCCACAACAGAGTATGTTTCATCGTGCATTTGTTTAAAGTTGAAGCCCTTTACTGGTAGAACATTGTGGTTTGAACACATGGCAAAGAAAGTGTTGAGGAAATGAACTGGGAGGACTTTGTCCATAAGTTTCTTGCCAAAGTTCGTCCTCCTAGTAAAACTAAGCAATTAGAAGTTGAGTTCTTCGTGTTAAAATTGAGGAATAAAACATATCGAGAGTATGTTACTAGTTTCAATGAGATGTATCGACTAGTTCCTCCCTTTGACACAACCTATGAACAACTGATCAATAGGTTCATCTGGGGTGTCCCCACTGAGATTAGGGTATTTATCAAATCCGAATCCCCCAATACATTTTCATAAATGGTTAAAGCTGGCAGCATTATAGATGGTGAGATGTTATTGTGACAGGCTAAATCTCCTGCACCAAAGAGAAAGTGGGAAGAAAGGAAAGAAAATAATAACAACTTTAAAAAGCCAAAACATTTCCGTAGTGCCAAACTTGCAAACGCTTTCACTTTGGTGAATATTGGTTTCCTTGTCCAAATTGTAAAAAGACAAGTCATGCCCTTCAAGAATGTAAGGAAAAGAAAAAGTGTTTCGAATGTGGCGACCCCAATCACATAAAATATGAATGTCTTGAAGTCAAGAAAAATGATAACCCACAACCAGATCAACCAAGGGAACGTGTATTTCTAATTACTACAGAAGAAGCCAAGAACACTCCAGATGTCATTACAGGTAAGTATCTCAAAAATAATGTATATGCACATGTGATTTGATATTGATTCCAATGTGAGTTTAGTATCAACTACCTTTAAACCTTAGTTGAACTAGGCATCTCCAATAAGTGTATGTTCCTAGCTAGGTCTATAATGTCGTTTTAGTTATGTTTATGTTGGTTAGGTAGCATTTCGTTTATGTTTATATATAACATGTAATGTTCAATGTTTGAGGAGAATGGCTCCAAGCGTAAGAGCCATACGCCTGGACTATCAGGCGTATGAGTCCCTCATTCATCTAGATTGTTGCAGGCTCATGTGGGTTTAGTATAAATACCACACTTAGCCATCTCCTCACCAACCTTTTGCTCTCAAACTTTTCGTGTAACAAAGTCCTGCCAAAATTTCGTTGGAAATCGAATTTGTGTTAAACGTGCATCTTGTGTTGCTTCTAACATCTATCAAACAACCCATGTATTGTTTTCGCCGTTATACGAGTCATACGCACAAGTCACCAACTCTTGTGTTCAGGCTTACACGAGAAATCGGTCGTACACAAAACTTAAGTCATACTTTCATAGTAAAAATGGCTAATGGAAGTCAGAAAGACATAGTTGACATTATTAGAAATTGTAAAATAAGCTTAAACAACCACGCTATTTTGCTATCCCTATAGATCTATTGCCTGTGAAACTTGGATAATCCGACATAGTCATATAGGGATGGACTGGTTGGCACAACGTCATGCAGAAACTGTATGTGACAAAAAGATCGTCCGACTCTGATTACCTAGCGGCAAACGGATAACCGTATGGTGGAAGATTATATCATAGTTTTGCTATGTAAGTTTCGGTGAATTTGTTGAATGGGAATAAATAATGGGACATACAATCCCAAAAGCCAAAGGCAATAACTTTTTTTTTTCTCTTTTAGGTTTTGTTAAAGTATATGCATATGAACATGGGATTGACGCATATCAATAATTTTACTTGTCATATATAACAATACTAGCCGACGCTGATGTAAGATCAATGTGTACTTTTCTTTTGAGTGTGCATTGGTAAGCATAATGGGAGACACGGCGATTTTAAAACTTTGCATATCGTTTTACTTTTTTGTTGTTTGTACAAGTTGAAGATTATAAGATAAGAATTTGACTAGATATGAGAGAAACTTTTAGGAAACTTGGTCAGTTGGTTGGGTATATATTCAAAGGGAGATATGTCTTTTGAATAGTACTCTATTGGAAAATGGCATCAATAGCCTCTTTAATCTTATTTTCTAAGGTATTAATGTTTGTATTTTTTTTGCATGAATGTATAAGGCGTGATTATTTGTACTGTTCAAAAAAATCTAAACAATATGCATCAAATAGCCTACTCAGAAAGGTCTACATTATATATGGTAAGGAATTAAACACATGTTAGAATGATTTAAAATCTTAAAAAATCAAGTCATATTATACAAGTCATATTGGAATTTTTTTGACATATCTACATGACTATATTATTCTCACATCTTGTGGTGTGGTGGTAGAGGTGTTTGGGAGTTAAAGTAGAGGTTGAGAGTTCGAGCCTCATATGAAACAATTTTAAAATGACATGAAAATAAAAGTGTAAAAAATAATAGAGAAAATTAACTGTTAAAAAAAATCTACATGACTATATTCAAAATCACATAAATTTAATTGGTGATATAATTATGAAGTAAATTTAGTGGTATAAGGAATTTCCCATCTTCCCTTAGGCCATGAGGTATACCTTCACACCAAGAGTGTTAACGGTGATGTGGCATGTTAACTTTTATTGTGCACCACTCCCTTCCCATGTTAAGGAGCATTAAATTGTCACTAAGTTAACATGTTAACATGACTTAAAAGAGAGAAAGTTAAGGGATGGGGTAGAGTTAAGGGGCGTTAAACCATTTCCTTGAAGTGAGCTAGTGTGAAAAGAGACAAAATGAAGGATGTGGAATCTAGGTGGAGTTAAAGATGGTTAGAGTATACCCCATGGCCTTACTAACAACAACCATTGACAACATCGATCCGAAGTCAGTTTTTAAACAATTAATTTAATACAACCCCTAAACTATTTTACCCACACTAGAATCTTGCTAAATAATCGCACATGGATTCACTCTATGCTTTCTTCTCTTTTGCGTCAACTATAAGGTAGTGTTTGGTATGATGGAATGAAAGGGGGAATGGAATGGACCATTACAAGGTAATGAAAAATAATGTGTTTGGTTGGCTAAAGGAATGGAATCACCCATTCCACAAGGCATTCCATTCCCTCAAAACAATTCCATCCACCCCCCATGTTTTTTTTTCATTCCATCCCCATTCACCCTTTACTAACAAAAGCATAACCCACCACCACCACCCACCACCACTATCGCCACCACCCACCGCCGCCGCCACCACCCACCACCGCCGTCACCACCCGCCGCCACCACCACCCACCACCGCCGTCACCACCCGCCGCCACCACCACCCACCACCGCCGTCACCACCCGCCGCCACCACCGCTACCAACCACCGCCACCACCCACCACCACCGTCACCACCCACCACCGCCGCCACTCACCACCGCCACCAACCACCACCACCGCCACCACCCACTACCTTCACCCTCCCACCACCGCCACCACCCACCACCGTCACCCACCCACCACCGCCGCCATACAAAACCACCCACCACCGCCTACCACCGTCATCCACCCACCGCCACCTCCACCACCTACCACCATCACTCACCACAATTTCCTTTACGCACCACTACCGCCGCCACCCATCACCGCCGTCTCCTCCACCCACCACCGCCACTACTCACCATTGTCACCCACCCACCATCACCGCCATTCACCTCCACCCATCGCCACCGTTGCCGCCAACCACCACCGTCGTCGCCACCACCTATCACCGCCGTCGCCATCCACCACCACGCTACCGTCACACACCACCACCTGCCATCACCACCACCAACCGCCACCCACCACCACCGCCATCCACCACCGCCACTACTCACCATCGTCACCCACCCACCATTACGACCATCCACCTCCACCTTCCACCGTCACCGCCACCGCCACCGACCACAGCCGCCGCCGCCCACCACCGCCGCTACCACCACATATCACCACCCACCATCACCGCCACTGACCACCACCCACCACCGCCACTAACCATCGATTTTATTCATTCGTTTTTTCTTGTCTATCCAACAACACAAAGTAATGTTTTGTTTCATTCCCACATGACAACCAAACAAGACATGGAATGGTAATGATCCATTCCATTACCTTGTCCATTCCATTACCTCGTCCATTCCATTCCCCCATCCATTCCATTACCCCATACCAAACAGACCCTAAAGCTTTTTCCTCAATCAATCCACATTCCCCGATCGAAAACTTTTTTCAGGCCCAAGAAACGCGGGTTTGGTGTTCTTGTTGTTACCGCTCAACCCCGCATGATGCAGAGAGTGCAATAGTGCAATCCAGGTACCCTAAAAATCGTATTCGAAAACGTTGTCGTGTATGACCCTTAAATTGTCTTAAAATATAGAGATTATTTTAAGTCATAACTAATGCACAGCCAGTTGTGTATATGTATTGTAACAAAATTTTGCATTGAATTTAGTTTGCCAACTCAAATTGAAAAAAATAAAAAACAATACACTTAAGTCAAATAACTTAATGTATCTTCACGGACATAAATATACCACTGTGACTATCCAACTAAAAAAACATATAACGTAATCAAAACCGGACCCAAAAGTATGTGTAAAGATTGTAAACTGACGATGTAATGACCTCTTTACACGATATATATGTTATAAAGTAAACACCTTTCGACTAGTTGTATATTACAATATTGCCCTCATGGTGCATCCATAAAACCCTCCTTCGTCAATTCAAACTTCCATATCATTCGTTATCCCCCCAAAAAAAAAACATACTCGTATCTATCTCTCCTAAGAGAAAAATGGACCTCAACTGCACCATGAACACCATTGAAGGAAGACCATCTAACTTCTCTGAATGTTCGTCGCTTTCATCCGTCTCTGACCACGAAGAGTTTACACAAACGGACAGCCATAGAGGCAGCATAAGCTGCAGCCGAAACTGGAAAAGGCTAATAAAAAAGTTGGTTAAAGAAAGCAAGAAAAGTTTGTATGGTTCATCGAAGCCTTCGGTATTCTCTTATGACGCCGTTAGTTACTCACTAAATTTCGATGAAGGAAATCGTAGCGGTGATTATTGTTTAGGTGAATGCTAGTAAGGTTAGTCAGCGTGGTGGCATTGTGTACAGGAGATTCAACGCAATAGATGTAGTCAATTTGTACTTTAGAATTTTAGATGCGTAAATGAAATCTAAGGATTAGATAGTTTACTCACATATGCAATTCATAATTTGTTTAGTATCAATGCATTTCAACATTTGTTTTTGAAATTGAGGTATTGCACTACAAGGAACGGGACCTTTAGCGGTGACGCCCGTCGTCGCTAAAGGTATACTATTAGCGGCGACAAGACTTTCTAGTCTTTCTAGTCTCAATATGTAATAACATACAAATATAAACACACATACACTCATACATACATACATACACTCATACATACATATACTCATACATGCATACACGCATACATACATACATACACTCATACATACACATACTCATACACTAATGCATACACATACTCATACATACATACATACACTCATACATTCACATACTCATACATACATACACGCATACATACATACACTCATACATACACATACTCATACACTCATGCATACACATACTCATACATACATACATACATACACTCATACATACACATACTCATACATACACTCATGCATACATACATACATACTCATACATACATACACGCATACATACATACATACATACATACATACATACATACATACTCATACATACATACACGCATACATACATACACTCATACATACATATACTCATACATACATACACTCATACATACATATACTCATACATACATACATACACACATACATACACGCATACATACATACATACATACACTCATACATACATATACTCATACATACATATACTCATACGTACATACATACATACACACACACATACATACATACATACATACATAAAAATTAAAAAAAACAGAAAAAAATATAAGAAAACAGAAAAAAATAAAAAATCAAAAAAATCATAAAAAAATAAAAAAAACAGAAAAAATAAAAAAAAACAGAAAAAAATATAAAAAACAAAATACATACCAAAATACACACATGTATGTACATATATACCTACTTACACACACACATATATATATATACAAACCTAACTAAAGCATAAAAATTTAAAAGAAAAAACTAATTTGCGGCGGCGACTAACCTTTAGCGGCGGCAACTAAATCTTTAGTGGCGACAAACCTCGCGTTCTTCCCCGAATCGGTCCTTTCCTACAAACACAAACAAATTATCAAAAAATAATAAAAAAAAATTAACCTAAAAACAAAAAAAAAATGAATAAAAAACTGAAAATAAAAAATAAAATAGAAAAAAAAGAAAAAAAAAGAAAATAAACAAAAACCAGAAAAAAAGAAAAGAAAACTGAAAAAACAAATAAAAAACAGAAAAAAAAAAATAAAAAAAACAGAAAAAAAATGAAAAGAAAATAAAAAGAAAAAATAGAAAATAAAATAAAAAAACGAAAAAAAATACTTACGGGTTGCTCGGAGGCTTGTTTGTGCAGCGGTGGTGGTGGTTCAGAGGTTTGTGCAGAGGAGGGTTGAGGGAGGTGGTGGTGGTTCGGAGGTGGGTTGTGCAGCGGAGGGCAGAGGGCAGAGGTGGTTCGGAGGTGGTGGTGTAGGTTGCTCGCTTGTGGTGGGGCTCAGTGGTGGAGGGGGTTGCTCGGTGATGGTGGTGGTTAAATTGAGGGAGAATGAGGGAGAAGGAAAGAAGAAAGAGAGGGAAAGAAGAGGAGATCAAAGAAGAAGGAGTGAGAGAGGTGGCAGGGTGAAAAAGAAGAAGAGTCGAAAGAAGCTGGAAGCAGAACTAGAGTTTTGGGTGAAAAAGAAAGAGAGGGAAAGAAGAAGAGGAAAGGCGGGTATGTTAAAAGTTTTGGCAGGGCTTTTGGCGGAGACGGTGTCGCCACTAATAATAATGACGAGGTTTTTTCTTGACCGTTGATCTTATTTTGATCAATGGTTAGATTAAAATAGGCCTTTAGCGGCGACGCTTTGGCGGGTCGCCTCTAAAGGTGTCGCCGCTAAAGGACAAATTTCTTGTAGTGTCGGATTTTAATAATCCCAAGTTTCACCTGTTGGCCGATAATAATCCCTACTTCAAAAATTCCCAATAATAATCCCAACTTTCAAACTTTTGGCCTCTGATAAACCTTTTTTAACAGAGGACTAACCGGGTTAGTTCCTGCTGACGTGGACGCTGACTGGACTTGCTGACGTGTACAACTTAGATGACGTGGCATTTTATTATTATTATTATTATTATTATTATTATTATTATTATTATTATTATATCATTATTATCAGTTTATATAGAGACATAAACGATCAAACAAAAAAAAACATAACACCCCCAAAATCAAACACCCAACAAGAACCCTAACAGATCATCAACTCAAAACCTTCACATCAAAATCAAACCCCAAAATCAAATAATGAGCTCATTGTCATACCCTCAAATTTCCACTGCGGGGTTTATACCGCGAGACACATGACAAACCAGGATCCCATAGCCATAAGTCACATGAACGAACTCTAAATGCCCAAACCATTTAGTTCGTTTTCAAAAACCAAGTTTAGTTAAGCTGCGGAAGCGTAAACCAAATTTAAACCTTTTAAAAACCATGCGCAAAACAACGCGCCCAAATTAAAACCATATGAAAGAAAAGGTAAAAGCATAATATGTAATTTATGTGTATGCCCAAGACCCCAAATGCAGTGAAGTGTACAGTGCATTCTAATCCTGGCACCGGAAGCTAACTACCTGCAAAAGCATGTAAATCGTGTGTCAACATAAAGCTGGTGAGTTCACAAAGTCAAGTAATTGAGTATGTAAATGTGCTGGTTTCCAAAACCACGTAAACAAGTAAATTGAGTTGGTTCCTAGAACCATGTAACCACTAGTTCGTCGCATGTCAAGGGTAGCTAGCCCATTCATGATAACTAACACCGAATATACCGAACTGCTATGTACGTGTAGCCACAAATGTGAGCCGCATGCCTGACATCATTGTCTATCCACAATGATAAAGTTCGTTAAGTTATAGTTCACGCCCGTGCTCCCCGAGCCGGTGTGAGGTTTGTAAGACCTAATAGCGCTATCAACTAATAACCCGCTTGCCATAACCCGGCAACTCATTCGGTACGTGAGGACTTACAGATGATAGAGTTGGTTTAGTTCATCAAGGACACAGTTTGCGAACTAGTAAAAGCCGACCCACACAAGGATCCATAGCATCCCAACCCGGGATGTGTAAGTAGTCCCAAACCGGACTAGAAAAATGTTAAGTAATTTGTCTCAAACCTGAGACGCATGCTTTTGAGAAAAAGGGTAATGAAACTCACCTTAGTGTGCAAGCAAAAGAAATCCAAACCGCAAGTAAAGTATGTTATCGACTCCCTAACATAAGTGTCACTAAGTAAGTATAGGCGTAATATCATTACACCATATAACTCGTTTGTCCAAGGCGTTTAAACGTTCAAAAGTGTGTAGGTGACACCTAGTGATTCTACATGCAATAGTAAACCCTACGGACTCGTTGGTGAATATGTTGGTTATAATTAGTTTTTACATTCCATATGCGTCTCATACAAGTGCCCGTTCAGTTACACATCAATTACATAACACCTATGACTTCAATTAATCACATAATCACATAATACACAATCTGTGTTTTTAGGACAGATTGTGCGTCATCAAAACTAATTTATTTAAAATAGTTAATCAGTGAGTTAATCTCCCAAATTTTTACTGAATATTCTTTGGGATTCACTTAACAACCCCTATTTTTTCTTTGTCTTAAATCCAAACAAAGAAATAATTAAAATTCGTTCAACACAGCTATGATCAGAAAACTTTCATAACAGGTCAGTTTGGTAGAAAAATTCCCAAAAATTGTGTATTCATTCAACCGGGATGAATCCACTTGAAAAACTCAAGTTACTCCAATGTTAACCTTCTGTAAAAATTTCATAACTCAACTCTTTATAAAACTCGAGTTATGATGACTCAAAGTCGACTCAGTTTGTTAACCCGAAATTCTGATATGACCTATTTTCAAAGAAAATTCCAAAAACGACTCAACCGACGTCCAAATCACTTGATTTTACTCATTATGAAAAGCTAAGACCAGGTGTGATTTAACCATGCAAGGAAAATACCAAAATCAATATGTTAAAGTCATGTTACAGCCCCTATAAGTTCATCTAATCATTCTGTCCAGATTTTAGTTACGCCTAAATCTTTCTTTAAACGACTACCGTGTGCATGCAAACAATCAACAATCATCAATAACCATTACCAAACATTCCTAATACCTATTGTGATCAGATTCTATCATTATACATGCAAAGATTACAACTTTAGTGATCAAATCTTCAACAACTTGCGCAACAAGTAACCTATGATATTACTAATCGCCTATCATCATGTTTAATTTGTTTAATCTTCAAAAACCTCAAGTTTTAATAATTATCAAAAGCTTTTAGACCTGGACAAACCTTGTTATATGATTTTTATAACATAAAAATAAGATTAAAGCGTAAAGGATTAAGGATTATACCCCAAGCTCTTCGATACAATCAACCGAACGCCTTTGGAGCTTCCCAATCGATGTTCTTGAGCCTTAGCAGGTTGTTTGGGGTTAATAATTCGTAGGTAGGGCAGTAGGGACGATTAGGGTTTGTGTTTTGGTGTTACAAGAGGCTTAAGGTTGTTTAAATAGGTGTTTAAGGCGGTTTAGAAACGTCAGGTACCGGTGAGCGGGCCGCTCGCTCCCTGTGAGCGGCCGCTCACAGGGCCTTGGCCCGCGTGGGTGGCCCGTTTCGTCACCCGACGTGTTTTCCTTCGAAGTTTTCGCTATTTTGGACCGTAATAAGTGTAACCCCATGTGTTAAGACCCCAATCATCCTCATGGTCCACCTTTAACGATTCTTATTAACGTATTCGGTTTAAGTTCACATAATCACATATGGTTTGCACATAGTTTCACCGAGTATCACAGAAGCACGTAATCGCAATCAATCCAAATCACTTAACTCACAATTATTAAACTTCCTTATTCACCAACGTCCGAGGTTCACCAATCATGTGTACAGTCTGGTAATTCCTTGAATTACCACCTTATGCACTTATTAACATACAACTATGTAACGTGTGTCCTATCTAGCTAACCCTAGTTAAGTATAATGCAAGGAACATAACTAGAGTTTAGTTAAAGTGAGAACCTGAAATTGCGGGGTATCACATCATCCCCAAGTGGAAAAGAATTTCATCCCGAAATTCAGTAAGTAAATAATAAAGCCAGCTAGAAAAGTGTGCGCTTGGTTCCCGGATGTCACATCATCCCCAAGTTGAAAGGAATTTCGCCCCGAAATTCACTTTGAAAGAGTTGCTTTATGTTTAGCGTTCAATCTATGTTCAGGTTCAGGTTCAGAAAAGATGTAACACCCCAACCGATGGCGGAAACATCGGGGTGCCACGTATTGATGATTGTTTTCAGTAGCACATGGTATAATATAAATTTTAAATAATTTATTCAAACATAATATCCAAAAAGTGAAATAACGTCTAAGAAATTCAAATACATAACATCAAATAATAACTTCAAAAACTTCAAATAAACTTCAAGATAAATCCTCATGCTAACTCAAGCCTCAGCTTCATTGTTACCTGAAACATGTTAATTTTGAAAGTATTTTGGGTCAACATAAGTTGGTGAGAATTACATAGGTTTTTGATGATAAAATGAATAAAATGTTGTGCAATTCATGTGTCATGTTAATCTAGCCCATATGTGAGAACATATTAGAAATAAATCGAGTGCATAATCAACCCTGTTGACTGTTATAAAATGATACATACCATACACTTATGGTCCCAATGAATATGTTATGCGATAACAAACACCCACGTAACCTTTGTAGGAGGCACGTATCCGGGTGGGATTGTCAGTCCAATAGATCTATCAATGTATACCGTCGGCTGATCAATGTTAATGATTATGCTAGAATGGTGCTTACTCTAATCATGCTCAAGACAATATGCAACATAGAAAACACATAGACACATTGATGATTGAATTGCAATGAAAATGTTATAACATGTTTCACCCCAAAAATGGTGATAAATAAAAGGGGCTATGTAAACTCACCTTAGCAAATGTTAACTTGTTGAAAAGATATGATAATTGTGTTGCCCAAAGTGATTTCCAAATATCACCCTATAATAAGGTAATATGTAATAAGTCTAAGTCTAACTAACTAATGAGTGTATCCTAGGGTTTCGATTTGGGGATAATCAATTGTTAAAATTTAAATTAAAATGTTTAATTAATAAAGGAAAATTGGATAATTAATGGAAGATAGTCTTTTTATAAAATTTGAATTTTGAGTGAGCACATTAAAGTGTTTGAAGCAATAAAATAATTTTTATAAAATTATTTCATTTAAAATAGATTTTTAAATCTATTTATTTATAAATAGCCAATTATTAACTTTAATATTCAAAAATACTAAAATTAAAGAAATCTTATTTTAAAAATCATAATTCTGTTCTAAATGATTAAAAATAATTTGTATAAAATTTTGGTGCAAAAATGATGAGAATTGGATTTATTATGAATTAATTATGATTAAATCTAACAAAAATTGATTAAAAATATAAAATAAATGATTTTACTGAATTAAAAATTATTTCAGTAAAGTTTAACTTTATAAAAAGTTAGGATAATTTTTGGGGAATTTAATAAAACTGTTTTGATATAATAATGGATTTTTATAAATATAATAGTATAAAAATGATTTAATTATTATAATTATTAAATAAATGAATTTCTGAAAAATAAAAATTACAATTAAAACCTTTATATCAGATTAAACAATTATAATTTTTTTAGAATTTATAAAATAGTTTTGGTATTTTAAAAAGAATTTAAAAGATTAATAGGATTTAATATATATATATATAATGTAATTGTTTTGTTTAAAAAGAAAAGAAAAGAAAAGAACAAAAACCCGGTCAGAGCCGGGACTCGAACCCGGGTGACCTGTGTGAAGGGCCAGAGTCACAACCACTTGGCCTAGGCCGGTGGTTGTGATGTTTCTGGTTTCAAATTAAATAAATATACACACGCGAATCAAGTTTATCCCCAATTATAACACGATGAACCCTAATTTTACAATTGAATGATTCAGACAACAATAGCCCGATTAATGTTAGGGCTATTGTTGCTGGAATGCCGATGAACTAAACCCACAAAAGAAAACATACTCACAGTGTGGTATTGATGTTGATAGTCGGGTCAAAGAGAAAGTCAACCACGAGCAAAATAATCAATATCAGAGTGAATTAGAGTGAAATAGAGATTGAGAGAGAGTTGTGAGCGATTTGCCAAGACTCGCAGACCATCTATATATACTAGAGGATTAGGGTTAGGGTTAATTAGAAGGTTTGACTTTCAATTGAATGTTACGCGTATAATTGAATAAAAAGTCAACAATTGACGTGTTATTGACGTGTAATTGTGTTGTAATAGGCCGGTCCTTACACGAATTTACCAATTATAGTTCAATTACGCGTTAAAACTTTGGATTGATCATCAAGGCAACCCACAGTTGACTTTCCTTGTCAACTGTGAGGTTTTAAGTGTGTGTATATATTTAATATGTGTCCGGGTTTTATCAAAACAGAAGTCCAGCCCAGTTGGTTTGTGCACTTGTGTGGCCCGGCCTTGGCGCGGGTTCGATTCCCGGCCAAAGCAAGGTTTTATTTTTTGATATAATTATACAAAACACACATATATATAATATTATATATAGTATTAGGGTTCTATAATCGCGACAAAAATAATAAATGCGAATATTAAATGGAAACTTGACGTTTTATTAATGTCATGCGTAACGTACAAGTATTAATTGCGTAATGTTACAGTCTCCCCTACTTTTAGGAACTTCGTCCCGAAGTTGGAGTTGGAGAGTCTGGTGGAAAAAGATGCGGATACTTCGACTTCATCTGGTCTTTACGTTCCCAAGTGAACTCTGGGCCTCGTTTAGATTCCCAACGAACCTTAACGATCGGAATACGACTGCGCTTGAGTTTCTTGACTCCAGTGTCAACAATCTCGACGGGTTTCTCGATAATGTGCATGCTTTCATCAATTTGCACATCCTCAAGAGGAACATGAAGGTTCTCATCTGCTAAGCATTTCTTGAGATTCGAAACATGGAAGGTCGGATGAACATTGCTTAGCTCAGGTGGAAGCTCAAGTCTGTAAGCCACTTTCCCAACTCTGTCAAGAATTTTGAAGGGGCCTACGTATCGAGGAGCTAGTTTTCCCTTTCTACCGAAACGAATAACTCCTTTCCAAGGGGATACCTTAAGTAGCACAAGGTCCCCAACTTGAAATTCCAAGGGTTTACGACGTTTATCAGCATAACTCTTTTGGCGACTTCTAGCCTTGAGAAGATTATCCTGAATAAGCTGGATTTTGTCTGTGGTTTCCTGGATTAGTTCGGGTCCAGTGATACGAGCTTCACCAACCTCAGTCCAACAGACAGGAGAACGACATTTCCGACCATAGAGTGCCTCAAAAGGAGCCATGTTAATGCTGGCGTGATAACTGTTGTTGTATGAAAACTCAACCAAGGGAAGATGAGAATCCCATGCGCCACCAAAATCGATGACACATGCCCTGAGCATGTCCTCAAGTGTCTGGATGGTTCGTTCAGTCTGGCCATCCGTCTGAGGGTGATAAGCAGTGCTCAGGTTCAACTTAGTACCCAAAGCATCTTGTAGAGATCCCCAAAAGTGAGAGGTGAAACGACCATCGCGATCAGAAATAATATCCAAAGGTATACCGTGTCGACATACGATTTCACTTACGTACATCTTTGCCAACCTTTCCACAGAATACTTCTCGCGAATAGGTAGAAAGTGAGCTGACTTGGTCAAACGATCGACGATTACCCAAATACTGTCAAAACCTTTGGGTGTGCGAGGGAGTTTGGTGATGAAATCCATAGCTATGCTCTCCCATTTCCAGACAGGAATCTCTGGTTGTTCAAGCATACCAGATGGTCGTTGATGTTCAGCCTTAACCTTGGAGCAAGTGAGGCATTTTGCAACGAATAGAGCAATGTCTTTCTTCATACCAGGCCACCAATAAGAATAACGAAGATCTTGATACATCTTGTCAGCTCCAGGATGAATAGAATAACGAGACTTATGAGCCTCGTTCATGAGAAAAGTACGAAGATCATCACGGTCGGGAATCCACAGTCGGTTAAGGAAATAAAGGAGACCATCGGGTTTGGTTTCAAGTTGAGTCTCAGCACCACAAGACATTTCATCGTACATGTTACCTTGGGTGACTGAGGTGTGTTGAGCCTGGAGAATGCGATCTTGAAGATCAGTACGAACTCTAGCACATTGGAGTTTGATACGCTCTTTACGACTAAGTGCGTCGGCCACAACATTCGCTTTGCCAGGATGGTAGCGAATTTCGCAATCATAGTCGTTAAGTAATTCAACCCAACGTCGTTGCCTCATGTTAAGATTCTTTTGGTCGAAGACATGTTGGAGACTTTTGTGGTCCGTGAACACCACACATTTGGTCCCGTAGAGATAATGTCTCCAAATCTTGAGTGCAAAGACAACAGCGCCTAATTCAAGATCATGGGTGGTATAATTTTTCTCGTGAGTCTTGAGTTGTCGAGACGCATAAGCAATAACCTTTCCTCGTTGCATGAGAACACAACCAAGACCTTGGTTCGATGCATCACAGTAGACCATGAAATCATCATTACCATCAGGTAGGGATAAGACAGGAGCTTCACAGAGTTTCAGCTTAAGAGTTTCAAATGCTTCCTCTTGCTTAGGTCCCCACTCATAGGGTTTACCCTTGTGAGTTAAGGTAGTGAGAGGAACAGCGATCTTGGAGAAATTGGCGATGAATCGACGATAATAACCAGCCAACCCAAGAAAAGAACGGACTTCTGTTGGAGTGGTAGGAACACTCCAATTCTTCACAGCTTCGATCTTTGCAGGATCAACATGAATTCCGTTCATATCAATGACATGTCCCAAAAATTGAACTTCCTTAAGCCAAAATTCACATTTTGAGAACTTGGCGTACAGTTGTTCTTTCTTTAGGAGACTCAAGATAGAGTGAAGATGTTGCTCGTGATCGGATTTTGATTTAGAGTAAATCAAAATATCATCGATGAAAACGATCACGAATTTGTCGAGATAGGGTCTACAAACCCGATTCATCAAATCCATAAATACTGCGGGAGCATTGGTCAACCCAAAAGGCATAACCATGAATTCATAGTGACCGTAGCGAGTGCGAAAGGCCGTCTTGGGAATATCTTCATCGTGGACTCTAAGCTGATGGTAACCAGAACGGAGATCAATCTTCGAGAAATGCGTTGCTCCTTGAAGTTGATCGAAGAGATCGTCAATCCTAGGGAGTGGATAACGATTCTTGATGGTGAGTTTGTTGAGTTCACGGTAGTCAATACACATCCGAAGAGAACCATCCTTCTTTTTAACGAATAAGACAGGGGCTCCCCATGGAGAAGAACTAGGGCGAATGAACCCTTTATCAGAAAGTTCCTGTAATTGACTAGCAAGTTCTTGCATCTCAGAGGGTGCAAGACGATAAGGAGCTTTAGCAATAGGATTAGCACCAGGAACAAGATCAATACGAAACTCCACTTGTCGAGCAGGAGGCAAACCAGGTAAATCCTCTGGAAAGACTTCAGGATAGTCTCGAATAATAGGAATGTCTTGGATACTTTTGCCTTTGTCCTTCTTCTCTATCACGTTAGCTAAGAAGGCTGTATACCCCTTTCGTAAGTACTTTTGGGCAGTAGTACAAGACATAAGCTTAAGCTCACCACAGGGTTTCTCACCATAAATCTTCAAAATCTCACCAGATTCGAGAGGAATGCGGATGACTTTCTCGAAGCACAGAATTTCGGCACGATGAGTTGACAACCAGTCCATGCCTACTATAACATCAAAACTACCAAGATGCATAGGGATGAGATCGATAGGGAAGGTATGATCATCGAGATTCAACAAGCAGTTACGAATAATAGAACCGATCGAAATAGACTTCCCGTTAGCTACCTCTACCACAAAAGGGTCTTCTAGATTAGTGTGGGGTAAGTTAAGTAAAGGTTCAAACTTCAGTGACACGAATGACTTATCAGCTCCTGAATCAAATAATATGGATGCATAGTGGTTATTAATGAGAAACGTACCATTCACCACTTCGTTGTTGTCACGAGCCTGGTTAGCGTTGAGATTGTAGGCGCGACCTCGAGCACCTTGGTTCTGGTTGCGGTTCTGGTTTTGGTTTTGGTTCTGGTTTTGGTTCTGATTTTGGTTTTGGTTACGGTTACGGTTAGGGCAGTTGTTGATGTAGTGATTAGGGTTACCACACTCGTAGCATTGACCACGAGTGGGCCTGTTGTTTTGTTGGTTGGGAGCTGGGTTGTTGTTGTCTTGGGCAGCAGGAGATCGACAGACGTTCACCAGGTGACCATATCTTTGACACTTAGTACAAAATCGACATGGCACCTGTGTGGGATGGTGGTACTTGCAAGTGTTGCACAGAGGGTGAGGTCCGGTGTATGGTTTCTTGGCTGGGTTTTGGGCAGCAGGTGGAGTAGCAGCGACCATATAGTTTCTAGCCTTGCGCTTCTTGTTGCTTGAGGTCTCAGGCTTGACTTCAATTACAGGCTGTGGAGTATCTTTGGCAGTAGTCTTCTTGGTGCCCTTGCGAACTAGAGTACCGTTCTTCACGTGATTATCAGTAAGAGTGGCCGCTAGACGTTTGGCCTCTTCCAGAGTTGCAGGATTTCTACCCCAAACAGTGTCCTGGATTTGCATGGGCAGACCACCGATGTACTTCTCGATGGCTACCGGCAGAGGAGTAACCTTGTGAGGCAACAATAAGCTAAGCTCATGAAAGCGGGTGTTGTAGGCAAGATTTTCCCCACTATCTTGAGCCAAGGTGTGGAACTCATCCTCAAGCTTTTTAACTTCATTGCGAGGACAGAACTCCTCCTTCATGATCTCTTTGACCTGGTCCCATGTCATAGCAAGAGCAACCTCGGCCCCACGAGTACGCTTTTCTTCATTCCACCAAGTGAGTGCTCGTTTATGGAGAACACTCATGGCGTAACGAACCTTGAAGTTGTTGGGGCACTCACTGTTGATGAAGGTATTTTCAATACCCTCAAACCATTGGAGAAGTCCAGTAGCTCCTTCTTCACCGCTGAACTTTGGAGGGTTACAAGAGTTGAAATGTTTAAGGGTGCAAGCTTGGGGTCCATTACCATTGCCATTGCCATTCCCATTGTTGTGACCATTCCCGTTGCCGTTCAATTGGATGACCTGAGCAAGTAAGTTGGGAACCAGAGTTGCGATTTGCTGCGCCATTTGTTGAGAAATGATCGCAGCCAGTTGAGCATCGACCCCATTAGTGTTGTGACCAGGACCTTGTTCATGACCATGGTTGTCACTACCTTCATCGTGGTTCTCACCAGTGCTGTTGCGAGTGCTGCGACGAGGAGGCATGATCTGTAATAGACACAATGAAATGAATGAGAGTTTATATAAGGAATGTAATCATTTATTCATTAATTAAAACGAATAAACGAAAACGTTGACTTATCAAAGATTCTAAATTCTAATAACATATGAAGACATGCTTTAGCCTATAAGTGAACACTCATCCCGAGAATTCCCAGGTAGGCATCCGGGTCCCTCGTCTGATTGGGATATATGCGCAATGCCAGCCTAGACAGAAGACTCAGAATACAGGCGTTCACCCTTCCAGATTGCACGTGTTCGTTATTAAAATCTAGAACTTCGACGGGATCTCAAGGGGGTTCAGGTTAAACCTGAGGATTTTGTCCTATTAATCTAATGGTGGATCAGGATTGCAGCAGACAATTAAGAGTAGTCACAAGTAGGTTTAAGGCATAGGATAAGGATAGGATTAGGGAAGCAATTAGGGTTACAAGTAGGAGAAGCAAGTACTGTTTTAGTCCCTAAGGTTATAGTCTAGATTATTTCTAATAACCTAATTCCCTATAACCAAGGCTCTGATACCAATCTGTAACACCCCAACCGATGGCGGAAACATCGGGGTGCCACGTATTGATGATTGTTTTCAGTAGCACATGGTATAATATAAATTTTAAATAATTTATTCAAACATAATATCCAAAAAGTGAAATAACGTCTAAGAAATTCAAATACATAACATCAAATAATAACTTCAAAAACTTCAAATAAACTTCAAGATAAATCCTCATGCTAACTCAAGCCTCAGCTTCATTGTTACCTGAAACATGTTAATTTTGAAAGTATTTTGGGTCAACATAAGTTGGTGAGAATTACATAGGTTTTTGATGATAAAATGAATAAAATGTTGTGCAATTCATGTGTCATGTTAATCTAGCCCATATGTGAGAACATATTAGAAATAAATCGAGTGCATAATCAACCCTGTTGACTGTTATAAAATGATACATACCATACACTTATGGTCCCAATGAATATGTTATGCGATAACAAACACCCACGTAACCTTTGTAGGAGGCACGTATCCGGGTGGGATTGTCAGTCCAATAGATCTATCAATGTATACCGTCGGCTGATCAATGTTAATGATTATGCTAGAATGGTGCTTACTCTAATCATGCTCAAGACAATATGCAACATAGAAAACACATAGACACATTGATGATTGAATTGCAATGAAAATGTTATAACATGTTTCACCCCAAAAATGGTGATAAATAAAAGGGGCTATGTAAACTCACCTTAGCAAATGTTAACTTGTTGAAAAGATATGATAATTGTGTTGCCCAAAGTGATTTCCAAATATCACCCTATAATAAGGTAATATGTAATAAGTCTAAGTCTAACTAACTAATGAGTGTATCCTAGGGTTTCGATTTGGGGATAATCAATTGTTAAAATTTAAATTAAAATGTTTAATTAATAAAGGAAAATTGGATAATTAATGGAAGATAGTCTTTTTATAAAATTTGAATTTTGAGTGAGCACATTAAAGTGTTTGAAGCAATAAAATAATTTTTATAAAATTATTTCATTTAAAATAGATTTTTAAATCTATTTATTTATAAATAGCCAATTATTAACTTTAATATTCAAAAATACTAAAATTAAAGAAATCTTATTTTAAAAATCATAATTCTGTTCTAAATGATTAAAAATAATTTGTATAAAATTTTGGTGCAAAAATGATGAGAATTGGATTTATTATGAATTAATTATGATTAAATCTAACAAAAATTGATTAAAAATATAAAATAAATGATTTTACTGAATTAAAAATTATTTCAGTAAAGTTTAACTTTATAAAAAGTTAGGATAATTTTTGGGGAATTTAATAAAACTGTTTTGATATAATAATGGATTTTTATAAATATAATAGTATAAAAATGATTTAATTATTATAATTATTAAATAAATGAATTTCTGAAAAATAAAAATTACAATTAAAACCTTTATATCAGATTAAACAATTATAATTTTTTTAGAATTTATAAAATAGTTTTGGTATTTTAAAAAGAATTTAAAAGATTAATAGGATTTAATATATATATATATAATGTAATTGTTTTGTTTAAAAAGAAAAGAAAAGAAAAGAACAAAAACCCGGTCAGAGCCGGGACTCGAACCCGGGTGACCTGTGTGAAGGGCCAGAGTCACAACCACTTGGCCTAGGCCGGTGGTTGTGATGTTTCTGGTTTCAAATTAAATAAATATACACACGCGAATCAAGTTTATCCCCAATTATAACACGATGAACCCTAATTTTACAATTGAATGATTCAGACAACAATAGCCCGATTAATGTTAGGGCTATTGTTGCTGGAATGCCGATGAACTAAACCCACAAAAGAAAACATACTCACAGTGTGGTATTGATGTTGATAGTCGGGTCAAAGAGAAAGTCAACCACGAGCAAAATAATCAATATCAGAGTGAATTAGAGTGAAATAGAGATTGAGAGAGAGTTGTGAGCGATTTGCCAAGACTCGCAGACCATCTATATATACTAGAGGATTAGGGTTAGGGTTAATTAGAAGGTTTGACTTTCAATTGAATGTTACGCGTATAATTGAATAAAAAGTCAACAATTGACGTGTTATTGACGTGTAATTGTGTTGTAATAGGCCGGTCCTTACACGAATTTACCAATTATAGTTCAATTACGCGTTAAAACTTTGGATTGATCATCAAGGCAACCCACAGTTGACTTTCCTTGTCAACTGTGAGGTTTTAAGTGTGTGTATATATTTAATATGTGTCCGGGTTTTATCAAAACAGAAGTCCAGCCCAGTTGGTTTGTGCACTTGTGTGGCCCGGCCTTGGCGCGGGTTCGATTCCCGGCCAAAGCAAGGTTTTATTTTTTGATATAATTATACAAAACACACATATATATAATATTATATATAGTATTAGGGTTCTATAATCGCGACAAAAATAATAAATGCGAATATTAAATGGAAACTTGACGTTTTATTAATGTCATGCGTAACGTACAAGTATTAATTGCGTAATGTTACAAAAGAGGTGTGGGTATTTGAGCCGCATTTGATCTATGCGCTCCCACGTATATTCCGGTCCTAGACAGGAATTTCATCGTACCTTAACAATAGGTATAGTGTTTTGTTTAAGTTTCTTGACGCCCCGCTCAAGAATCTCCGCTGGTTCTTTCATGAACCGTTTTTGATCGTCCACCTGGATCTCTTCCAGTGGCACCATCAGTGTTGTATCCAACAGGCATTTCTTTGTATTTAATACGTGGAGTACATCGCGTACCCCATTAAGTTCATTAGGCAGGTTCAACCTGTAAGTTGCTGGACCAATCCATTCGACAACCTCGAATAGTCTAACGTATCGCGGGTTCAACTATCCCCGTTTTCCAAAGCGTATCACCCCCTTCCAAGGTGACACCTTCAATAGAACCTTGTCCCCAACCTGGAACTCCAAAGGTATCGTACGCTTATCAGCGTAACTTTTCTGTCGGTCACAAGCAGCAGCCATCCGGTTTCTGATTTGCACTACTTCTCAGAAGTTTCGTGCATGAGTTCGGGACCTGTTAGCTGGTTATACCCAACCTCAGTCCAGCAGATGGGAGACCTACACTTGCGTCCATAAAGTGCCTCAAAAGGCGCACACTGTATCGAAGTGTGGTAGTTGTTGTTATAAGAGAATTCAATCAAAGGCAAGTGCTTATCCCAACTGTTGCCAAAATCCACCACGCATGCTCGTAGAAAATCTTCCAATGTTTGGATGGTATGTTCACTCTGTCCATCCGTCTGTGGGTGATAGGCTGTGCTCATATCTAGGCGAGTTCCCAAAGCGTTTCGGAGTGTAGTCCAGAAATGAGAAGTGAATCGCGCATCGCGATCAGATATAATAGAAGTAGGCACCCCATGCCTAGAGACTACCTCCTTGATGTAGAGATATGCTAGTATCTCCAGCGAGTCCGTTTCCTTTATTGCCAGAAAGTGTGCCGATTTGGTTAAACGATCCACGATAACCCAAATCATGTTATGGCCCGTTGTCGTTCTAGGAAGCTTTGTGATAAAATCCATAGAAATCCCACCCCATTTCCACATAGGGATTTCTGGTTGCTGGAGTAGGCCTGAAGGTTTCTGATATTCAATCTTAACCTTCGCACAAGTCAAGCACTTACTAACATAAGTGGCTATTTCAGCTTTCATGTTTGGCCTCCAGTAAAGAGTTTTAAGATCTTGGTACATCTTGTTCGAACCAGGATGTACTGAATATCGAGAGGTGTGAGCTTCATCGAGCACCAGTTGTCTGAGATCCCCAAAACGTGGCATCCAGACCCGATCCATAAAGTATTGAAGACCATCAATCTTTAGTTCCAAGTGCTTATCAGCACCATGTAAAGTTTCAAGCCCGATGTTTTCTCCTTTCAGGGCCTCGCCCTGGGCTTCACGTATCTCATCAGGAAGATTAGAATGAATGGTAAGTTGTAAGGCTCGCACCCGTTTAGGTTTCGTTTCCTTCCGACTGAGGGCATCAGCTACTACGTTAGCTTTCCCTGGATGATACTTGATGACACAGTCATAATCATTCAGAAGCTCGACCCATCGACGCTGTCGCATATTCAGCTCCTTTTGATCGAATATGTGTTGGAGGCTCTTGTGGTCAGTGAAGATCATACACTTCGTCCCATAAAGATAATACCTCAAGATCTTTAGAGCAAAAACCACTGCTCCTAGTTCCAAGTCATGGGTGGTGTAATTCTTCTCATGAACCTTTAATTGACGTGAGGCATACGCGATTACCTTATCACGCTGCATCAGTACACACCCTAACCCTTGGATAGACGCATCACAGTACACCACGAAGTCCTCTGTACCCTCAGGTAGTGATAGTATAGGTGCACTGCAAAGTTTCGACTTTAACAATTGAAAAGCAGATTCTTGGGCATCTCCCCGCTTGTAAGTAATACCCTTCTGTGTCAAGGCAGTGAGGGGTTGAGCAATCTTAGAGAATCCCCCAATGAATCTGCAACAATATCCCACGAGGCCAAGAAACCGGCACGCCTCAATAGGAGTCTTAGGAGCCTCCCACTTTTTAATAGCGTCAATCTTGGCGGGGCCAACATGTATTCCTGCCTCGTTGACCACATGTCCAAGAAATTTGGACTTCTCGAATCCAAAAATCACACTTAGAAAAATTTGCATACAACTGCTCATTTCTCAATAGTTCCAAGATTAACCGCAGGTGTTGAAGTGCTCTTCCCTGCTCTTGGAATAAATCAATATGTCATCTATGAACACTATGACGAATTTGTCCCAATATGGCTTGCACACATGGTTCATCGGAACAATGAACACAGCCGGTGCATCCAAATGGCATCACCAAAAACTCATAATGTCCATAACGAGTTCGAAAGGCTGTCTTCGCCTCATCCTCCTCTTCGTGTCTCACCTGATGGTATCCTGACCTCAAGAAATCATATAATAGAAACTCGACCCTTGCAGTTGGTCGAACAAGTCATCATTATGAGGCAAAGCGCAACGGTTCTTAACCGTTACTTTGTTCAACTTCCTGATACGCATGCGGAAACTCCCATCCTTCTGCTTATCAAACAGAACTGGAGCTCCCCATGGCAAAGAACTAGGTCTAATAAAGCCCCTATCCAATAGCTCTTGGAGTTGGGTAGACAGTTCTTGAAGTTCGCCCGGTGCTAAGCGGTATGGTGCGCGTGCAACTGGTGCTGCTCCATGTGCAAGATCAATCTGGAACTCCACTTGACGAACGGGTGGAAGTCCAGGTAATTCCTCTGGGAAGACATCTGGGAAATCTCGGACCACTGGGATGTCCTCAATCTTGGTTTCAGTTTCAGCTCGAGTATCAGATATGTTAACCAAAATGGCCGGACAACCCTTACGAATACACTTCTGGGTCTTCAGATAGGAGATGATGCCCACCATGGCACCACCTCGATCACCCTGTATAGATAAAAGTTCTCCATTTAGGAGGGGAATACGAACGATTTTTTTTCCTGACAGAGAATTTCAGCATGCTGCTTAGACAACCAGTCCATGCCAACCACGAGGTCAAAGCTACCTAGGGTGATAGGTAAGAGGTTGATGGCAAACAATTGCCCGTTCAACTCGAGCTTACAGTCACGATGTATATGGGTTACCTCGACAGGCTTCCCATCAGCCAATTCAATAGAGTATGGGGTATCAAGAAGAGTAGGAACCATCCCTAATCGTTTACTCAATTTTGATGAAACACAACTATAGTCCGCACCAGTATCATATAAGATTGAAGCAAGAGTGTTGTTCAAGGAGCATGTATCCGTCACGACATGGTTATCAGTCCTAGCTTCCCTAGAGCTAATCTCAAGTGCTCTCCCGCAAGCCCCATTTATTGTTGTTGTTGTCGTTGTTATTGTTGCTGTTGAGGGACTTATACCTCACACTATCCCACGTTCTCTTGCTATCACCAAAAGTTGAAGATGAAGCACCATGCTTCGGAAAAGTACCATGCTTAACAGCCTCATCAGTGAGTTTGCGAGTCAAGTGAAAGATTTGTAGGTGAGCTGCAGTGGCCAAGCCACGAATCTGAGGGGTCCACCCTTTCGGTATAAAGTTCGATCCGTTTGTAAGGTAGGTTAAATAGATTTGAGCCTATAGTAGCTACCTCCTGTAGCTTGGTAGTGTAGGCGTCGATCTCAGACCCATCCGTCTTTATATAACAAATTTCTAGGTTTCATCACAGGGTGTTACGTTCTCCATCCAAGTATTTGTAACTCATCGAGTGTGCATGTAGCATACATTACCCCATCCTGCCTGGGGCAAATGCACATGGCAAAGACTTATACTATCGAAGCAATCAGACGGTCTCCTTCAGTTCCGTTGGAGTATCAAGGTTTACAATCAATAAAAAGACTTGAAAATACGATGGCAGGTTGTTGTTGTGGCATGTACGTTCAAGGCATAAGAAAGTTCAAACGTGGAAGTCAGGGGAAAAGAACGATTTAGTAAAGTAGATCTTTAATAGGCTGGAAGGATGCGAGGGCTTCAACCACCCTATCGTTGATCATAAGAACTCGGTCTTATCTAAGTTAGCAAGGGAAATGGAAGAAAAGATATGTAAGAAAAGGTAAGAGCCATTCGTCGCCACGCCCTGTCTAGATAGTAGAGCCTTCATCCTCACTTTCCATATGCTCGTCTTGCTCAGGTTCCCCTTCCATCCCTTCTTCCTCCTCTTTCTTGGTGTCAGTGTTTTATGGTTCTCATGACGTACGGTCTCCTTCTCTAGTCCTATGTAAGCCAGTTTAGTGGTAAGCTGTACCACTCGTTCCTCCAATCGTGGCTATCAGCCAATAGTAGGTTTCATCTTCCCTTGTAATGTTGCACTACGTCGCAGGCTTTACATAACTCCCCAAGAGTGTGTGTAACAAGCTCCGATCTAATGTGTTCCCATGAATCTACCATATACTTTTGAGAAACAAGGATATGCAGTCATACGTTCGCCCGCTCGCACTAGGCGTAAGGTACTGAGGTAAGAAATGAATTCTATATGTGTAACCCAGTCCCGTCTGAGTTTCGAATGAAGGTAAGAAAGATCAAGTAACAAGGAACAGAAACTAATTGTCTCCTTGCTCAGTGAAAAGAATAATTCTCAGTATTTGAATTTCTTCAATTTGATTTGGTTAAATGGTACCACGTCATGCGCATCGTGCAGCTTCCTGTGTACGTGCGCCACAACGCTCGCAAGGGCTCCCTCCCTTGTACTTTTGTTGTTTCCTCGTCCATGAGGTTTGTTAGGATACTACTCCCAGTAATGCGTCACCTGGTGTAACCCTGGGTTCCCACCATTGACGTGTTCAGAATTAGGTCTAGAACTAGAAGATAACATATCTTCCGAAATCATATGTTGTAGATATATGTAGCTAAAAGCTAGTTGTGCACTTAAGTCGTGATTGTACTTATGCTATGATGATTATAGACTAGACTCAACATGCAGTCCTAGTTCACTAAAACCTGGCTCTGATACCAATCTGTCACACCCTCAAATTTCCACTGCGGGGTTTATACCGCGAGGCGCATGACAAACCAGGATCCCATAGCCATAAGTCACATGAACGAACTCTAAATGCCCAAACCATTTAGTTCATTTTCAAAAACCAAGTTTAGTTAAGCTGCGGAAGCGTAAACCAAATTTAAACCTTTTAAAAACCATGCGCAAAACAACGCGCCCAAATTAAAACCATATGAAAGAAAAGGTAAAAGCATAATATGTAATTTATGTGTATGCCCAAGACCCCAAATGCAGTGAAGTGTACAGTGCATTCTAATCCTGGCACCGGAAGCTAACTACCTGCAAAAGCATGTAAATCGTGTGTCAACATAAAGCTGGTGAGTTCACAAAGTCAAGTAATTGAGTATGTAAATGTGCTGGTTTCCAAAACCACGTAAACAAGTAAATTGAGTTGGTTCCTAGAACCATGTAACCACTAGTTCGTCGCATGTCAAGGGTAGCTAGCCCATTCATGATAACTAACACCGAATATACCGAACTGCTATGTACGTGTAGCCACAAATGTGAGCCGCATGCCTGACATCATTGTCTATCCACAATGATAAAGTTCGTTAAGTTATAGTTCACGCCCGTGCTCCCCGATCCGGTGTGAGGTTTGTAAGACCTAATAGCGCTATCAACTAATAACCCGCTTGCCATAACCCGGCAACTCATTCGGTACGTGAGGACTTACAAATGATAGAGTTGGTTTAGTTCATCAAGGACACAGTTTGCGAACTAGTAAAAGCCGACCCACACAAGGATCCATAGCATCCCAACCCGGGATGTGTAAGTAGTCCCAAACCGGACTAGAAAAATGTTAAGTAATTTTTCTCAAAATTGAGACGCATGCTTTTGAGAAAAAAGGTAGTGAAACTCACCTTAGTGTGCAAGCAAAAGAAATCCAAACCGCAAGTAAAGTATGTTATCGACTCCCTAACATAAGTGTCACTAAGTAAGTATAGGCGTAATATCATTACACCATATAACTCGTTTGTCCAAGGCGTTTAAACGTTCAAAAGTGTGTAGGTGACACCTAGTGATTCTACATGCAATAGTAAACCCTACGGACTCGTTGGTGAATATGTTGGTTATAATTAGTTTTTACATTCCATATGCATCTCATACAAGTGCCCGTTCAGTTACACATCAATTACATAACACCTATGACTTCAATTAATCACATAATCACATAATACACAATCTGTGTTTTTAGGACAGATTGTGCGTCATCAAAACTAATTTATTTAAAATAGTTAATCAGTGAGTTAATGTCCCAAATTTTTACTGAATATTCTTTGGGATTCACTTAACAACCCCTATTTTTTCTTTGTCTTAAATCCAAACAAAGAAATAACTAAAATTCGTTCAACACAGCTATGATCAGAAAACTTTCATAACAGGTCAGTTTGGTAGAAAACTTCCCAAAAATTGTGTATTCATTCAACCGGGATGAATCCACTTGAAAAACTCAAGTTACTCCAATGTTAACCTTCTGTAAAAATTTCATAACTCAACTCTTTATAAAACTCGAGTTATGATGACTCAAAGTCGACTCAGTTTGTTAACCCGAAATTCTGATATGACCTATTTTCAAAGAAAATTCCAAAAACGACTCAACCGACGTCCAAATCACTTGATTTTACTCATTATGAAAAGCTAAGACCAGGTGTGATTTAACCATGCAAGGAAAATACCAAAATCAATATGTTAAAGTCGTGTTACAGCCCCTATAAGTTCATCTAATCATTCTGTCCAGATTTTAGTTACGCCTAAATCTTTCTTTAAACGACTACCGTGTGCATGCAAACAATCAACAATCATCAATAACCATTACCAAACATTCCTAATAACTATTGTGATCAGATTCTATCATTATACATGCAAAGATTACAACTTTAGTGATCAAATCTTCAACAACTTGCGCAACAAGTAACCTATGATATTACTAATCGCCTATCATCATGTTTAATTTGTTTAATCTTCAAAAACCTCAAGTTTTAATAATTATCAAAAGCTTTTAGACCTGGACAAACCTTGTTATATGATTTTTATAACATAAAAATAAGATTAAAGCGTAAAGGATTAAGGATTATACCCCAAGCTCTTCGATACAATCAACCGAACGCCTTTGGAGCTTCCCAATCGATGTTCTTGAGCCTTAGCAGGTTGTTTGGGGTTAATAATTCGTAGGTAGGGCAGTAGGGACGATTAGGGTTTGTGTTTTGGTGTTACAAGAGGCTTAAGGTTGTTTAAATAGGTGTTTAAGGCGGTTTAGAAACGTCAGGTACCGGTGAGCGGGCCGCTCGCTCCCTGTGAGCGGCCGCTCACAGGGCCTTGGCCCGCGTGGGTGGCCCGTTTCGTCACCCGACGTGTTTTCCTTCGACGTTTTCGCTATTTTGGACCGTAAAAAGTGTAACCCCATGTGTTAAGACCCCAATCATCCTCATGGTCCACCTTTAACGATTCTTATTAACGTATTCGGTTTAAGTTCACATAATCACATATGGTTTGCACATAGTTTCACCGAGTATCACAGAAGCACGTAATCGCAATCAATCAAAATCAGTTAACTCACAATTATTAAACTTCCTGATTCACCAACGTCCGAGGTTCACTAATCATGTGTTCAGTCTGGTAATTCCTCGATTTACCACCTTATGCAGTTATTAACATACAACTATGTAACGTGTGTCCTATCTAGCTAACCCTAGTTAAGTATAATGCAAGGAACATAACTAGAGTTTAGTTAAAGTGAGAACCTGAAATTGCGGGGTATCACATCATCCCCAAGTTGAAAAGAATTTCGTCCTGAAATTCAGCAAGTAAATAATAAAGCCAGCTAGAAAAGTGTGCGCTTGGTTCCCGGATGTCACACTCATCGTCGTCTTCTTCACGTAACCCAGACAAGAACCCTAAAATTTTTAAACTTGATTTGGATGGAAATGTCTATTGCAACCACGACAAGGTTGCAATCCTTCGAATTGTAGGTCTTAACAACTCACGAATTGGGCAGAAGTTATATGGATGCCCTCTATGGCCGGTAAGTTATTCTAGCTAATTTGAACATCTAATTCATTTCTCTTTCAAATTCTGATTTGTTTCTTTATTGGTTATTATAGAGGAGTGATTGCAAGTTCTTTATGTGGAGGGCTGACGTAGACAAAGTGCTAAGATCATAAGATTTGGGAGATACTGTAAGCAGTTATCAAGAGTTGAAAATGGAAAATTTGGAGTTACAAAACAAAATTTTGCAAGAGGAGAATACAAGATTGAAAGAGAAGTTGTCAATTAAGAAGAATGTGTTAAGTAGGGAAAATGTATTAGGGTTTGTAGTTGTTGTCTTGGCAATATGGTTGACCTTTGTACTTGTTTGACTTTATGTAACGTAAACCTATGTTTAATGGTTTTGTAGTTGTTTTCAATGTTAAATGTGTTGTGCATACTAGACATGTCAATATGTGCAGAGCAAATTTTGGTGAATGTTGTGTAACATTGCATATGTGCAGACCATGTCAATACCCCAAAATGGGTCAATACCTCAAAACTATCAAATACTAGACCATGTCAATACCCCAAATGGGTCAATGCCCTATATTCAACACAAAACATTCTTTAGACCAAATGGGTCAATACAACACAAAACAGTCTTTAGACCAAATAGGTCAATACCCCAAACCCATCAAAACTGCCATGAACAATAATCAACACAAGCTGTAACATACTGCAATTAATGTCAAAATTGTCAAAATTGTCAAAACAGTCAAATGGGTCAGTAATCATAAGCTGCAACATACTTAGAACAATATTCAACAAAATCTGTAACATAAACAGGCCATGAAACCATTACTGCAATTAATGTACCAAAATACATGACCCTTAAACCAACATAACATACTTCAACCAACATAAACATACTAGACATAAACATAAGTGACCAAAGTAGCAAAATACATAGTGTTTAAACCAACATAAACATTAAAAAACATAAACATAAAACAGCATCATTTAGCCATCCTCTTAAGCTTTGACTTTGAAAGTGGCTTTTTCTTTGACTTTTTTTGCTGACTTGGATCCTGACTACCTTGACTGGCCTGTTGGGTAACTTGACTAGGTTCTGTTGATTGACTAGCTTGCACTCTTGGCTTCTTTGGCCTTCCCCTTGGATTCTTAATACCACTACCAGTTTCAAGTGGTCTTTTACCCTTATTCTTGCAACTTCTCTTGTTATGTCCCTTTCCATCACAATTACTGCAACTCATCTTAGAACCATGCTTAGTTAACTTCCCTTTTTTCTTAGGATTTTCATGTGGATCCCTTTTCTTGTTCTTCTTTGGTCTGCCTGGTTGACTCTTGATGGGAGGAGGGTCTAGGGGAAAATCAACAAGTGGCCAGTATTTCTCACTAGGCAAGGGTGGAATGGTGTACTCATATGTCTTCATGAATGTGTCCTTATGATAACAGTCAGCAACATACTCCTCAACATTCTTGTTTAAAAATACTGCTACAGCACACATATGCTTACAAGGTATTCCTGTTAAATCCCATTTTTTACGACTGCAAGTTCTCTTGATCAGGTCTACAAAAACATCATCATAATCCCTTACTTGGAACACATTCAATAATGATGGAAAAACCTCACAATGGTAGGCCCATGATTTCTCTAGCTCAAGCTTCTCTTGTATTTTAGGACACACAATGACATCCTCATTAGCCATTTCTTGTTTCAATGTAGTGAGCCTAGTCATAACTGCTACCCTGATGTCCTCTAACATATTGATGATATTCTTAGATCTTGGTTGAACAATGTAACCATTAAAGGTTTCTGCCATATTGTTGACTATGACATCACATGTAGTGTGATTGTTTAGAAAGCATCTTGGGTTTTGATTAAGGAATTCTTCATGTGCAGAGGCTGATAAGTCTTTCATCTCTTCAAGTGCTTGCCTGTATTCGGGTTCATTGTAAGCCCTGACAGCTTTCCAGAAAATCTCCTTCAAGTCATCACCCTTGTTCTTCTTATGCCAATTGGCATAGATGTGTCGAGCACAATTCCTATGCTCAGCTTCTAGCCACACCAATGTAACTGCATTTAACAAACCCCGGAACATTCAAAGAAACATAAGTGTTAGATGACACGAATAAACAAAACAGTTGCAAAGTAATGTAAAAGACATACCTTTTGTTAATAAAAAATGAGTGTCCATCCCTTCCCACCATCCTTAACCTATAATGTTTTCCTTAAGAGGTCCATAAACCATTCCCATGGGTCATTAGTTTCACCTTCAACAACAGCCCATGCCACTGGGAACATTTTGTTATTTGCATCCCTTCCAATTGCACCCAACAACATACCTCCTAGGAATGTTTTAAGGAAACATCCATCTAAACACAGAACTTTCCTACAACCTGCCAAAAAAACCTTTCTTCACACCATCAAAACACACAAAGAGTCTACAAAAAGTTTCTAGTATTGAACTGGGATCTGCATTAACAAACCCTGGGAGACAGTTAGCAGGTCAAATGTTGTAGTAAGGTTAGCTTCCTTTAAAGCTGCCAAATATAACCAAGCTTCCTGTAGTGATCTCTCATTGAACCATGAAGCCTCTTTTGTGAACAAACTTTAGCCTCATAAGCTAACCATTTTGATATCAACACCTTATACTTCTGCTTAACTGCTAAGTGTATCTCTTTAGCAGGCCAATTTGGATTTGCTTTAAACACAATCAAGAACTCATTTGCCAAAAAGTTTGCAGTTAACTGTCTATTCTTAGACATGTTCCTTTGGCAGTTGTGCTTGTTTGTAACTTTCTTTAACATAAAACAAGACTTCCCTTGGTGAAAAGAACAATATAGTTTGAAAGGACACCCTTTCACACAACTTACACCTACACGACCATTTCTGTTTTTATCACTTACTGAAACTTTAAGGTTCTAACCATTAACAACAGCATATTTTCTAACTGCTTCCTTGAATGCCTCTCTTGTTTGGAACCTAATTCCAACTACCCAATCAAACTTTTTCCAGCCAGTTTTTGCATCAACAGCAGGAACAATGTCTATGTGTTTGGTCCCTAGTATGTCATCATCTTCACTCTCACCAGGAGTCTTCACATCTCCATCAGAATCCTCATAGTTACTCTCATCTTTAGTGTGAGAACCACCTATATCAGCCACTTCATCATTAGCATATTTGTTTAAACACTCAGCTAACAATTCCTTTTTTAACTCCTCATCTTCTTTTTTAGATTTTTGTAAGGCTTCAACTGAGACTTTCCACTCCTCATCTTTATCTGAAGTACAACTAATCACATCATCATTTACAGAGTCATTATCATCATTTTCATCTTCAAGATATCCAAATGGATTTGATTCAGGGTAACTAAATTCCTCCTTTTTCTCACTATCAACCTTATCAGCTTCTTTCTCAGAATCACTCTCACCTTCCTCACTATCAACCTCAGCTTCTTTCTCAATATCAAACTCAGTTTCTTCCTCAAAATCTGACTTATCAGCCTCCTCCTCCGTATCAATCTGATCAGCTTGAACCTCAATATCTAATTTATCAGCCTCCTTTTTGTTATCATCTGCAAACAGTTCCTTACCTTCTTCAAACAGTTCAACTATAGTACATGCTTTAATAAGGGTTGAACTAGGTTTAGCTGAAGTTTCAGTTGGAACCCTCTTCACTGTAGATTTTGACCACCTTGGTGGGCTGATTATTGGGCTTCCTATTGGGCTTCTAATTGGGCTTCCTATGATTGGTCCATCTTGAGCAAATACTTTAATAACTTGGTTTGGATCAACCATTATCACCAACTCAGTTACATCTCTATCACTAACCAACTTTTTCAAGACTCCATTTTCAGGGTTTGTATAATACAAGTTGAAATCTTTAGTTTCATACATTCGGTTTCCATTATATAATCCATCAACTCAAAGAAAGACAACTTATCAATTTCGATCTTAACCCTCTTAGATTGACCGTTCATATACCTGTGTTTGGGAGTAAAAATGTCAATCGTACCACCATACTAAAGTTTAACGTAGACTGAATCTTCATCCATTGTGTTTGGGAGTAGAAATGTCGTTGATCGATGTTTTTAGGTTGTAGGTTTTGAAGGATAAACCCTAGATGTTTGTTTGTTTGTTTGGGTGTTTGATTTTTGGGGAGGAAATGGTTTTAAGTTATGATCAATGTTGTTTTTATAATCTGATGAATTATTAGGATTTTTAGGATTATTATTATTAGATATTATTAGGATTATAAGGATATAATAATAATAAAATGGCACGTCATCTAAGTTGTACACGTCAGCAAGTCCAGTCAGCAAGAACTAACCCAGTTAGTCCTCTGTTAAAAAAGGTTTACCAGAGGCCAAATGTTTGAAAGCTGGGAATATTATTGGGAATTTTTGAAGTAGGGATTATTATGGGCCAACAGGTGAAACTTGGGATTATTAAAATCCAATACCCCTTTGAAATTTAGTGGAATAAAGCTTCCTATTTAACTTTATATTTTCAATTTACGATTCATAATTAAGCATAAAACCAATTAGGTTGTAGCCCTATGATATAAGGTGTATTGTAGTTTAAATATTTTATCTACCATGCATAAAATTAAAAGATGCAGTTCACTAATTGTCACATAGAATATCACATAGTAATGGAGAACGAAATCACTATTTGTTTTTTTTCCTAGTATACTTCATTAAAATGGGCAGGTCCTCAAACAAAGGATCGCCTCAAAAGACCATTACAACATATACAGCGGAAAACAAACCTAATCCTTCCACTGAATGAATTTAAATCTAGAACAATGTTTAAGTCATAAAAACGACAACGACTTAACAATCGCAACGACCTCTATAACACTAGGCGAACTATCATTAAAAACATTCTTGTTTCATTCCTTCCATATAGCCCAGCAGGTAATCATGATAATGCCCCAAACAATCTTCTTCAACCACTTTAGACCCGTCACGTGTTTATATGACAACAATAAATCTCCCTCATAAGAAACAAAAATGGGATCTAGTTTGCACCATCTCCTAATCATGCTCCATGCCCCATAAAAACCCACACCATCTCCCAATCATGCTCTCCCCACGACCACATGTCATTGGACCCTGTAAACCGCACCTGCGAAAGCATATAAGCAACATCCTGTAATTCTGATATTATTTCCACCGTGCTCGGACTTGTGACCCAATTATCAGAAATAGCAAGGTCATTTCCGGCAGCCTTAATACGATCTCTTACAAAACAGTTGTTTTCCTTTTCCAACTCAAATAGTCGTGGCCATCGCTCCATCAGGGGAACCAAGCCAAACCATACGTCTTTCCAAAATCTAACCCGATTCCCATTCCCGAGTTTGCCTCTAATGAAAAACTTAACTCCTTTCCGTTTAAGCGTGAGCCTATCTCGGAATGAAGCTATCGATTTCCAACACCCGAAAAAAACAACTTTTAATGAGCAGAAACGCTCATCCGTCTCGAACCACATGTATTGTTTCGAACACTCTCCGCCATAAGCAATTTTTATCGGATTTAAACCGCCAAGCCCGTTTAATAAGCAAAGTTGTAACACCCCAACCGATGGCGTAATCATCGAGGTGCCACGTAGTGACGATTGTTCAATAGCTCATGGACTAAAAGTGTAAATACTGATACATTGATTAAATAGTTTATTACACCGAAATGAAATACAATGATTCTAAATGCCAACAAAAACTGAAATACAATGAATCCAAAATCTAAGTAAAATTCCAAAAGCTTAAAAGTCATCTCATAAATAACCTGAAACATGTACGAAAATAGTATATGTCAATACAAAATGTATTGGTGAGCATACCCTGTTTTGAATACATATAGTAGAAAAAGTGTTTAGCAATTCATGTGCGGTACCATTTGCAATTATGTAATAAGTAGTAACAGTCAAAACCAAGCCTATGAATAATGACTAACACATGACTAACAATTTGAATAATGAATTAACAAGACAATGACCAAGATTCTCTCAATAGAGTCTCAAGGGGGTATTCCATAGTACTATTCATTGAAATGCTAGGCCGCCCAGCGGTTAATGATTTTGACTAAGCATACACACAAATTCACATAAGGCAAACACACATGAGAATTGCATTAAGTATAAGAAGTAGAAACTTGATTAATAGGTACATGAGTCACCCCAAAGTAGTAAAACAGTAAAAAGGGGAAAGATATACTCACAGTTTGCGAAAACGATCAAAATCCAACTTAAGCGGTCGTGAGTTAAGTAATGGGAATTCCGAAGAATTCAACCTATAATGTATAATAATACTAAAGGAAAATGTCTAAAAAGTCTAAGGTATCTAGGGTCTAAGGCATTAGGGTTTGCTAAGTCGATTTGGGGAATTAGAGTTTTTATGATAAATCGCATTAATGTAAAAGTTGTATGTCAAAAATAATATACCAAAGTTTGTAAATGTGGTTTAGGTAATATAATTATTACCAATTGAATATTTAGATATAAAAAATATGTTTTGAATAATTAAGACAAATAATTTAGTTAATTACTTTAACTAATTATTGTAAATAAATACAATAATCATAAATATTGAAATAATTAACTAGGAGTTACACATCGAACCAACAAATGATAATAAAGACTTTCAACATATGAATGTTTCTATCTTATGGGAAAAGTAATTATAAAATAGATGTTTAAATAGTACAATTAAATAATTGATTAATTATGTCTATTTAAACGTAAATAAGATTAAAAATACCAGACATGATGCAAAAAATATTATTGTTATAGAAAATAAATACCTTTTGATGTAAATAAATGAAATTAATTTTCCCATAATTTTTATATACTTATTTATATTTAAAACTGATTTAATGAGATTAAATAATGTTTAAATGATTAAAATACGAAAATCGGTAAAAATAAATGTTTTCTAAACCAATAATTTTTATTTCAGTTCATGATTATGAGAAATAATTTCCCAAAAAGTTTGAGATTAAAATCATTAAAAATGAATTTTTAATCAATTAAATATGATTAAAACAAATTTAATTTATAAAAATAAGCATTTTCCAGAAAATAAAAGTGTGATAATTTTCTTTATGGTGTCAAGATGCTACACCTAAAGTTTTATAATTTTTGGATCAAAAATGAATTTTCTATGAATTAAATAAGTTTGATATACATAATAATGAATGAATAAAAATAAATAACAAAAGAAATAGGATTTAAAAAAAAAAAAAAACATTTCATGAACCGCGGGTAGGGGGACTCGAACCCGGGTCATGGCTGTACCAAACACACACACAAACCACTACTCTACAGCCTTGATTGTTGAATAATTTAGAAAACAAAAATATAAAAACAATATTCAGACTTCATCTTCTTCTTCCCCAATCCTAACATAAACCCTAACCCTAACCCTTAATCTAAATAACTCATTTCAGCTATAATCGTGCCTGAAATGATAGGGCTTTTGATCACAACTCGAAATTAGATAACATGGCGTTAATAAAATGGACTTACATAGACGTTTGAGGGTCGAAAAAAAACAACAAATAGAAACAGAAGACATGCGCTGGTTCGGCTACATAAGGACGCGATTACCACAGAATTATAGTGGGTATGTGATGCGTAAAGGCTTGGGGACGAACTTCAGCAACCAATTTATAAGATTATCAAGGAATACGAGCAATTGATCTTAGTCTTAAAGGTCCGATCGGTTACAACATTAGACCGAGTTTAAAGCCCAATTAAATACGAATTATGATGGTAGATCGATAGTTATTCGTGGAGAAACGCATAAGATTTGAATTTAGACATTTAATGGCATTCAAGCTGTTTGATTGTACTTGCCGTGGTCCGATTCCGGCCAAAACTCGCCGGAAAGAAAAAAAAAGCAACTAGAACTGTTTTATTTATTTAAAACTTTCATTAATTGGCAAGTTTAGTCCCTGCAGTTAGTTTAGGTTAGTTAAATTCAAGTTTGGTTAAGTTTCTCTTATAAATATTTAACTAAGTTAACTTAACTTAACTTAAAAATTTCCAATCTTTATAATACTTGAAATTTTTTTTTATAAAATCAATACCGAAAACGTTTCAACATACGCATTTTATTAAAACTTATACCCGATCCATAATAATTACAAATGATAAATTTTTAGTTCGCTCTAAAATTAAATTTGAAACGACGAAACTTATGGGGACTATAATGGAAATATTTGAAGGACTATTTTTATCAGTTAGATGAAAGACGAGGGTGACGGATGTCACAGTCTCCCCTACTTTAGAAAATTTCGTCTCGAAATTTCCTTCGAGTGAAGGTTACTATGAAACGAAAGGCGTTGTAAAAAGGCTAGTAGGTTTTAAGAAATGCATCAATCATGATTTGACAAAGTTTAAAGTAGTTGTTTAATATCTAAAGCAAAGATTTCAAAATCTTTAATGTTTGACCCGAGGTTAGGAAGTTGAGGGTCTATAATGAGAAAAGGTTTGGGAAGGTATGTAACTGGTGAGGGCAGAGGTGCTAATATAACAGTCTCCCTACTTTAGAAAAGTTTCTGTCCAAACTTCGTCAAATATACAACAAAATTTCAAATGACTAAGAGTGTAAGAGTATACAAGGTTCGTGTTTTCTGTGTGGGTGATCAAGGGAATGACTCCAGAAAGACGAATTGAAACTCGTGTAAGAACGTTCTTATCGATAATGCTAGCTATTAGTCAACGATCTAACGAAGAGGTAATTATAAGTAATGGGTAGGTTCTGGGTCAGACTCCTAGTCCGCTCCCGCAGTATCGTTTATGCTTATATATAGGGTGTACCGCAGCTGACCCACCACACTCCCGATACTTTGGATTCGTCCTGATTGTCTACCAACAGCCTAATTAGAATTACACACCACCCTCATGTACCTGTAAACCCATGATTGCGTTCCGGACCGTAATCATCGATTTACCTTACACTTGGGTGTTATGCTTTTCCATAACCCTATCCTAAGTAATACCAGAAACAAATGCGTGCAATCAATATGTATTAAGTAATAGATACTGCAATGAAATAATGCTCAAACATGACATGGTTAGAGGTAATTCCCTTCCGGGTTTACCCTTTAACCGTAAATTTCTGTTCACATCGTTGAGCACTAAACACCTATATTGATAAATTTCGAGAAGTTCACCGTTCCCCTCGGATTGGAGTAACACTCTCATCCAAGTCGTACGTGGGCACCGGCTTAGATCTCATACGAGTAATCAACTAGTATGTTCATTGGCCATGATTATGAACAAAATACTGTAAAGTATAACAGGGTCTTGCTCAAAACAGGAAAATATGCGTACAAAATTATGCGTTGCATGAAGAAGTATATAAGTATAGCATAAAATTTTGATTTGAATATAAATCGAGTAAATCGCACAATTGCGCAAAATGAGAGTAAACGAGTTGAATAATGCTCAAAATCAGTGATGTAAGAATAACTGCTAATAAATAGTGTGAGAATAACCACAAATAACGCGTAAGAACAGCAACCAATAAAGGAATAATGCGAAAATAATGTGCGAACATAATAAAATGATGTAAGAATAAAATAATAAAATTTACTGCAAATGAAAGTGCGCAGAACAGACATATAGTCTTCTGGCTTGAGGGTTTAAATTTAGTAGTTTTGTATATATGCATTACACGATAAAAGACATTTAGCAACATTCCGATGAGGATATGTCCAATGTTTAAACCAAAAGTTTTGCGACTATGAGAGTGCAAGAGGAAATCATATAAATCAAATGTGTTTCAAAAGACCCATACTTAAATAGCAAAAATGTTAAAAGTCAATGTATTTAATCATGAATAGACTCCAAATGTAAAAAGTTTGAAGTTTCGAAATAATGCGAATGTGAAAAGATTGCAACATACCATTTCTAAAAATATACGACTTTAAGTTTTAAAAGAATGATCGTGTGACAGCAACTGATATAGAAAGGTTTGTGAGTAACGTGTAAGTCCCAAGTCTTAAGTGTCAGCTGGTAACTTAGCTTCAAAAACCCAGTTCAACGTTGAAAGTCCACTATGCACAATTTCTCATGCTACGTTGATTGAGTGAATCAGCTCAGTATTTGATAAGTTTTTGAGTTGTTTGAAGACAATGGAGAATTTGATTTGGTTTTGATTGATTCCCCTCGATAATGATTGAAAGGTATGGGTAAGACAGGTAGAAGATTGCATATGGTCCCGAATGCCTTGACAAATTTTGAGAAATAAAACTTTACTGTATTAAACATTCCTTCTGTTTACAAGTTAAAATCCCATTAAAGTTGAAAAATCTTCCATATTTATTAAATGTTTGGGAAAATCCGAGTGTTACCCATTTTGATTAAACTTGAAACCTTGAATTGTCATAACGTTACGAAAGTTGTACGTTGAAAAATCGTTTGTTTGTAAAAGTTGTTAAGGTATCTCTTTGAGCTCATAGCACGCTAAGTGTTCCAAGGCATAAGGTGAATAAGTTTCTCTAAAGCTGGGTACTTGGGTTTTGTTCTTTTATGAGATGGAAACACAGGGTAAATTGCTAAGGTAATCGCTTAAGAGAGTAGTATACTGGTGTGTGTTGAATAGATAGGCATTTATGATGTTGTGTATATTGTAGAGACATAAGGGAATATTTTAGAGATATACTGTGACATCGATCGAGTAAATTTGTAAACAAAACGATTAATAAGTTTGAAACCACATTCGTGTTTAACTATGCAACGTTCAAGAATCAAAATGTGATCAAAGTTAAACAATAAGCTTAAAAATTTGAGTCATAGGAAAATGTTTTTGAACAAGGGAAATGATGCTTTATGAAAATCACGAAACATAAATGGAATAGTGTAAGTTTTAATGCGGTAAAATAGCGCTTAGAAGTTTTAGTAATGATGATGAAAAGCGAATGATCAAAGAGTATATAAAACAACAGGTGATGGAACTTAAAATCCAAATGTTAAACAAAATATAAGAATTAATAACAGAAAACGGAAAAAATGCACTAATAGCGATAGCTATTAATAGGGAGAAACTCAAAGAGATAATAACTTCATTATAGAAGATTATGATAAGAGTTCAAACAGCAAATGAAAAGTATACCAATAATGAAATGTGATACTGAAAATATTTCTAGCGAAACTGGTGACTAGCCAAAGAGATTGAAATATTATTAGTGACTTATGGGGAGTGTACTTAAACCTATGAGTAAATGGTCATCCTTCTCGATTGCACGTACTCCGTCACTGGTAAATTTCAAAACTTTTAGCGAGACTTTAAAACAAGATGTAGAAATAACTCCTTGAGGTGTGGATTTCAATCCTAGCTCAAAGTGTTATATCAAAAGCAAAAATAGGAAAGAGTGGAACTAGTTACTAAGATAAGGATATCACTCCCAGCTCAGTGGTTAAGTTTCTTTTGAAGAAATAATCCTTTGAGGTGTGGGTACCACTCCTATCTCAAAGATATTTATTCCAAAGATGTAGAATATTTAGAAAAGTGAAACTAATCACCAAGGTATGGATGTCACTCCTAACTTGGTGATATCATTTCGTTTGTGAAATACGGGTGTCTTCTTTTCCTAAGCAAAATATCGAAAGAATAACGAGGAAGAATCATAGCGAAAATATCTTGAAAGAAAATATAAGAAATAAGAGAAATATACACGAGAGGACTCGTGAAAGTAAGCTTAGTTATAGACTAGGCTAAAAGGCATACTAATAACCTAATTCCCGGAATCATCGAGGTGTTACAAAAGCAGTATTGACATCCGACAACTTGAATATTCCCAACCCATGCCATCTTTTTCGGAGTAGTAAAGACCTCCCAAGAAACCCAGTGCATCCTTCTCCCCTCTCTACAACCGGTCCATAAAAAAACTCTCATCATCCTTTCTATTTGGTCAATAACCACCACCAATGCCTTGTACAACCACAAATAATATATCGGAAGATTGGAAAGCTCCGATTTGATCCAAGTCAACTTTCCTCCCATCGAGAGAGTTTTAGCCTTCCAAGATTGAAGCCGAGGTCGAACAATATCCACTACTATGTACACCTCAATTCAAGGGTGTAGGGGTAGTCTTCCTTGGGTAGTCATCCACTCCTATTGGTCCACCCTTTTATTTATTTAATTCTAAATTATAAATAATATATAATTAAAATATAAATGAATTAAACAAAAGGGGGCTAACTTAAAATATCAATAGTAATTTATACTTTATCTAATACTTCAGGGAGTAATTGGAAATTTGAAATAAAGTGCATTCTACATCATCTTCTACCTCCCTTCAAGGCTTCGCTTCAACCTCTAGACGATTTGTAAATGTCGTGAACCGTTTTTTTTAATGGGAGAGAAAATAAGGGGGATTGGAGAGGGGTCCCAAACAAAGCAAACAGTCAATCAAAAGGCATGGCCAAGTCATCCGAAAACAGCTATTTAGGCCGGATGTGGAGGAGGGGTGTTGGCCGGACCTGGACGTGGTTGACGGGCCGAGGCCGTCCCCCACACCAATGGTCTAAGGCTTCCTAGTTTTAAAGGGAATTCCAACAACTTGTAAACATTGTTAACAAACGAAAAACTAAGAAATTAATACGATGATGAATAATTTAACATGACAACTAATATATTGTGTGAGTTGGTGACAACTCGGGCTTTCCTTATTTAGACAAGTGAAGAAAAATATTAAAATTCAAAAGGAGTCAGCGGTATCTTCTTTTATTCACTCTTCTTCCACATTCCCACGTTTAGTCATTGTTATGAAACATGGATAAGCACAAGATAATGAAAGAAAACTCTTATTAAATGAAATCCCAACCCAAAGAACAAGGAACCAATCAAGAACAATTATCAGATCTGAACAACAAGATCTGATCAACAATCTGAGCTTCTTTACCAACTAACATATCTAAAGATCAACAAAATATTACAAGCTCTAACATAGATACAAGATGTATCTGATTATAGAAACCCTAACACAATGATCTAGATGAAAGTGAAAGAATACAACTCAAACCCTAAAGAACTCTCTGACTGATTAACCTTCCACAGTGGACGAATACAAGCCTTATATAGGCAGGTGGAGAGATCGAGGAAAGAAACATACCAAGACGAGATCTCAGCCACACGATTAAAACATGTCACACGGATCGTGATCTGAACGGCTGAAATAAACCCAAGTGATAAATATCTTTAATCACTGGGCCATGGGCCATCAGTGGACCATTAGACTTAAAACACAAATGGGCCACTTAAATGAATGGGCCAGTAAACTACTGGACTGGACCACGAACTGGACTGGACCACGAACATTATCAGCAACTGAGCCACAAACTTATTAGCAACCGGACATGATGATCTCTACTCTTGACCAGCTTCAATCATCGACCAACACTCTACCAATCAGCTATCCATCTACCTACCTAGCAACATTTAACAAACATAACAAGACACATGAATTAGACACATGTTAATGACAAGAACAAATTGAAACAATACTAACCTTTTAACACCCCCTCTCAATTTGATTCTTGAAATGGGTTAAATAAATGCAACTCTTTACATAATGCATCATGCTGAGCAGGAAACAAGCCCTTGGTAAACATATTAGCCTTCACAATCTGATCCCTTAAGAAATACAAATCCAACTCAAAGTGCTTAGTTTTTTCATGAAATACTGGATTAGCTGCAATTGATAATGCAGCTGAGTTGTCACAATATAAACTTACAGGTAATTTTACAACTATTCCAAGTTCACCAAGCATATTTTTTAACCACATCAACTCACAAGTTGTGGCACACATTGCTCTGAATTCAGCTTCTGCTGAAGACCTAGAGATAGTTGATTGTTTTTTAATTTTCCAAGAAACTAATGAACTAACCTATCATGCCACAGATTAAACATAACAATAGAACCTATGTTTAATTTTTGTTTTAACATGTTTAATGCATTATTAGATGGATGACCTAACCTATCATGCCACAGATTAAACATAACATAACTGTTATAACACACCTTGCTAGAAACCACAGAGTTACCACAGTAATATAGACCATCCACTTGACTACCAGTCACCAGGACTTTCCTGGTGATTAAGTCCTGAATGTAACAATTACTTTCATCAAAACCAATGTATAACTTGTTATCCTTAACAAGTTTATGCACAGAAATCAAATTCACATTACACTCAAGAATAACAAACACATCTTTTAATACAACTCTTTCAGCCAGTTTAATATTACCAATTTTAGTGACCAAAGCATTTGTACCATTTGGATGTTTCACTCTTATATTTAAATCAGTAACATCAAAACAATCAGTTAAATTTTTATCATCTTTAACCTTGTGCTGATTTGCCCCTGGGTCAGTTATCCAACCCACAAATACTTGTTTATTAATACCACTAACAAAACAATATGCAGGTTTAAACATAACACTAGCACAATTAGGACTTAACAAATTACCTACAACATTGCAGCTTTTCTGACTATCATGTTTCTCTCCTAACAAACTCAGAAGCCTGCTTATTTGATCAAGAGTTAAAGACTTAACAACTTCATCAGAATTATCAGACACACTATTATTAGCAACTACCTTCTTTCCTTGACCCCCTCTTGGCCTCATCCAAGAAGGGTATCCAATAATTTCAAAACATTTGTCTACAGTATGTCCTACCTTATTACACTGAGTACATTTTAAGTTTTGATTTGACACTTTATTATTCCTTTTAAACTCAGGTGGTTGAGAAGCCTTTGAAAACAAAGCAAGAGACTGACTTCTCTTGCCTGTATTGCTGGCATTCCTATGAGATTCTTCTCTAGAAATGACAGGAAAGGCTTCCTTAACAGTTGGTAAAACATCCTTAATTAACAAACTAGTCCTAACAGTTTGATAAGTATTATCTAAACCCATTAGAAACTGCATAAGTTTTATCATGTTACTGAAATTATTGAATTCTTTTGAGGCATTGCAAGTACAAGAAGGTAATTGTAAAATTTGATCCATTTGTTTCCACATAATGTTTAACCTATGATAATATTCTGACACAGAAGTACCATTTTTAAGTAATTGAGTTAATTTTTTGATACAAATCAAATACCACTGACCCATCTATTTTATCATAAGTCTCCTTTAACTCATTCCATACATCAAAAGCAAGTTCAGAGAACACATGACCCATGTATAATTCTACACTTATTGAATTAAGAATCCAAGTTAAAACAATTGAATTGCATCTATCCCATTGCCTACCCAATACCTCATCATCCTCAGACCTAACACAAGTTTTATCAATAAAACCCCATTTGTTTTTCACTTGTAAAGCAAGTTTTAATGCATTAGACCAAACAGTGTAATTCTCAGTCCCTGTTAGTTTTATAGTTATTATGTTTAGATTAGCAGAGTCACTAGGGTGTAAGTAAAGTGGATCACTAGCATCCAATTTACTTACAAGAGTAACACTAGGGCCATCGTTGCCTGCTCCTCTTCCTGTAGAGGAGTCGACAACAGTGGTATCATCCCCAGTCATACTAATACAATCCTAACATAGAGCAAATCACCAAAAAACAATAACAACCAAAAACAATAACACACTCCCTCACACAGGACGAAACCGTGTCAGTGATCCAGATTCTTGGTTCGTCACTCAAATGGTGCCAGGACAAGTCTTAACACGGGAGTCCTCTAAGATCTAATCACTCAACTTGAAACAAAAAGAAACAAAAAACAATAACAAACACAGTCTGCAAAGAAGCAAATAAAAGACAATGATAGACCACAGCAAAACACAGACAACAAGCCAATGTCGGTCCCCCTAACCCGGCCAGGTGCTCCTAGACACAACGACAAAAGAATAAAAGAGAGGAACGATCTCACCGAGTAGCATGCTTCCAAAAATACACCACTGATTGCACCCTTCACTTAGGGTTACAAATCAGTGGAAGAAAATATGCTACAATCCACTCCAGTAACAGATCCTTTCTCGAATACCGAGAGCCAAACCCTAGACAGGATTACTTTAACACAAGAGCTTCCCTTGATATAACCTTGTAATATCCAAGATCCAAGATGCATAGGGGAATAGGAACACAAACGTTTCAGATCTAGATCCAAGATCCAACCTAGTGCTCTGATACCATGTTATGAAACATGGATAAGAACAAGATAATGAAAGAAAACTCTTATTAAATGAAATCCCAACCCAAAGAACAAAGAACCAATCAAGAACAATTATCAGATCTGAACAACAAGATCTGATCAACAATCTGAGCTTCTTTACCAACTAACCTATCTAAAGATCAACAAAATATTACAAGCTCTAACACAGATACAAGATGTATCTGATTACAGAAACCCTAACACAATGATCTAGATGAAAGTGAAAGAATACAACTCAAACCCTAAAGAACTCTCTGACTGATTAACCTTCCACAGTGGACGAATACAAGCCTTATATAGGCAGGTGGAGAGATCGAGGAAAGAAACACACCAAGACGAGATCTCAGCCACACGATTAAAACATGTCACACGGATCGTGATCTGAACGGCTGAAATAAACCCAAGTGATAAATATCTTTAATCACTAGGCCATGGGCCATCAGTGGACCATTAGACTTAAAACACAAATGGGCCAGTAAACTACTGGACTGGACCACGAACATTATCAGCAACTGAGCCACGAACTTATCAGCAACCGGACATGATGATCTCTACTCTTGACCAACTTCAATCATCGACCAACACTCTACCAATCAGCTATCCATCTACCTACCTAGCAACATTTAACAAACATAACAAGACACATGAATTAGATACATGTTAATGACAAGAACAAATTGAAACAATACTAACCTTTTAACAGTCATAGATTTGGTTAATGTCATTGTTTTTGTTTTTTTTTTTTTTTTTGGCTTCATTGTTGTTGGTTTTACAAACGTTGTTGGTTTTACAAACAATATTCAGTGTTTCTGGAAATATCTTGTAGGATGTCCAATCTGGCTTTCGTTTGATTAAGCAAATAATTAAAATTCACATTTGAGATATGCATTGGCACTTTGAATGTTCTGTTGGGTTTGTGTGTTGAGTTAGGCCTTTTTTTATTTTTGTATATTGTAGGCTTTATCTTCAGGGCAAAAGCTTTATTTTTCTGTTTGTTTTTGTTAAATTAAACAAGTGAGGCATACCTATTTTATCAGTTATCTAAATGTATCATTTAAACTTTTCAGTTTGCTCAATAGAACATTCCACTTATATGTCCTGTCATCAAGAACCATATTTGGTGAAGTATAATTGGCCTACAACTGTCGGTGATCAATGCAATAACTGTTATGAAGTATAATAAAACAGACGGGTTGATCGAGGGTGCGTCTTGTTCGGTTTGTAATCATGCGTTCCATGTAGCATGTATTGACACGTGGCTTAGATCACACACAAATTGCCTGTTGTGTCGTGTTGGGATTGTTAAGAGTGTCAGTAGTAGTAGTAGCAATAATAATAATAATAATAATAATAATAATAATAATAATAATAATAATAATAATAATAATAATAATAATAATAATAATAATAATAATAATAATATGGAGGAAGTTGAAAATAGTGTTATGGTTTTGGTGACAGAGGATGGTGATGGTGAACAAAGGGAAGAGGATGAACAGATGTCTGATGTTGGAATTATTGGTGGTAGTGGGTTTATAAGAATATCTGTGTCTTTTAATGATTATGAAGCTTGTCGAGTTAGATCAGATATACGCATTAATGATTATGAAGCTTGTTGAATTAATAACTATTATTCTGATCAGCATGATGTTCAGATTCAACCTGTTGATGGTAGTTTGGGGTTTGATTTGGTTAAAGTCGACCGAACCGCGAATAATTGTCCATGATCTTGCAGGGTTCAGGTATCTTGAAGAACTCTCAACAAGCTGAGATCTGGTTCGGTTTGATTCCGGTCTATTTTGGTTCGGGTCAGATCTGGCTCGGTTCACGTGTTGTTTTCGAGTTCTAGCCGTGGGTCAGGTGAGGTGAGGCGAGGTGGTAGGTTTGAAGTCAGAAGGTGGTGGTGCAGTGCAGCGGCGATGGTGAGGTAGGGTTGAAGTCAAGGAGAAAGAGATTGGGGGTGTTTCTCTGTGTGTTAGTGTGTATGTTAGACAAGATATATAATAATTATTATTAAATATTTAAAAAATAAATTGTAAATACATTGTGCATTGTATGCTTGTACATTTTGTGTAAATGACAGAAATGCCCTTCAAGTTAACAGACTTTTTAACGGAGTTAGAAATTTGGACTCAAGATGTTAGTTAATTTCCAACCAGGGACGCAAGTAGTTAAAGTTTTCAACTTTGGATTCAAATAGTTAAAACCATTATAACACAGGGACGCAATAGTAATTCTCTCATTATATAAATATACATAGAAAATGGGTTTTTTAATTACTTATACAAATATAACTAATTAGTAATTGGACTTTCTAGTAGTAAAAATGGGTTTCCAACTTATCGTAATTAATCACTCAATTCTATAAAAAAAATAAAAAAAAAACTATTACATGTCTGTCTATGTTCGTTCATGTTTGGTCAATTATGTTCATTTGGGTTCGTTTATATTTGTTCAATTATGTATATTTGTGTTTATGTTTGTTAAAATATGTCCAGTTAAGTTTGTTCGTTTACGTTCATGAAATGTACGTTTAGGTTTAAACGAACCAACATGAACATACCCATTTTTTTAATGAACAAACACGAACAATATATGAAATCACATTCAAACTATTACATAACTTAGGGGATGTTTGGCTGATTAAGTGTTGAATTATTAAGAGGTCTGAATGATTAAGTGCTGAGTCATTAAGTTGGACCTCTTAACTTAGGGGTTGTTTGGTTGATTAAGTGTTGAATTATTAAGAGGTCTGAATGGCACTTAAGAGGTCTGAATGATTAAGTGCTGAGTCACAGTGCCAGCCCCAGGGGTGGGCGAGCCGCACTCCCGGCTGAGACCCACTCCCCCGGGGCCTTTACCTTCCGGTGAGTTGATTTTTTTATAATAGAGTAGTTTGACCCTCCGGTGTTGTGAGATAGAGCAGTTGAAATGAAAGGAGAAAAATCAATAAAGTATAATGAGATTTTTTTTCTGATAAGCCGGCGACTACAGTTGGTTATTTGCTAGCCATGAAGATGATGAACAATTATTTATAGTTAAATGGGCCATTCTCTACTTTTTTAATCTAAAATGCCAATGACATACAAAAATGGAGGGTGTGTTTATTTTATTTATATTATTTTTGTTTGTCGTGAGTTAAAGTATATTCTCATTTTTTATTTTTTTTGAAGAGTTTTTTTTTTTTTTTTTTTTTTTTTTTTTTTTTTTTTGACTGGCCAAACACCCACTGAGCGCCCCCCAGTGGCCATAGACAAGGGCTCAACTGGCCCACTCCAGACCCAGAGGGCATTTAGAAAATTCCAGTGCGGGAAACCCCAAGACTCGAACCCGAGACCTTGGGGGGAAAACCCTCACACCATTTATATTAAAAAACCATTTATAGACAAATTTAGCAGTTGATTTAATTTAGCAAAATCATTTATAGATATTTATGTTATTTAACTTTTATTTTATTATCATATTTATTTATCAATTTATATAACTTAGGGCTTTAATAAAATTATTATAATTTCTATGTTATTTTCTCGAAGATTATATAATTACGAGCATTTTCTAAATTAATGCATTTAAAGAAGTAAATGGGTTCGTTGAGTTATGCTATATAAGAAAAAGATCTAGTCAGTCTTTTACATGTCGTTTTGAAGTGATTTTCTAAGATCCTGTAGTATTTTTCAAGGTTTAGTGTTCCGGATAATTTCTAACCTTCTTGATTAGCTTAGTTTATGTAGTTATGTGACGATTTTCTCGCTGCTTTGCTTTTTAGTGGCTAATGTCAATATCTATTTTGCAAAACAAAAATGGGTTATATTATAACTTATAGTCCCAATTTCTATTGTGAGCCCTAGTCAAGATTTTCTAGTTATGCCATTGTGTGTATATTATTTATTGCTATAACGTTAATTGATGGTTTAAAAAGTAGTTTACATATTCGTTGGAGTCTGATACATATTCGTTAGAGCCCAAGTGCCTTTTTTTTCAACTCGTACAGGGCACTTGAATCTTCAGAACCGGCTCTGCTGAGTCAATAAGTTGGACCTCTTAATTGTTAGTATTCTTGTCCCACATTGGTAGGAGAGCCCCATTAAAGTTCAGCCTAGTTCGGTGCTTAATGGTTCAGCAACATCTCAAATCTTAATGGTTCAACCTTAACCATTCCATTCAGAAGCCAAAACAAACGCATTGAATGCTGAATCATTCAGCGCTGAATGTCTCTTTAAGAGGCTTACCAAACAACCCCTGGTTTTTATTGAACTATAAATTCAGATCATAATTATATGCATATAATTCATCCATGTTTAGCTTCATGTATCCTCTACTATTTTCAGGTTCATGTGGGTCGAACCACCACATGTAAATGCAACCCATTAACCCCTCTTGATTTTAGGTAACATAATATGTCAAACATGAGCACATGATTGAATCCCCAGCAGTAGTACTTTCTGTTAGATCAATTTTTCCGGTCCGGTTTTAAAAACATTGAATATTTCAACTGTTTTTGTACTAACAATATCAATATTATATTGTTTCCTGCACGTTTTAAGGAAATAATCCTAGCGCAAATAAACATTTTGTTCCAATGCATAATCTTGGATTATGAGCCAATTTAAACTTGATCATACACATAACGAAATTATATGATTTATATATGCTTGTAACATGCATTACAATGCAAGAAGAATATATACATGATAATAATGATGAAGAAAAAGTTTCAGAACACCAACTCACATCATTTGATTCTAGGTGTACTTCAACTTCATTTTCAAGTTTCAGAGTTATGATCTGATGACCAAACATACATTGGTATCATTACGTTTAGTTTTATACGGTGGCACTCGCATAAAATTGATGCAATGTTTATAGTTGGCGCGATGCTTATTGAGCTAAACACACTATACATGCCTTCCAACGTCCGCTATACTGCCGTGTAATCATCCTTGAACTTGCTTCAGGTACTTGATTGTTCTTCTTCTTCGTGTATAACACGAAATTTCTCCCCCCACAAGAACCTATTTCTTCACTCAAACTCAATGCTAAAATGAACCAAAAAAAAAAAAAAAAAATTAATTGTTGAACATATACATAAAGAAAAGTAACACAAAACACAATGTTGTTGTCACCGTCCACTGAGATTTTATTATCAGATACATAGTTATAAGTTATAATAACGGAGAAAGAAATGATATTATTGAAACGATTTACAAAATACCAGCTTCTGCATCCGATGCATAAAGTATGAAGTTGTTGAAATCCGACCCAAGAATAGGAAGCCTGCCACCACGAGCATACAACTTTAGCGATGAATCTATAACGGTAGAAACCTTATCATCATCATTCACAACAAATCTCAAAGGCCCAGAACTTCCAGCAACATTCACAGTGATCAAAAGCCGCTTATTCGTAACATTGACATCGTGTTCATCGTTGATCTTTTTCTTCCTGGGTAAGATCATTCTCATCGAAATACTTCTCTTCATGATCTTAGGAAACAAGAACGTATAATATACAAACAAGATTCTAGTGATTCTAAGAAACTAAAAAGGAGATTCAAATTTTGGAATTTGTGTTTGTTTGAAGGCGGTTCAATTGAAGGATTTTTGTGAAAAACTTAGATGGTATCAAGAAATTCCTAAGTTTGTTTGTGAAGAACAATGGTGTATATGATGTACTTACATATAGATATGACGGAAAAAGAAATATATTTATAGCTAATTGTCGGGATCACACACTAGCTAACAAAACATTTAAATTGTCACTAATGTATATTTAATATGGATAACAGGATTCTGTTCGGTTAAAAACTCACTCCAGTTATAAGAACTGTGAGAACTCTAACGTCGTGAAATGCAGAGTTTTAAAATTTTTTTACCCAATGATGCAAAAATGGCTAACTAAGAAATATATATATACAAAAATTAAAAATAAATACGTCGTCCTTACACCGGTGTAATAAAATGACTACACCAATGTAACACAATTAATATTTTATTTAATCTATATCTATATTATAATAATAATAATAATAATAATAATAATAATAATAATAATGATAAAGCATTTCCCGATGACTTCTTAAATTTAAGAGGTATAAATTTAATTTCTTATGATACAACACACAATGCATAAAATAACTAATTTTTTAGGGCAAATATGTCTTTAGAGCACCATATATAATCAAAAGAAAGTCAAGAGATGTTTATGATACCTCGCTGCATTCAATTTAATAATTATTTTGAACATATTAAATAGAAATCATATAAAATTAGGGAGAGATAACGTACAAAGCTTCCTTAACGTAAGAAGCGTAGGAACGAATCCTGTCCATTGATTAGGTTTAAAGTTTCAGGCGGTGGCACAATCGTAATTATTAACCTAATAAAAAATCCGTTAAACATACGTAAGGGCTTAATCGTCCGACTGTAAAATCAAATTTCAATTGAAATCAAATTGCCCCGCCCAATTCTCGTTTATTAGGTTTACGATCGTAACAAAAAAAACTCTCGCAATTGCAAAATCAATTTTTGATTGAATTCAGAATTGATATTCCATAAGAGATGCAGAAACACAGCATATGGAATTTTGAAAACATGTTGGTCCCTTTATGCAAAATACTTTCTCCTAAAACTATTACAATTCCTATTTTTTTAACAATCGTTACCTTCGATTACATTACAATAATGATAGATCAGCTAATAAAACGAATGTAGGTATGCTCTGTTTTTTAAATACATATTTTGATGACTTTATATGTTAACAATCTATATTATATTTTATATTTTATTTTATATATTTTATTTTATTTGTCTAATACACGGGATCGTAACTTACTACTTGTTACATAAAAAGTTCATATTTCATATACTTGGTTAGGTTGAAAACACAAAAGAAGTCCATTTGAGACCCGATTCCTGTTTAACAACAATCGACAATAAAAGATCATTCCACATCTAATCTAGCTACTTAGGGTATGTTTGGCAATAAGCTTTTAAGAGTTTTTAAGAGCTTCAAGCTTCAAGTTTTTAAGAAAAAAACTCATACTCAATAAAAAGTCTTGTTTGGTTGAAAGAGCTGAAAGCTTTTAGGTTAGAGAAAAAGCTCTATAGTGAAAAGCTACTAGTACTAGCTTTTAAGAAAAAAACTCTACTAGCTACAAGCTTTTAATTAGTAAATGATATAAATACTCATTCTATTTTAAAAATAAAATAAAAATCTTCTTTACAAGCTTTTAATTATACCCATTTTGGTCATTTTATACATTTTATTAAAAGATACAACTACTTTGCGTCTTTGCCAAACATCAAAATATATTTAAAAAACTTCCAGTTTCCAGCTACAAACATGCAGCTACCAGCCACCAAATAGTTTTGCCAAACATACCCCTAGAAGTACAACATTTTATACCTACCAACCCAAATATGATCATTTAAAAAATTAAAAAGATTGTTGCACTCATTTATCCCTTTGTCGCACTCCATATTATCGTTTGTGACGCATATCATTAACGCCAATCAAAGATCGATACATCATATATACCCGCTAATCTCTAAATATATAATTAAACATAACTTTAACTTTTAAAAGAAAATCACAACAATCTCACCTACACCAGGTGCATCCGTCCTACATGCACACTTTTGCTTATAGTTTGTGCACCCTCGACTTTCGGTTTGTAAAATTGTCGAGGAGCCATAAAGTGAAAATGGACAATCAATTGACATAGACAAAACAGAAGAGTCCTTGTGACATGTTATGGTTAGTTTAAAAAAACGACACAAGTTGCAAGTACAAAACTAGCATAGAGTTCGAGGTAACACATGCTATATTATATATTGGTTTGTTTGTGAAATGGAAAACAAAGTTTCAACAACACTTTCGGTTTTTTAATGATGCTACTGACCCATGTGTATTTATATTGAAGAGCTTCTAAGCAACTGGTAAGCAGAGATCTATTCATTACGAAAATAGTTTTAAGTAGATGTAATGTTGCAAAAGTCGCTAAAGTCGCTAGGCGCTCCCTAATCGGAGTCGGGAGTACTCGGGGAGTTCTCGGCCTAGTCGGAGAGTACCCGAGGAGTACTGGGCCTAGGCCTAGGGTACTCAGGACTCGGGAACTTACCTTGTAGCGATTACTCAGCCTCCAAAACCTTGTTTTGCAACATTGAGTAGATGACCGTAAGAACATTTTATAAGGACGTACTTTTATGTGGTACTGGTATAGAAACATTATAGGAGAGTGAAAGAGATATGGTTATTCGGTTATAAAGCCGTTGTATGTAAATAACATGTATAAATACTTTTGTTGCTCTCATTAAAACAACTTTAAAGCCACTTAAGTACTAATTTGGGTTCTTTTATATGTCGATTCCCTAAACGAATTATCGATAACAAAATAATCTTAAATTTTAGACTATGTTGCAATGTTTGCTACAGTTTGCAAGATGTGAAAAGTATCAAAAATGTTTTGAAATACATATGTATCATTTGAGTACATTCGTGGTGTTTGTTATTTTATAGCTTTAGATTTCTAGATGTAAAGCTTTACAATTAATTCTTTAGCACTTTTGTGTCCTAGTCGACATAAATAAAATAAATTTGACATATGAAAAGCAGTAATACTATGTTAAAATATCGTGTATTACATCGATTTAAACAAATATGAATTTATATATATATATTCATAATTGCAAAAGTCGTTCGAGTTGACCAATTACTCGCTGGGCACTCGCTACAGGGTGGGTCACCGAGTATAGCCGAGTTTGTCGAATATTCCGAGTACTCCACGCATAGGCCGATTCGACTCCCGAGTACTCGCCCAAATAGGCCGAGTACTCGTAACTCCCCAATTGGCCGAGTTGGTAGCGCCTAGCGAATTTTGCAACCATGTATATCTATATTATCTTATTAAGGAGGAGTGATGGCCAAGATTGTCATTTACATTTCCGTACAACTTAAGAAGCAACATGTACAACATACTTAAGCAAAAAATTTAAGGGTATTTTAGGCATAATTGTGACAATTAAGACACTTAGAAGGTTAAAATTGTAATTTTATCATAACCTCATACTCACAACTTAAAAACTTATTCCAACCTTACCCCCATGGTATATGATTGATCAAAAAACCATTAATGTAATAAATTTCTTAAATGTAAGAATGTGAAGAGCCTATGAACATCATAAATTATGCCTAGATTTTTTAAATGGCTTGGCTTGGTTGGGTTTTTTTTTTTTTTTTTTGGTTGGTTTAAGAAGAAGAAGTTGATTCAATTGGGGGAATGGCAATGAAAGGAAGGATATACCTGAAAATGAATTGGTAAACCAGAGAGGGCAAGGTCTTTGAGAAGTTCACAGCCTAATCCACTAGCACCTACTACACATATTCTTGAAGAATATACACACATATTCTTGAAGATCGTCCCTCAACTACATAAATAACAACAGAGAGGTTAGCTTATTAGCTTAACTACATAAATAATTAATTGATTTAATATAATATTGGTGAATGAATAATTCAACCTTTAGTGGATTTTTTTTTTGTTTTTATAGGCTCCTAGCCCAATTTACAGTCCCTTCCTATCACCGTCTTAATTCTTTGCTCCTAAAAAAAACCATATCTATATTATCTATATCTATATTTAATTTGGAGTTTTTTTTTGTTTTTGCTAATTTGGGTGCAGAATTTCAAGATGGTTACAAAAAACATGTATGAGGTACTCTTTGACCTGATTTCTAATTTGTTGACTTCTTTTTTTTTTACACATTTGATCTCATATCTAAAGCTGCAAAACTTTTGTATTTCGTGTTTTTATTTAGTTGCTTGCTGTGAAGAGGTTGGGACAAAAAGGTAATCAGTCGACAAAAGGAGGAAGAGTTTATTGATCTTATTAATGATTTGATAAAATTCGGCATGCGAATGTTGTTGAACTCATGGGTTACTTGTTCTGAGCATGGTCAACGATTATTAATTTACGAGTATTGCGGCGGTTGGGCCCTCTAGGATGCGTTACACGCGAATGATGATTATAAAAGCAAATTTTCATGAAGTATGCGCATAAGATTGGCAAAGGAATTCTCTTGCAACCAGCAGGTTTGATACCTAGATTTACTTGCTAATATCAACATGAATTATTCGATTATTCGTTTGTTGTTTGATTTTTTATACCTTTTATAGTAGTTGATGATTGTCTTGTGCTAAGTGATGCTATTAATTTCAATTTTTTGATTCGTCAACCCGGTGTGCATATATTTGTAGTTTCTATAAAATTTAATGAACTCTCACAATCTCACTTTCATGTGGTGTCTTAGCATAACTACAGTAATCATATTTCCTATTTTCGTTTTATTATTTGGTGATTTTTATTGGCTATCTGAATCTAAGATGAAAAAAAAGGAACTATGGCACCAAGCAGTGGAAATCAATCTCTAGATGATACTAATATTTTTGCCACTATAATTATCTACAAAGTTTTATTTGGTTTGTTGTGCTAATATTTTTGATACTATATTTTGTTGAATAAAGTAAAATGTCGTAAACTCGGGTTGTGGTTCGTAATCAACATCATAATTGAATATAATATAAATCGAGACACCCGCCGCAACGCGCGGGCATTCCTTCTAGTATTTAGTAATAAGAAAAGGTTGTGCACTTAATAACTCGTGCATTGCCCATGTTAAATAAAATATTAATATAACGTAATCTCATATATATACAATCGTCAAAATGTGTGTTGAAAAGAAATAATAAACTTTGAAGTGACAATTGTTATATCTTAAAATATCACTAAGTTTAAAATTATGTTTGTTAAAATTATTTATGTGCCCAGTTATAAATAAGTTGCGTAATTATCATATATGTTGCACAAGTATTTTTATAAGTTGCCTAATTATGTGTGTGTAATTATAGCATGGGTTACGTAATTATCAGTATAGGTTGAGTGTGTTGTACCTCATCCTTAAGGTGTTTCTCCAAAAAAAAAAAAAAAAAAAAAATTCACTTTTAACTCAAAATTTTTCATCTTTTGGAATTTAACCTCACAATTTTTTTTACTTTCACCTTTGGTCCTCTATGGTTTTCATCTTTAGTAATTTTTTGTTTTACGTTTCGTTCTAAAATTTGCAAGTTAAGACAACTTAACCTGCGTGTGTTGTTAAGCGTTTTACATCTATTTTTTCCCGTTTCACAAGTTCGTCGCAACGAGTGAGTCCTATATCGACTTTTTTTATATTTCTTACGTTTCGGTCTAATTTAGTCACATTAACACGCCACAATTTCAATGTTGGTGGCCGTTGGCGGTGGTGTGGGATTGGTGCAATTTGACACGGTTTGACACCCGCCGTAACGCGGAAAGTTTAGTACTAGTATTGTATGCAAATCAGATTCTTTATACGATTAGATCTTTTGCAAAAGGTGCACTTTATAATGACAGAATTGCTACAAAATTTGTATATACATAATGAAAAAAGGAGGTAAAAAATAAAGGTTTTAACTTCCTTTCTAAGACTTAACAACCAAAATAGAAGCCCAAGGCCTAGCTGCAAAATGTAATGCCTTGCTTGCCAATTTAGATTTTAGGCTAAGAGAGTTATGGGCCATTTTCTAATGGGCTTAAGAGTTGGATGGTCTAGAAAGTAGAGACCTTCTATGGTTGGTCAGCTCAGCCCATACATCACAATTCACACATGGTCATATCATATCCGATCTTGTGCACCATGTTCGGTTTGAAGCTAAAATATATTATAACTCCGTTTGTTGTGAAAATTAGTTAAAACCCCATAAAGACGAAAATGTCCCTATGCCTATAACAAGGTGTGTATACAAAATCATGAAAGGTTGCATAGTTAGAATCACAACAAGATACATGCATAATATTTGATAGAGTGTTCAACTCTCAGTTATATATACACTGCTGGTAAGATATAAACTAAGTAGAGTGTCAATGAAAGCTTTTGACACACTATTCAACTACCAACAAGTTGTTCTCCATCAATCCCTCCCCAACAGTTGGGTATTCCGGTGACAGAAGCCACTCGCCATCCACCAAGAATTTAATTTCATACCTTCATTGAGTAATGTATCATATAAAATAATAAAAAACGTAGAACTCGTACTAGTTAACTTTTAGGTCACAATAAATCGATTTCATACCTTCCGGGTCTAAGCATTATTGATGTGGAGAACCTAGTGTAAGAACCGGTATACTCTGCTGATAAGTATTCTCCATGACTCCAGCCATCAAACGAGCCCATTACTTGGACACTCTGAAACCAAAATGTGGGCGGATATCAGTTAATGAGCCGAAAGTCACAAAGTCAACGAAATTTCAATACACACCTCTGCCATGCCAGACCAGAATAATGTCACCTCTTTCGACTGTGCAAGTTCTACATCCTTAATTTGTTTCTTTAATTTTTCTTGTATGCCTACATTGTAAGACGATAACTTTAATCAGTCAATAACTAAAACTTTAATCATGCATGATCAGGGGCAATTACAACTGTGAAATGGCGTCATCATACCTTGTAACTGTAAAAGTAGAAGAGACTGAATGTATTTGCCGTTTATTTTTCTTGAACCTGGCGGAATGCCATAACTAGCAATTTCTTTAGCCATATTTAACAATGCCTGCAGGAAGAAGGTTTAAAAAAACACGAAGTTGAACATGTAAAGCAAACATATAAATAAAGTTTCATCTACTAAACTAGAGAGATAACCTGGATCTCAAGTTCAGTAACAGCAAGTTCGCTTTTAAACTGCGCAAAAGCCTCCTCCCTGACAATCAACTGCAGATAAAAGTAAATTCAATCATCAGTCAAAAGATATATTCTTGCAATGGAATATTATAGATATCTTATGTGTGTTAAAGCATACTCAAATGTTAGTTAGATACCTGACGCTTGAGATACCGATTGTGCTGATTGGCCTCACTCAGTTTTTTCAAGAGTTTCGCCCTCTCAGCATCCGCAATAAGTGACTTCAACTATCCGTAAAAATTATAAGTGCCATTAAGAAAAACTAACCTAATGCAAAGTAGAATTGTATAACATGATTAAAAACCTGATCATTGTCAACCAGTTGTTCAGAAACATCTTCTGAGAATGAATCAGAAGCATATTTGTCATCCTTTGAGTAATTTTTTGACTGCATTGATGAAAACGCTTCCTCAAGAGTGGTGGGCAAACAAAGTACTCTCCAGTAGGCATAGTATCTACCATTTTTCATACAAAAACCTTGGTTTATATAAGATAACTTCCAAAAATCCTTCCTCAAACACAAAGGAACCGAATTATAGTGAGAACACCAGGATACGTGTTTGTTGCCACGCTGACTGTTAAACATATAGCAGAAGAAAATCATCAGTTGAAATATTGGCAGCGAGCATTTGACAATTTTCGCAATTTGGAAATAGAACAAGATGAAAACCTTAGGAGTTGGAAATTGCAGGACATAATGTATAAAACCAAATATAAGGAAAAACTTAAAGCAAATACTTTTTTAAAATGTGTTAAACATTCAGAAAATAAAAAGGCGGTTACAGTTGCTAAAGTTGAACCAATATAAAGTCTTACCAAGATGACAATCCTTGTATTGAAGTGCTCATCATATGACACTCCATTGTGTTGGTATCCTAATATACACAAGGAATAGTAAATAATAATAATAGCTGTTAAAAATAATCATTAGATCAAAATTTGTTCGTATCCGTTAGCCTTGAAGTGAAAACTCCATGTGTTAGCATATATTAATGATGATTTTTTGTTCGGAGTTATATACCCGTTTCTTCACTATATTTTCACATTCCCACCAACCCATGTATGAGTCTGTCATTCGGTTTATTGGTCCCTCACTTGAAAAGAAGTAATCCTCGAGTTCTTGAAGTAGAGTGTTTCATTTAATGTGTAATCTTTACGACTACACGTGACACCTACGGTTTCACATTTTCATCCGTTATCAATTTTGTTGATCTTTCTATACCGTCCACATTGAAGCACAACGCCACAACTGATGCTATGAACTTAAGTCTCTAGTCAACATATCGGACGGAACTTAATGTGTTGTTTAGTTAGTAGAATACCCCATAATAGAGACTCATTTATAATGTCATTGAAAACACCTTTTGATATGAAATTAAAGTTTCCCCTAATTTGGTTTCTAACTAAACGTTTGCTAGAACGTATCTAACCCTTCTCTCGCTTCCATCCTTGGTCTTTACTAGGAAACTTGGAAGTAAAAATATTAAATACTCATTCATTCAGTTACATACGGGATAAAAAGCAAATATTTTGCCAATATTTGATAAAATGGCAAAATAAACGTGAATAATTATAGAAGAAACAAGTAGACACTCATAGGCATTTTATCAAACACTTTGAATGCAGTCATTGAACACAGAAATTAAATAGTGAATAATAATAATAATAATAATAATAATAATAATAATAATAATAATAATAATAATAATAATAATAATAATAATAATAATAATAATAATAATAATAAAGTGAAGTGAGATGTAGAGTAAACTGACCTAGGCTGGCTAGGAGCAAACAGATTATCGGGTGGTCTGGAGTGGGTGGATTTTCCGGTATGGAGATTATGTGTGGCAGGCAGAGAGAAGCAGTGATGATGATATGACACGTGTTAGGCAGTTTATGGGTAATCTCTAGCAGCACATTTTAAACGAGCCACATCCTCTGCTGAATACTGAATTTGAAGCTAACCAATTTAAAATAACTAATTAAATTATTTATTTTCAATTTAAAAGAAAAATATATAGAAGAAAAAAAAACAAGAAGAAAAAACCATATCACTTGGGTGCAGGAGCAGACCAATATATGTAGAATCGGTTTCCAGAAACCCACTAACTTTTAGGGGCCCACTAACTTTTACGGGGTGTTTGGTTGATCAACTACTGAATTATTAAGAGGTCTGAATTATTAAGTGCTGAATCATTAAGTTAGACCTCTTGATAGTTAGTATTCTTGTCCTACATTGGTAGGAGAGCCTTGTTAAAGTTCAGTCTAGTTCAACGCTTAATGGTTTAGCAACATCTCAAATCTTAATGATTCAGTCTTAACCATTCCATTCAGAAGCTCAAACAAATGCGCTGAATGTTGAATTATTCAGCGCTGAATGGTTCAGAGGATCATTAAGTGGCTTACCAAATAACCCCTTAGAAAACTATATAAAGAATAGAGTAGAGTGAACCCACTAATAAATTGGGAGTGGACAAGAGAAAGAATGTCATGCATGATTTGTAGAACGGTAACCCTTTATTTTCTAAAACTTCTACTAAGTGTGTAAGGTAGCTGGTTTAAGTTCTGGCAACACCCATTTCGTAACTTTTATTTTTAATAAATAAACCATCTTTTCAATTGTTCGGGTTTTAAAAACAAAATAACATTCTAGCCTCCTTTCCAGGTGTTTAAAAACAAAACATTGCATGAACCTCCTCGGTCCCTAACACGGCAACACAACAACTACGTAAAAGTGGTTTATGGTATTGTATTTCTTGAATGAATAATGATACAATAACATCCCATTATATAGGGATGGAAACAAAGAGATATACAAGGAAATAGGAGATAAACATGGTAAACTTCTATCTATACAATTCAAATTAATATCATTCTAAATATACTTGCTAAGATCCCCCCGCAGTTTGAGCGGGCGCGGAGCAGACGGTTAAACTGGACCTGAAAGACTGGAACAACTCTCGAGATAATCCCTTCGTGAAAATATCAGCATACTGGGACGAGGAAGGTACGTGGAGGACCCGGATGTGACCAACACGGACCTTTTCACGAACGAAATGGATATCGATTTCAACATGTTTGGTGCGCTGATGTTGAACAGGATTATTGGACAAGTACACAGCTGAGACGTTGTCGCAGTATACTACTGAAGCACGCTGTAATGGAACAAGGAGTTCAAGAAGTAGATTGCGCAACCACGTGGCTTCAGCAACGGCATTGGCTACTCCGCGATATTCAGCTTCAGCACTTGAACGAGAAACTATCGGCTGACGCTTGGAGGACCATGAAAGTAAATTATCTCCTAGAAATACACAATAACCACTTGTGGAACGGCGTGAGTCAGGACACCCGCCCCAGTCCGCATCAGAGTATGCCACAAGAGACGTGACATTGGATTTAATAATCCGAATACCATAGGAAAGAGTCCCCTGCAAATAACGTATAATACGTTTCATAAAATTAAAGTGCGGATCACGCGGTTCATGCATGAACAAGCACACCTGCTGAACCGCATAAGAGATGTCTGTCCTGGTAAAAGTCAAATACTGAAGAGCTCCTGCTAAACTCCGGTATAAAGTGGGGTCATGAAAGAGAGCCCCATCAGTAGCACTAAGCTTGCATGATAAATCGACCGGTGTAACACATGGTTTGCAATCAGACATTTTAGCCCTGTCAATGATGTCCTTTGCATATTGGGATTGGGAGAGAAATAACCCATTAGTGTGATGAGTCACTTTGACGCCCAAAAAATGATGAAGTCGACCCAAATCAGTCATAGCAAACTCTCGTGAGAGTGAGGAAATAATCTCCTGTAAAAGTGCATCCGTGGATGCAGTGAGAATAATGTCATCGACGTACAGTAATAAATAAGCGATCTGCGACCCTTTGTTGAAGATAAATAAAGATGTGTCACACACACTGCTACGAAAGCCCTGCGAATGAAGATAAGTGGCAAAGCGCGTGTACCACGCTCGCGGGGCCTGTTTCAGGCCATATAATGATTTCTTCAACCTGCAAACAAAATTAGGACAACGTTTGTCCACAAACCCTGGAGGCTGATGCATAAAAACAGTCTCCTGTAAATGCCCGTGTAGAAATGCATTCTTGACATCCAATTGATGGATAGGCCAAGAACGAGATACCGCCAAGGATAAAACGGTACGTATAGTGGCTGGTTTAACCACAGGGCTAAACGTGTCCTCACAATCTATCCCAACAGTCTGAGACTTACCATTAACCACCAAGCGAGCTTTATAACGCTCTAAAGTCCCGTCCGACTTGAATTTATGACGAAAAAGCCACATGCAACGAATAATCGGGCTGTCAGTCGGACGAGGAACTAAATCCCATGTATCATTTTCCTGCAAAGCATTAAACTCGGCCTGCATGGCATGTGTCCAATTATGATCGGAAAAGGCTTTGGCGTAGGTAGAAGGGATGGGAGAAATAGGTGCTGTGTGAAGATTAAGAGGAGGGTGTGGTTTGAGGGACCGGTTTTGGACCGAGTTGTCATAGGATGGGTGTTGGTGGTGGGGTGCGATGTTGTTGATGTGTGGGTCGTGTGAGGACCGGGTGAGGGCTGGGTAGTGGGCTGTGAAGGGCCAGCTCGTGAGCCGGAGGAGGGCTGTTGGGCCTGGGTGTTTAGAGATGGTGTTTGGGCCTGAGTAGTGAGAGGTGGGAAACCGGGTGGGCCGGTAGTGGGCTGTTGGGCTGCTGGTTGGGGACGAGACCTACGAGAGTAGGTAATGGGTGGAGCGGGTGGTTTAGGAGGTTGGGCCGGGGGTGTATATGTAGTGGGCTGGGGCGGATGAGGTTGTACCGTGTGGGTTGGTGAGAAAGTGAATGGCAATGGAACGGGATCATCTAAGAAACGGTACGAGGTAGACGATGTTGGGATGGTGTAAGGGAAGGTTGACTCGTCAAAGGTGACATGACGAGATATGTGAACTTTTCCCGTGGTGGGATCGAAGCATCGGTACCCACGAAAATCTGGAGGGTAACCAAGAAAGATGCAACGAATAGCTCGGGTGTGGAGTTTATGTGGTTGGGTGGCCGAGGTATTGGGGTAACACGCGCACCCGAACACTCGTAAGTGATCGTAAGTTGGGTGGCGTAGATAAAGGGCAAAAGTAGGTGTGAAAAAGTTCAAGCGTTTGGTAGGGAGTATGTTGTGAAGGTAGGTGGCGGTGTGGAGGGCTTCCACCCAAAATGAGGGAGGAAGGTTGGCATAGATGAGTAGAGCGCGTATGATGTCGTTTAAGCGGCGAATCATACGTTCGGCTCGACCGTTTTGGGAGGAGGTTTGGGGGCATGAGAAACGAAAAAGTAACCCATTTTGAGTGGCAAAAGTTTTAAAGGCATTGTTATCAAATTCACTCCCCAAATCACATTGAAATGTTTTAATGAGACGGTTGAATTGGGTGTGAATTAGTCGATGAAATTTCACAAATGTTGGGAATGTTTCAGATTTATATTTTAGGGGATAAACCCAAACAAAGTGTGAAAAATTATCAATAAGAACCATGTAATATTTGTAGCCGGATTTGCTGGGAACCGGCGAGGTCCACAAGTCACAATGAATAATGTCAAAAGGTGCAAAAGTATACGTATTAGAAGCATAAATAGGTAAACGTTTGCTGTTTGATAATTGACATGAATTGCAAAAAGTAGACCTATGGTCTTTATTACATGGAAAATTAAAAGTACGACTAAGAATGTCTAAAACTTGGGTGCCAGGATGGCCTAGACGGTCATGCCATGGTAGGGAAGCAGTAGTGGTGAGGTAGCAGGCTTGAAGCGGTAGTTGTGGAGCGGTGAATGGATATAAGTCCCCGGTGCTATTGTGGCGAGAAAGAATTCTTCCATTGCGCAGGTCCTTCAAAGAAAAACCAAACGTGTCAAATTCTATAGAAACCCAATTATCACGTGAAAAACGTCTAACGGATATTAGGTTTTTAATTATATGGGGACTATATAAGATGTTGGGCAAAATATAGGTTCGGTTAGGGAGGCGGTGAAAACCAGTTCCCGATTTAATAATTGGAACACATTCGCCATTGCCTACCAATAGTTTATTACATGCAGTAGATGATGAAGGGATTTTAATCATACCTTGGTCCTGTGTAACATGAGCCTCGGCTCCAGTATCCATGTAGGACGTGGGGTCCTGTGATTGCATCTGCATAGCCGAAAATGCAACACTTAAATCCGATGGGCATAAAGCATTATAACCGTAGCCAGGAGGAGCCGAAGGTTGAGGACCACCATAACCCGTATACTGTGCCGAAGGGGTGTCTGCTGAACCCGAACTGTTCTGGGCTGATTGGGTGTTGCCTGAAGGCTGTTTTGGAGGCTGACCAGGCGGCCAGGCAGGTTGGCTAGGGTACGGACATGGCGGGACAGACCACCATGCCCAGTTTGGGTAGGAGGGCTGTTGTGGAATCCAACCGAAGGGTTGCCTGGGTCCGCTGCCACGACCCCTGCCGCCGCGTCGATAATTACCCCGGCCCCGTGCAGAGTAGTTATTAGGGTACGGGTTCGGATTAGGGTTTTGTTGCTGGTTGGACTGCGGCTGCTGCTGGGAAGAGGGCTGTTGCTGTTGCGTGACCATGACTGAGGAGGTTGTTGATTTGCGAGCTTCCATCCGAATAACTTCATCCTGAAGCATCGTACAAGCGGTATCCCAGTCAGCATTATTTTGGTGAATCAGCGAGGCGGTGGTGTCGTATTCTTGAGGCAGCCCGCGAACAAGCTGGAGAACGAGGCGTGATTCGGTAACGGGTTGATCCACATCTTCTAACTGATTAGCGAGATCGCTGAGCCGTTTGCAGTAGTTATCGACGGACGAACAGTTTGATAGGGTAAGGTTACAAAATTGTGTTTCGAGGGCAGCCGCGCGCGCCTTCTTGTTGCTGAGAAAAGTCTTTTCGAGCTTGAGCCATGCGGCCCGAGCCGTAGAAACTTGACCCAGCAAACGAGGAAGGTGGTTTTCAGCCACGGTGTTAAGTATCCATTGAAGGACAAGAGCGTCGAGTTCCACCCAAAGTGGGTACTCGGCTGAGGTTTCGTCGGGAGGTTCGGTACCGTCGATGTGGTTCAAAACTTTGTAGGCTACTGCGTGTAATCGGAACATCTTGACCCAGCCCGAGTATGTGACGGCTTTCCCGTCAAGGGTTCGGACTTTGCTATTGATATTTGTTACGGAATAAGTTGGGTGAAGGGGGTAGGCTTGTTATCGGCCGTAGCCTGAACTGAAGATTCTTCGCCGGTTTTGGTCATGCTGGCCGGCGATCAGAAATCGGAAAAAAAAAGGAAAGAAGGATCGGCGATTAGGGTTTTGGGAAGAGCCGTAGCTCTGATACCATAAAAGTGGTTTATGGTATTGTATTTCTTGAATAAATAATTATACAATAACATCCCATTATATAGGGATGGAAACAAAGAGATATACAAGAAAATAAGAGATAAACATGGTAAACTTCTATCTATACAATTCAAATTAATAGCATTCTAAATATACTTGCTAAGACTAAGAACCCACCCCTCCCACTGTTCCTTTTGGTGACCTCATGGTGGCAGCAAATCCTCTCGACCTCCCATTCTCCCAAGAGCTAAAACTTTATTTTATTTATTTATTTATTTATTTGTATTTTTTGTTGACTAATTGAATATATGAATGATTGAATCCCATATTTGAATACTTGTGTAGTTGTGTTAAACAATTGAATTTTAGGGCTAATGGAGCAATTTTTCATTTATTGTGTGTTTTATTATGATTTTTTGCTTCCACCTAAATCTAATTGTTAAACTTTTCTAGACATATTTGTTAATAGCTAGGAACTGAGTTTGATTTTATTGGGTTTTGTGGAGCCTTGATTTTGGCTTGGGTTAGAAGAAGACAATTAATTGGCAGATTAATTAAAGGCAAGGGTCCGGCCCATTTGTTTTATTTAGCCCATAATTAGTTTTCTTGTTTCACAAGGGTTAGACCCTAATCTTGTATTATAAATATAGGCATCTTGTACTTGTAATCCTCATCACGAGTGAGGCAGAAAGCAATAATAAAATATCCTGGTTGCAGCCCGTGGACGTAGGTCAGCCGACCGAACCACGTAAATCCTTGTGTTCTCGTGTTCATTTATTTTTATCTCTTGCAGTATTGTTTGTGTTTGGTGTGTTGATCGAGAGATCGAATCCTAACAACTGGTATCAGAGCTTAGGCTCGTTAATCGTTATACACCAGAGAAACGCAACGCAAGAGAATGATCGATTAGTTTGTTTTTGTTTTGGCAGCAGGCTATTACAATATATCAATCGGTTTTTTATTCGAGATTTCAGTTCACCGCAAAGAAGAAACAAAGGTAAAAACCTTTAGTGCCTCGTCACTCACCGTCACTCACCATATAATCTGTGTGCCATTAATTACTAAGAGAACAAGACGAAAAAAAAGGAACAAGAGTGTTACTTTCTTTTGTGTCACCGTGTCAAGAAACGAAAAAATAAAAATAAAAATAAATCTTTGGTTTGTTTTTTGTTTCATCCACTCTAGTCTTGTGGTTTCTTGTCTCGATCAGTGAAGAAAACAAAGGAATCAAGGTTTGTTTGGTTTTTTTTTTGGCTTTAGTTATTGGTTCGGTTTGGGATTACAACTTGGCGTATCTATCGGGCAGTTTGGCCGGGTGGTTTAATCAAAGGGGTTATTATTTTTTATTAATATTTTGTTTGTCCAAGATTATTTTTCTGGTTGTTTTACCAAGATCCAAAGTCAGGAAATTACTCAGTTTGAGAAAATGGCTGAGAGTGGTAAACTTCAGATTGAGAAGTTTGATGGAAAAGACTTTGGTTGGTGGAAAATGCAAATGGAGGATTTGCTGGTTCAGAAGGATTTGGACATGGTACTGGGTGACAAACCGGAGAAGTTAAAACAGGACGAGTGGGAGGCCTTGGATAAAAAGGCTAAGGCAGTTATTAGATTGTCGCTAACGAAGGATGTTGCGTTCAACATTCTGAAGGAAACCACAGGGCGTGGGATTATGGATGCACTTTCTAATATGTACGAAAAGCCTTCGGCAGCTAACAAGGTTTTCCTGATACGTGAACTAGTGAACACGAAGATGAAAGAAGGAAGTTCAGTTACAGGGCACATCAACAACTTAAACTCAATTCTGTCAAGACTTGGGTCAGTTGGTATCAAATTTGAGGATGAGGTTCAGGCTTTACTACTGTTATCATCATTGCCAGATAGTTGGTCAGGGACTGTTACAGCGATTACTAGTTCTACCAGCACGTTCACTTTTGATGGGATTCGGGATCTTATTCTGGGCGAAGATGTCAGACGAAGAAATTCAGGTGGATCATCAAGTGAATTACTGAATGTTGGCAGAGGAAGGAAGAATAACAGAGGTAGTGGGAGCAAGAACAGGATGAGGAGTCAGTCTAGGGCTCGAAGCGATGTGACTTGTTGGAACTGCAAAGAGGTTGGACATTTTAGGAATCAATGTCGAAACGAGAAGAAAGAAGTTAACACTGCATCAGACTGCTCAGATGATGACGCATTAATTTGTAGTGTAGAGAGTTATGTGGATTCCTGGGTCATGGATTCTGGTGCTTCATTTCACGCTACCCACAACACTGAAGCATTGCGGGATTTGAAGAAAGGTGACTTTGGTAAGGTAAGACTGGCGAACAATGATGTTCTTGATGTTACGGGCATGGGTGACATGGATATAGTAACTTCAGCCGGTTCATGGACTTTGAAGGATGTCAGGGTGATTCCAAGCTTAAAGAAACAGTTGATTTCAGTGGGGCAGTTGGATGAACAGGGACATGAGGTTAAATTCGGGAACAGGCAGTGGAAAGTTATCAAGGGGAATCTTGTCATAGCTCGAGGAAGAAAGAGGGGTTCGCTTTACATGGTCAGTTTACCGTCTGAGGGAGTGACCGTCCCAGTTCAGAAGAGAAACAAAGTCGGGTTCACAGAGTCTTGTGGGCAGAAGAAGGTTTGTTTTGCAGATGATAAACCCAGAGCCACGGGTAAGATTCAGGTTGAGCGTGCTAGGAAAGGTTCAGAACTACCAGTCAGGGGTTTTCGTGGCAGTGGGAGCATGGGTTGTGCTTCAGTCAGAGTTACTAGACGACAATGGGTTAAGAGAACCAGTATTCCAGCTGTCAAAGTCTCTCCAGGTGATTATCTGCTTTATTCGGAGAGTGTTTGTTCTCAGGGTGTTTCAGGATCCGGCAGTTCGTGTCAGTGGGAGTCGGTAGAGACAGAGAATGGGTCAGGCGCAGACGTAGCCATGACTGATGTGTTGGAGCTCAGGGGAGCTTCAACGGGCCTTCAGGTTAATTGATGAGAAGGCCGCTGCAACCAGGAAAATGAGAAAGATTACAAGAGGTACAAGTTCACAGCGGATGGCAGTTTGAAGATTATCAAGCCTCCAAGTGGGAGATTATTGGGTTTTGTGGAGCCTTGATTTGGGCTTGGGTTAGAAGAAGACAATTAATTGGCAGATTAATTAAAGACAAGGGTCCGGCCCATTTGTTTTATTTAGCCCATAATTAGTTTTCTTGTTCCCCAAGGGTTAGACCCTAATCTTGTATTATAAATATAGGCATCTTGTACTTGTAATCCTCATCACGAGTGAGGCAGAAAGCAATAATAAAATATCCTGGTTGCAGCCCGTGGACGTAGGTCAGCCGACCGAACCACGTAAATCCTTGTGTTCTCGTGTTCATTTATTTTTATCTCTTGCAGTATTGTTTGTGTTTGGTGTGTTGATCGAGAGATCGAATCCTAACAGATTTCAGATTTCGGATACCATTGCTTGTTAGAGAGATCTAATATTTCTTTCCTTCTCATTTGTTAATTTTTAACATTTCAATTTCTTGGGGTTGGTTTTTTTTTTTTTATGCTAAGATATTTGTAACACTGACTTAATAATGGATGTTGTGATTGTAATACATAATAGAATATTGTTATTTCACTTTCCATGTTCCAATAATATTGTTTTTAATCAACTCAGTTGTCATTGCAAAACTTGTAACATAGCCTTCAACTACAAAGTGTTCCAAAGAAAACGATGAATTATCTATCTATAAATTTTTTACCCATTAAAAGCTAAATTAGGAGCCCATTTTGTTGAAAACAACAAGCCCAATATAATTTTCACCAACTAAAACCTCATTTTATCACATTGGAGATTCCACTTTTTTTTAAACTTTTACCCATTTGACAATATAATCTATATCTATAATCTATAATATATATATATCTATAATCTATCTATATAATAATTGAGGTCACTTGGGTTGAATCAAGGCCTTAGAGAGGGCCTTTATGATCCAACAACTAATATGGAGCTCCAAATTATGACTATAAAACCTTTTTCTTTTATTTTTTTTTTCATTCTCCATATCAAAACTCTCATATTCTTCCTAATTCCTAACAAATCTTTCAATCTTTCTTCTTCACCATGCATCATTTGTTGATTATACACAACTGATTAAAGGTAAACATCCATACTACTCTTCTAATGTTGATTCCTATTATTATTTTGACTTTTTTTATTGTTAACATTATTAAGAACAAATCAAACCGTCTGAAAATTCTTATTCTTTTATGTGGAAATCATTCTTCTTAAACACATGTTCTAATGAAACGGATTTGTGATAAATGGATTTGTGATAAACGGATTTGTGATAAACACATATTCAATCGGATTTATTATAAAGTGATAACAAAGATACTATCAATTCCTATTGTTATTTTTTTATTCTTTTTAAGATTTCCTAATCTAATAACCATTTGAAATCATTCTGGTGTTTATCACATGTTCTAATGAAACAGATTTGTGATAAACATATATTCAATCGGATTTGTGATAAAGGGATAACAAAGATACTATAGATTCCTATTGTTACTTTTTTTATTCTTTTTAATATTTCATAATCTAATTACCATTTGAAATCATTCTTGTGTTTATCACATGTTCTAATGAAATGGATTTGTGATGAACGTATTTGTGATAAACACATATTCAATCGGATTTGTGATAAAGGGATAATAAGGATTGCGTTCAATCAGATTTATGTTAATTTTATTATTGTCATCACGGTTTTTTTAGACATATATTGAATCGGATTTACTATTCGATCGGATTTAGTAATGCTATATTTTAACATTTGAAAAACAGGATTTGATCCGAAGACACAAACGCTATTATGTCTTATCATAATGGTTCTCAATTCTTCAAGGTATTGCATGACCCTTCGGCAACAGTTTTGGTATATTTGTTATTTTCATGTACATATGGCTATTTAATTTTCAAAAATGATTCTTTATTTTTTAATGTTGTTTTTTAACGTGTCAATCCAGACTGTGCTGAAGGCCATGATCAAATTTCTGTTGTCTAAAAATATACATAACAGGGACGTTACAGTTACCACATACGAAGGACAATCTTGGTTGGTACGATTTTTAATGTTTTTAATGTAATTTATTTGAATTACTGTTTTTCGAATTTATGTTTAATATTATTGTAATAATTGACTGTTTTTCAAATTTTTTTTAATCACATTTATTTTTATTACTGTTTTTCGAAATTATTTTAATATTATTGTAATATTAGACCGAATTTAATGTCATCAATTCTGAATTATTGTTATTTATTTACATTAATAAAAATTGACCGAATTTAATGTTATTTATTACTATCTTTTAATAATTGACCGAATTTATATTAATATTAATATGAATTTCAATTTACCATAAGAAGCCTCATTTATTTTTTATTATAAATGATTGATTATTAATCAATTTAACCTTCATTTATGAACGAAATAACTCTTATTTATTTTTAATATTACGATTTTAGTTTTACTATTTGTAATAATAGTATTGTTGACCGAATATATTACTAATACTAATTGACATTAATAATAATTGACCGAATTGAATGTTATTTATTACGAATTTTTAATCTCATTTATTTATATTAATATTACTACGAAATTATGTTTAAACTATCTTTATTAATTATTATTGGTCTTGCCTGTAATTAATAGGATTTATTTTGTTTTTTAATGTTATTTAGTATGAGTTTTAATGACATTAATTATAATTGACCGAATTTAGGGTTATATATTATGATTTTTATGCTCATTTATTTATTATTGACAGAATTAAATTACAAATATATTACTAATACTAAAACTAATATTACGAATTATTATTGGTCTTGTCTGCAATTAAAATAATTTATTCATTTTTTAATGTTATTCAATATGAGTTTTAATGACATTAATAATAATTGACCGAATTTAGTGATATATATTACGATTTTTAAGCTCATTTGTTTATTATTGACCGAATTGACCGAACTAATTACGAATATATTACTAATACTAAAACCAATATTACGATTTTTAATTTTAATCCCATTTATATCTTATTGACCGAATTAAAATTTTCTATTACTATTTTTACGAGTATATTACTAATTACTAATACTAACTAATACTAATACTAATATTACGATTTTAGTTTGCATCAATTAGAAGTTATTTCCATTGGCGAATATTGTGTCTTTAAATGGTGTTCAATCCAACACAGGCTGTTTGTTACAAAGGTTCCAACACAAGAAGTCATTGATTTTCAAATTAAAATTATGATTTTTTATGTTTGTAATGTAATTTATTTGAATTATTGATTACGATTTTGTGGTTATTTATTAAGATTTATAATCTCATTTATTTATATTACTATGTTTACGAATTATGATTAGTCTTGATTGCAATCAATAAGATTTATTCATTTTTACTGTTATTTATTTAGATGTTTAATATTATTTATTGACATTAATAATAATTGACCGAATTTAATGTTATTTATTAAAATTATTAATCTCATTTATTTATATTACTTTTTTTGAATTTATGTTTAATAAGATTTAATTATTTTTAATGTATTTTTAGTATGTTAGAATTAATGTTATTTATTGACATTAATAATAATTGACCAAGTTAAATGTTACTTATTATGATTTTTTAATCTCATTTATTTATATTAATATTACTACGAAATTATGTTTAATATGTCTTTATGAAATTATGTTTAATCTTATTTATATTACTGTTCGTTCGAATTATTATTGGTCTTGCCTGCAATTACACTACAAGAAATTTGGGTATTTGCCCACACATAGTATGTGTAGGAAAAACCATATAATGTGTTAGTAGTTACGTTTACCTACATATAAATTAAGTGTTAGGATGTGTAGACTCAGCACTGTAGATATAGATTATTACCTACACATTTATTATGTGTTGGTATATAGCAAGCTATACCTACACATATATGTGTGGCTAAAACTAATATATATGTGTTGGTAGAAGTATAACAACTTGTTAGGTTGGCATATGACGTGGCATCTAATGTGGCAGCTGACGTGGCATCCAATGTGGCAACTAATTATGTGTAGGTAAATGTAAGATGTGTAGGTATTGATCTTAACATGTGTAGGCATTAATCTTAACATGTGTAGAAATAATATATTGATGTGTTGGTAAAATTATTTAAATGTGTAGATAATAACCCTAATTTATTTAAATAATAATTTTTAAATGTATGCAAACAAATACAAAAACAGTTATAGAAACATACATGACCAAATTAACATTATTAATCAAAACATAAGTGTTCAAACAACCAAACAAACAAATCATCTCGTTTCGTAGCTTCTTCTACTGTTATCCTCCTTGCTGATCCAATTTTATGTGTCACTGTCTTAATCTACAAATACACAACAAAAAACTGTAATTTCTTAACAATAAACTGCAATACCGATCATATTACACTACCACTATAAAAGAAAAAGGAAACCATACTAACAATTTTGAGGCGCAAGTCCTCTTAGCACCTCGACCTTTGAAGCTTTAGATTGCGCCAATTTTCAGAATTCAACAAGTCCCCCAGATTTTCATTGTAGATTTGTAGTCCTGCAAAACAAGTGAGATTAAATCCAAATAAGCAGTCAAAACTATCCAAGGATAAGTGAAAAGAAGAGTATGTATAACTAAAGAATATGGTAATTACCATTATGCCCATTAAGGCAGACAATACAACTGTCTTTACACCATCTTCATACACAGATTATGTGAATGATTCAATGCATTCCCATGACACATTATCTTTAGCCAATTGCTCCCTTTTGTTTAGTGGTCTGAACCGTACTATTACAATAATTTTCTCTTCCCTAAACTCTTGAAAATCATCTTAGGCAGCATGACGGTACCCCACACCTCCCCATCTATTTCAACCTGAAATCAAGACAAAAAGACATAAGCATTGCAAATAAGAAAGATAAAAAGTCCATAAATGACCATATATACAATTAATCACAGTAGTACCCGTGCACATAGTTCATTGTTCACACCCATACCAGTTGAAACTTTGAGGCTAAGGTTGAAAAGTCATGTATGCATACCTTAACTTCCACCTCATGATCAATCCAACGCCGCAATGATTTCTCGTTGCTTTGAAAAGGTAAATTTGATTCAAGAAAAGTTAATTAAAGGCTCTTGGATAAAGTCTTTATTAATTACATGTACATTTGTTCCGTTTCCATTTCCAGTCACTACAAAACAAAAGCATCAGGGTCAAACGCCAAATAATGGAAAATAAAGACTTATTGTTCTTGCTGTCAAATGTGTGTTGTGTTTTCTGTTAACTCTAGTGGTTCAACAGAAAACAAATGTTTTACAAGGGACCGAGCACGACATGTTAACAAATCACATGATCAAAAGGAAAGTTTCCATGTTCACACTTCACACAATCTACTAGTCCAGCTTAACACAACAAATATCCGACACGCCTCGATGACGAAAAGCATACCTTTAATGAACAAGTACCTTTATTGCAAGACCAAGATTAAAAGCATTTCCCTTTTATGTTTCGTTTCCAATTGTAGACACCATTATAATATTGCTTGCTGTCAATTCCAACACCTGATAACAGGTCAACACAGGTTTGAGTCAAAACAAACCATTTTTTTAAAATAGGTCAAGAACATTCTCACCTTCTCTAAAAATGGAAGATCTAAGTAATCAGGACCGCCAATGCTCGAGTTTAAAACATCCATATTGCTTGCGATTGCATAATTAAACGCATCCAAAAACCACGACGTGTATGAAACCCGCAATAACCTGAATAAAAATTTATTCTTTAAACAATTAAACACCTATCCATCCATGAATTACGATTAAAAGCAACTGCTCTAATAATAACAACTAGCAATTCACACATTACGAAACTGCACAATATGCATTACCTGCGCATCCGTAATCAAACGAAAAAACATAAATCTCAGTATTCGGTGCAAACCCAAGGCATTCCGTATACCCACCTACAATTACTCCCGCAACAAACGTACCATGTCCAAGATTATCATTAAAAGTATCTTCATTCGTCTAGCTCGTACGCTCCTGATATCGTTAAAAGTAAAAACATCTACATTATATTCCTACCATATAAATCTTGCAAACTTAATAAATAAATATAAATAATTACAAAAACCTTAATGTTACGAAAATACGGTAACCATGATAAGGTCAAGAAACTCATCCAGCAACAAACCCTCTCATGATCAAAACCTAGAAATATCAAAACAATCATAATCAAATTCAAAGTGTCGTAAACTCAAATCAAAATAAGTTTGTGTAGAAATAATGATATAAACCAACTATTACTAAATCTCTGTAACAACCACATCTTATTGTTTTAAAAAGAACTAAAATTTCATTGAAATTAGTATAATAAAAACTTATATATAGCTTTGAATTGCGTGATTAAATTAGGAATATAATAATAAATTAGGAATCCTTTAAAAGCCCCATATTAAAATGTTAATGACGGAAAAAGAATAAATTCATTGTGAATAATCAAATAACATGAAAAGAAAAACTATGAATAACAATAATAAAACCGAACCTGGTGGAAGAGAATAGATGGATCTGACGATAAGTGAAGTGGAATGCTGTTAAGTGAAGGATTTTTGGTTGTGTTTGTGAGATCTGTGTATAAAAAAATGAGATTATTATCAAGAGTATGCGATGAGATCGTATGATAATTTTAGATTTTGGGCGGTACCTAATTGTGGCCTCACATTTCGTTTTGTAGCTTTTAGGGGAAGGAAAAAGAGTAGATGGTGGGGCGGCACTTTGAGAAAACGTCAATTGATAGTGTGTGATCTCAAAGCTATTATTTGTGAAGGTGATTGAAGCAATGTTGGTTGGAGGTGTGGGTGTTAGAAACAGGGGCAATGAAGATGGTGTAGCTAATGGTGGTGTTTAGGGTTGTTCAAAACGCTCAGCGCTTATCGATCGCTCGCCGCTCGCTCGGAATTTGCTCAGAAATTTTTCGCTCGATTTTCTGCTCGGTCGTAAACGAGCCAATCGCTCGGCTCGGTTCGGTTTGTAAATGAGCCAAGCATGAGCAAAGGTCCGCTCGGCTCGTGAACAGCCCTAGACTGGTGTTTGAATATGCGTGGTTATTAACGGTCAAGAGGGTGGAGGATAATGGTGGTTCACTATGTTTTTGTCGGATATGTGAAGAAGAGAAGGAATGTGTAAACAACTGAGGAAGCAATGTAGGGTTAGGAGTTGAAAATGTCGAATTTCAGGGAAGGAACCAATTTGGGGGGAGATGTGGTACTGAATTTTTCTTTGTTATTTAAATTTTTTATGTGACATATGGCGGGAGAAATATGTTATTTTCATGAGCGGGCTTAGAAATCCAAAAATCTTGATTCACGAAATTTATAAGTATATTATAAGAAAAATCAAATTTATGTAGTATTTTAGATAATCAATAAAAGAAGGATTGCATATTTATTTAAAATAAAATTTTTAGCGTTTATAGTAACAATTCTTTTCATTTAATATTTCAGTATTGAATTTTAGTACTTTAATCATGGCTGCAAAAGTCTTTACGCTTTCTCAGATTGGTTGACTGGAAGTTGGGAGTACTTAGTAAAAATTCTTTTCATTTAACATTTCAGTATTGGATTTTAATACTTTAATCATGGCTGCAAAAGTCTTTAGGCTTTCTCACATTGGTCGACTGGGAGTTGGGAGTACTTAGGTAGTACTAAGACATGATAAATTATAAATAAAATAATAGAATGGGTTTGGGTAAGATGAGTAAATTAGAAAAAAATGGGTAAGGATGGGTATGGGTTAGGATGAATTCAAGGCAGAATGGGTTCGGACTGGACTGGGTCTATTAACGAACTAGACTGTTTCGTCCTCACATAATCATTAAACCACCGGACCGTTTCGACTAACTGAACCCGTTAACGACCCAAACCCTTTAGACCCTGCCCTTAAAAGACCCAGACCGTTTTGACCCGAAACAAATCGTTTTGTACCGAACAGGCCCATTAACGACATGGACCGGTATGATCCAAACCGTGCCGGTTAACAACCTGGACCATTTCTTCTGCACCGACCATTTCTTCTTTACACACCATGTTATGAAAATCAAATAATGATTTAATTATTCAATTTATATGTATCCAATATCTACATATACTTTTTTAGATACGCATAGATATTTTTATGCTACGTCATTTACTAAGTACATATATATCTAATATTTACAAATATCGTACATTTTTTAAAAAAAAAGTGTATATATTTATTTGGCGCCTCATTTAAAGTAAAATTATTATTTTTTATATGTAACCAATATCTACACATGCTGTACATTTTAAGTATGTGTAGCTATTTATTTTGCCACGTCATCAATAAAAACTAAAATAAGAACTTACATAATTGATTTATCTACATATTTGTTTAAATATATTATGTGTTGGTAAACTAATCATTTACCTACACATATATTAGTTGTTTACATATTTGTAGATAATTTACCTACACATAACAATATTTTACCATATGTGTGGGTAGTTTAACATTTAATTAATGTTAGTTTTGGGGGGAAATTTTCCCACCAACTTTAATGTGTAGATAGAACGTATTACCAACATATATTAAGTGTTAATTGTTATTTAACATAAATCATCAACAATTACCCACACATGTACAAAAATATGTAGATATTTACCCACACATTTACATGTGTAGGTAAGTTATGTGTGGGTAAACACCCCAAATTCTTGTAGTGTTAATAGGATTTATTTATTTTTTAATGATATTTATTATGAGTTTTAATGACATTAATAATAGTTGACCGAATTTAATGTTATATATTGTGATTTTTAAGCTCATTTATTTATTATTGACCGAATTAATTTACGAATATATTACTAATACTAATATTGCAATTTTTAATTTTAATCTGATTTATTTATTATCGACCGAATTAAATTATGAATATATTAATAATACTAAAACTAATATTACGATATTTAATTTTATTCCCATTTATATCTTATTAACCGAATTAAAATTTTCTATTACTATTTTTACGAATATATTACTAATTACTAATAATTACTAATATTAACTAAAACTAATATTACGATTTTAGTTTTACTATTCGTAAAAATAGTATTGTTGACCGAATATATTACTAATTCTAATTGACAATAATAATTGACCGAATTGAATGTTATTTATTACGATTTTTAATCTCATTTATTTATATTAATGTTACGATGAAATTATGTTTAATATTTTTTTTTTATGAATTATTATTGGTCTTGCCTGCAATTAATATGATTTATTCATTTTTTAATGTTATTTATTATGAGTTTTAATGACATTAATAACAATTAATCAAATTTAATGTTACATATTACGATTTTTAAGCTCATTTATTTATTATTGACCGAATTAACCCAATTAAATTACGAATATATTACTAATACTAAAACTAATATTACGATTTTTAATTTTAATCCCATTTATATCTTATTGACCGAATTAAAATTTTCTATTACTGTTTTTACGAATATATTACTAATTACTAATAATTACTAATACTAATACTAATATTACGTGCAGAAATTGTTTCACAAGTCGCTAGGTTTGTTATTTGCATATTCAACATTTATGTTTACAATATTCTTAATTTATAATTAGTTACACATTTTAAATTTTCTATACATAATTCTTTTGTAAAGGTTTACTGTGATTGGATGACCTGATTTACTTCAATCAAAAGATACTTCCATTGGCAAATACTGTGTCTTCAAATGGTGTTCAATCGAGCACAAAATATTTGTTACTAAGGTTGCACCACAAGATGTCATTGATTTTGAAATTTAAATTATGATTTTGTTGTTATTTATGAAGAGTTTTAATGTTATTTATGATAATTTTAATGTCATTGATTTGAATGATTGATTATGATTTGGTTGTTATTTATTAAGATTTTTAATCTTATTTATTGATATTACTAATATTACGAAATTCATTTTAATATTGTTGACCGACTTTAATTTTGATATTACAACTTTCCTTTAATCAATTGTGATGAAACGATATTTGTTGACCGAATCTGTATAAAAACTTTTTACGTTTTTGTTAAATTGATGGAGGTCAATTCTTTGACTATATGTCTTTGAATTTTATTGTGCTAATTTTAACCGTTGTTGACCAATTCACGTCAATTACCAATCCTTCCCATTTTTATAATTCAAAGACTTTCCTTTAATCATTTGAAATGAAACGATATTCTTTTAAACATATACGACTTTCCTTTAAACATTTATTTAAATCTATTTAACAATGTTAAATCTATTTAACAGTTTATAATTTATATATAATCCAAAGATAGGAGTGTACATTCATTTTCCTACACTTTTATTATTCTTTTAATAATAAATATAATTTAAATCTATTTAATAGTTTCCTAAAATATATAATGTATTCAAGATAATTTTCAATGCTGTTACTAATATTACGACCTTAATTTTAATATTGTTGATCAAATATTAGTAAAAACTTTTTACGTCTTTGTTAATTTGATGGAGGTCAATTTTTTGACTTTATGTCTTTGAGTTTGATTGTGTTAATTTTAAGCGTTGTTGACCAATTCACGTCAATTAGCAATCCTTCTATTTTTATAATTCAAATATATAAATAAATATTCCTAATCGATCACATCAATCGAGGCACATTATTTCCGATTTTGCAGAATTGTTCGAGACATAACAATACTATATAAACCTTAACAAATAATAAAATCATTTAATCGTCATACCAAATTTAACAACAAAATTAAATGATAATATAAATTTTCAAAATGTTACTTTTGGTACAACTAATAATGATTACTAATGATGTCAATAATAAATTGTATATAATGGGTAAGGCAATTTGAGACGCGGATGATTTTAATGTCATTTATTTGAATGATTGATTACGATTTTGATGTTATTTATTAAGATTTTTAATCTTATTTACTGATGTTACTAATATTACGAATTTCATTTTAACATTGTTGACCGACTTTCATTTTGATATTACGACTTTCCTTTAATCATTTTTAACTAAACGATAATCATCATCTTGATTTCATTAAGTGTGCTAATTTTAAGATGTTAATAATAATTTGTATATAACGGGTAAGTTAATTTCAGACGTGGATTATTTTAATGTCATTGATTTGAATGATTGATTATGATTTTGATGTTATTTATTAAGATTTTTAATTTAATTGTTAAGTACTATATTTACACAGTTTAAATAATGACGTTTTTTTTGGCGGCTTTTTGTAACATGTCAAAAGTTGCCTAAAGTGTGTGTACAATGGGTCTTTTTGGCTACATTTTGAAATGGGTCTGGGGTTGATCCTTTTGGTGTCTATTTTTTAATAAAATATAGGAAATTTATATTACAGCATGTGACATTGGACCCATTTTCTTATTAGTTGTTTTTTAGCTATGTAATCGGTTTGAACCATTGGAGAGATAACATGAAAATTTAAGCTACCCATTCAAGTAAGTGGGTTAAGGATTGTTTCTTGATTTACTTATCACCGTATCCATATCTTTACAACAACTATATTTTATGTAGAACCCAAATATGGAATACAATGGTGGAGGTTTTCATAAATTATTGAAAATGAGCTGCACTCCGAGGATTGTGATGACAATGATAACAACTTCGAAGGTGAAAAATCAGCTATCAATGAGCAAGAGTTGGAAGATTTTGATTGAAGTAATGAAAATGGACCATTGGTTGAAGTTCGTTAAGCCCTAACTAAATGATAAGTGTTCTATGCTTAAGCTTAGTTATGATTATAATATAGATATTACCCTTACCCAAATGATGTAATGTGTGATATTGGTTGAAGTTCGTTAAGCCCCAACTAAATGATAAGTGTTTTATGCTTAAGCTTAGTTATGATTAGAATATAGATATTACCCAAATGATGTAATGTGTGATATTGTGATAGTATGCTATGTAGTTTGCAATTGTCAAATTAAACTTTACTTACTCGATATATCCATCATTTCGTTACATTAAACTGTTAGATGACATTTTGCATTTAACATCAAAAATCATACATATTGCATTATCAAACATTTAGTAACCAAAACAAATCGTATAATACAATTATTATTTTCCTACTTTTTTTTCATTTTACTTTCGGGTGAACCGTGGGTCCCCACGGGACTCTAACCTAGTACATTATAAAGAAGGAGTGATGTACAACAAGGTAATTTGCATTTCCGTACAACTTAAGAAGCAACATGTACAACATACTTAAGCAAGAAATTTAAGGGTATTTTGGTCATAATTGTGACAATTAAGACACTTAGAAGGTTAAAATTGTAATTTTATCATAACCTCATACTCACAACTTAAAAACTTATTCCAACCTTACCCCCATGGTATATGATTGATCAAGAAACCATTAATGTAATAAATTTCTTAAATGTAAGAATGTGAAGAGCCTATGAACATCATAAATTATGCCTAGATTTTTTAAATGGCTTGGCTTGGTTGGTTTAAGAAGAAGAAGTTGATTCAATTGGGGAATGGCAATGAAAGGAAGGATATACATGAAAAGGAATTGGTATCAGAGAGGGCAAGGTCTTTGAGAAGTTCACAGCCTAATCCACTAGCACCCACTACACATATTCTTGAAGAATATACACACATATTTTGTGTTTTGTAGGTTTCATTTTTCATGACTTTTTTATAATATGCATTAATACTTTTGGTATTTTTAAATTTAGAAGTGTTTACTGATTTTTTTCTTCTTATTTTGTGCTTTTGAAAAAGGAAAGCTGAGGGCTTGTGTTAGGGATTATTGGTCGGTCTGGTCTCGTTAAGTTGTTGGCTACTCGGAGTTTGGCGATCAATATTAGTGTGTGATATGTCACACCCTCAAAATCCACTTGCGGAGTTTTACCGCGAGGCGCATGACAAACCAGGATCCAAACCAACGATCACAATAAACAAGTCTAAATGAATATAAATGCAATTTCAAAACATAGTTTAAAAATCCCGTTTACAGCGGAAGCTTATTCAAAACAATTATTCAATAATAAACCAATGTTCAATGTTTGTAAATCATGCAACTCTAGCTAGACGCCGTGCAGACGCGTGCGCCCTAGTTCCATTCGTGCTACCTTAACGACCTGAGAAAACATGTAAAAGTTTACGTCAGCACAAAAATGCTGGTGAGTTTACAGGTTTTGCATCCAAGTACCAAGTCCACCTGTCCATACTATAACAAATAGAAAACCAGTATACGCTAGCTAGGCGTACGTTTTGTTACTACCACGATTGGAAAACCATTACTAACGCGAATACCAAGAGTATGCCCGATGTATGTTCCTGTTGTTCCTGTTGTTCCTGTTTGAGACAATATGCACCCGCCGACCCTCCAAGTCGACGAGCGGGGTTGGTCACTCCCAATAGCGCTATTCACATTTCCCCGTTGTGCAAACCCGCACATTCATGGTTCCCCCCGGGACTTCCAAAGATCGTGTAGTACACAATAGAAACCCATAGTATGACAGTAGTTACCAAATAATCGTTTTAACACATGTTTTCTCCCCCGAAAATATGAAACCAGTTTAAAAGAGGGGCCGTAAACTCACCTTAACGTGCAAGCAAAGACTCCGAACAGCAAGCAATATATGCTACCGACACCCTAATAACAGTGTCGCTTAGTGAGTATAGGCGTAATATCATTACCCATATAACTCGTTTGTCCAAGGCGTTTTAAATGTTCAAAAAGTGTGTATGCGACGCCTAGTGATTCTACATGCAATAGTAAACCCTACGGACCCGTTGGTGAATACGTTGGTTACAATTAGTTTCTACATTCCGTATGTGTCTCAGACAAGTGTACTTCAGTTACATGTCAATTCCATACCACCTAAGACCTCAATTAATCACAGAAGCACATAATACACAATCTGTGTTTTCAGGACAGATTATGCGCCATCAAAACGAATTTATTTAAAATAGCAATTCAGTGAGTTAACCTCCCAAATTTTTACTGAATTTACTTTGGGATTCACTAGACAATACCTATTTTTGTTTTGTCTCAATTCTAAACACAAAAATTATGAAAATTCGTACAACACAGCTAGGTCCAGAAAATCTCCTCAACAGGTCAGTTTAGTAGTAAAATTCTTAAAAATTGTGTATTCATCCAAACGAGATGAATCCACTTGGAAAAGCTCTATTTTTCCAGTATTGACCTACTGTAAAAATTTCATAATCTAATTCCTTGTAAATCTCAAGTTATGACCATTTAAAGTTAACCCAATTTACAAATCCGAAAATCTGATATGACTCCTAATCAATTAAAATTCCAAAAACGAGTCAAACGACGTCCAAATTCGATGGTTTTGCCCATTATGAAAAGCTAAGACCATGTACGTTACAATCATTCAAAGAATCGATCAAATAAATTATTTTCAAGCCACGAAACAGACCCTACAAGTCGACTTTCAGAATCTGTCCAGATTCTGATCGTACGATATTATCAATTATATCAAACCCTAGTTGCATATTATCAATTAATAATACCTAATAATCATCATACAACTTTCCTAATACCTATTCCCATCAGATCCTATTATCAAACATGTCAAGATCAAAGCTTTAAGAATCAAAACACCAATTACTTGCGCAACAAGTATCCTACGATGTTACTAAGCGTTTATGAGTATGTTTAATCCATTTAATCTTCAAAAAGATTCATGCTTTAATGTTTTATAAACTCATTCAGACCTGGACAAACTTATTATATGATTTTTATTAATGAAAACACAAGATAAAAGCATAAGAAATCGTAAGATATACCCTTAGCTCTCTCAATCGATCAATCGCGCGCCTTGGAGCCTCCCAATTGATGATCTTGAGCCTTAGCAGAGGTTGTTTGAGTGAAATATTCGTGTGGGGCAGTAAGGGGGCGATTAGGGTTGAGTATGGGGGTTGCATGGGAGTTTAGGTTGCTTAAATATAAGTTTAAGGCGGTTTAGACCCGTCAGTTCGTTTCGAGCGGCCGCTCGGTGCCTGTGAGCGGCCGCTCACAGGTCCGGGTGGCGCGCTCTTTTCTCGTTTCGTCTCCCGACGCGTTATCCTTTGACGTTTTCGTTATTTCGGACCGTAACAAGTGTAACCCCATGCATTAAGACCCTAATCCACCTCACGCTCCACTTTTAATAATTTTTATTAACGTGTTCGGTCTAGGTTCACATAATCACGTATGGTTTTCACATAAGTTTGTCAGATATCACCGAGACACATAAGTTTGTTATTCACCAACGTCCGAGGTTCACTAATCATGATATCACATGTTAACTCACACAAGGAGTCAGAACCCGACCCACACAAGGAGTCAAAGCATCTCATAACCCGAGATAATGCTCGTATGTCCTATCTAGCTATCTAGATAACCCTCGTTAAGTATAATATACGCGTGACTCGCTAAGGTAGACTTTAATCTAGACCATGTTGTTAACCAGAATTTGCCGGGTGTCACATCATCCCCACGTTAAAAGAATTTTCGTCCCGAAAATTGCTCAAGTACCAAAAGAACAAAAGAAATAACGAAGGAACAAACAAAAGATAGAAACCAAAAGAGAGAGATTTACCCGAGTTGTCACATCATCCCCACGTTAAAAGGAATCTCGACCCGAGATTCATTTAGCTGCCGAAGAGACATGTCTTGACTCGAACGCTTCCTTAGGAAAAAGATGAGGATACTTAGACTTCATCTGATCCTCCCGTTCCCATGTATATTCCGGTCCCCGGTCCGAGTTCCACCGAACCTTAACGATACGAATCTTGCTGTGACGCAGGCTACGAATCTTGTAATCAAGGATCTCCACAGGTTCTTCCACAATCCGAAGACGATCATCAACCTTGATCTCTTCTAGTGGAACGATGAGAGACTCGTCAGCCAGACACTTCTTCAAGTTTGACACGTGAAAGACGTTATGTACGTTACCGAGCTCCGTCGGTAGATCAAGTCGATATGCCACCGGCCCAATCCGTTCCAGGATCGTAAATGGGCCGACATATCGCGGATTGAGTTTGCCACGCTTCCCAAAGCGTATGACGCCCTTCCACGGTGAGACTTTTAGAAGTACCTTGTCATTGACTTGGAATTCCAGTGGTTTGCGACGCTGATCAGCATAACTCTTTTGCCGGTCCCGTGCCGCCGCCAACCGATTACGAATCTGTACGATCTTTTCCGAAGTTTCGTACAATAGTTCAGGTCCAGTGAGTTGACTCTCACCCACTTCAGCCCAGCAAAGAGGAGAACGGCATTTCCGTCCGTACAGTGCTTCGAACGGAGCAGCTTTGATGCTCGAGTGATAACTGTTATTATACGAGAATTCTACCAACGGTAGATGAGCTTCCCAACCCTTCCCAAAATCGATCACACATGCCCGCAGCATGTCTTCTAAAGTTTGAATCGTACGCTCACTCTGACCGTCAGTCTGTGGATGGTAAGCCGTACTCATGTCTAGTTGGGTACCCAAAGCCTTGTGCAAAGACTTCCAGAAGTGAGAAGTAAAATGGGAGTCACGATCCGAGATAATAGAAACTGGTACCCCCGTGCTTAGAAACGACCTCCTTCAAATAAAGACGAGCCAAACGATCCATGGTGTCGGTCTCCTTAATAGCAAGAAAATGAGCTGATTTCGTCAACCGATCGACAATCACCCATATCTTGTCGTTCCCGCTTGGTGATTTAGGAAGTTGTGTGACAAAATCCATAGTAATCCGTTCCCATTTCCATTCCGGAATTTCAGGTTGTTGCAGGAGACCCGACGGTTTCTGGTATTCCACCTTGACCTTAGCACAGGTCAAGCATTTGCTCACGTATGAGGCTATGTCCGACCTCATGTTTGGCCACCAGTAAAGCACCTTCAGATCTTGGTACATCTTATCCGAACCAGGATGAATAGAATACCGGGACTTATGAGCCTCATCAAGGACAAGCTCCCGTAGTCCCCCGAACAAAGGAACCCATATACGTTCTGCGAAATAGTGCAGGCCATCAGACCTTTGCTCTAGGTGCTTGTCGGCACCGTGCATAGTTTCAGCTTTAAGGTTTTCCTCCTTCAAAGCTTCCAATTGAGCAGAACGGAGTCGATCAGGTAACGACGAATGGATGGTGAGCTGCAACGCCCGAACACGACGAGGTTTAGTTGATTCCTTCCTGCTCAAGGCGTCTGCTACAACATTCGCCTTGCCAGGATGGTACTTAATAGCACAATCATAGTCGTTCAAAAGTTCGATCCAGCGACGCTGCCGTATGTTCAAGTGTTGTTGGTCGAAAATGTGTTGGAGACTCTTGTGATCGGTGTAGATTGTGCACTTGGTACCGTACAAGTAATGTCTCCAAATTTTCAACGCGAATACCACGGCACCCAACTCCAAGTCATGGGTGGTGTAGTTCTTCTCGTGCACCTTGAGTTGACGAGAAGCATACGCGATCACTTTCTCGCGTTGCATCAACACGCAACCGAGACCATGAATAGAAGCATCACAGTAAACAACGAAATCATCAGGGCCCTCAGGTAACGACAAAATAGGAGCAGAACACAGTTTAGATTTCAGTTCTTCAAACGCTGACTCTTGTGATTCACCCCAGTCGAATTTCCTATCCTTCTGAGTGAGAGTAGTGAGGGGTTGAGCAATCTTCGAGAACCCTTGAATAAAACGACGATAGTAGCCCGCAAGGCCTAGGAATTGCCGCACTTCAGTTGGTGTCTTAGTGCTCCCCAGTCCTTGATCGCTTCAATCTTAGCTGGATCGACATGAATCCCTAGTTCATTAACCACATGTCCTAGGAATTGAACTTCGCGTAACCAAAAGTCACACTTTGAGAACTTGGCGTAAAGTTGTTCCCGTCGCAAGAGTTCCAAAACCAAACGCAAGTGTTCCTCATGTTCGGTCTTGTTCTTAGAGTAGATCAGAATGTCATCAATAAACACAATGACGAACTTATCCAGATATGGTTTACAGACGCGGTTCATCAAGTCCATGAAAACCGCCGGTGCGTTCGTGAGACCGAAGGCATGACCAAGAATTCGAAATGGCCATAACGTGTTCGAAAAGCAGTCTTCGCAACGCCAGCCTCCCTGACGCGCAGCTGGTGATAACCGGACCTCAAATCGATCTTGGAATAATAACTAGAACCCTGAAGCTGGTCGAATAGATCATCAATACGTGGAAGAGGATAACGGTTCTTGATGGTCAATTTGTTCAGTTCTCTGTAGTCTACGCATAATCGGAAACTCCCATCCTTCTTCTTAACAAATAAAATCGGGGCTCCCCAAGGGGAAGAACTTGGCCGGATGAAACCCTTGTCCAAGAGTTCCTGTAACTGACTAGACAATTCCTGCATCTCGGGAGGTGCAAGACGGTAGGGGGCCCGAGCAATAGGAGCAGCTCCCGGTACGAGGTCGATACCGAACTCAACCTGACGATGAGGAGGAAGACCAGGTAAATCATCGGGAAACACATCAGGAAACTCGCGTACAACCGGAATATCGTCGATCTTCTTCTCATCACCAGAGGAAACAGATAAAAAGCGCCAAAACGGCTGGATAACCCTTTCGAAGACACTTAAGGGCTTTCATGCTAGAGATGATGTTTAGCGAAACACCACCCTTGATACCGTACACAGAAAGGAATTCTCCATCAGGGAGAGGAATCCGAATAACCTTATCATAACAGACAATCTCCGCGCGATACAAAGACAACCAATCCATGCCTACTACAACGTCAAAACTACCCAAAGGTACCGGCATAAAGGTCGATGGGGAACGTTAAACCCGACAACTCTAATTGGCACTCCCGAAGGACACTAGTAGCTTCAATCTTTGTACCGTCGGCCAACTCAATAATATACTTGGTTTCTAATGGTACGGGTACTACATCTAGCAGTCGACTAACTCCCATGGATACAAAACTCTTGTCGGCACCGGAATCAAATAATACACTAACAGAACGATTATTGAGAAGAAACGTACCGATGACTGTGTCAGGGTCCTGTCTAGCCTCAGCGGCTCCAATGACGAAGGCACGTGCATTTCTGCCGCCGCCCCCGTTTTTCCCATTCCCGTTGTTTCCACCCTGCTTCAGTTTTGGGCAATCCTTCTTGTAATGCCCAGTGTCACCACAGTTGTAGCATCCTTGTTTCCCTGTAGTCCCCTGAGTAGTCGGAGCTGAACTGTTAGTCGGAGCCTGAGTCGATGGAAGTGTAGCCCGACAATCCTTAGCATAATGCCCTGTTCGCTGGCAGCGGTGACAACGATTACTGTCGCAGTTCCCTTGGTGATGTCGTCCACACTTGTTGCATTTGGGCAGTTTTCCCGCATAACCACCCTGCTTGTTACCCGAAGAAGATGAACCCCCATTATCGAACTTCTTATTCTGCTGTGCTGACCCAGCTCCCTTCCCGTCATTTTCCCACTTGCGCTTGTTGTTCTCTGGGGCCTTAACAGTCGAACCCTTCGCTGGCAAAATACCCTCATTTACCTTTAAGTTGGTCATCCTATGGGCCGATCGAACTACCTCTGCATACGTAGGATGATTTCCCCGCAGCCACTAACCCTGCAATTTCCGGTACTAACCCTGAGACATAGTGTTCAATCCTACGGTACTCTGGCACGTGCAGATCGGACACAGCACTGCCAACTCATTCCTCCTCACAGTATACTTCTCGATTTCCGATCCAGTCATCTTGAGGTTCCACACCTCATGCTCCAGCTTCTGTACCTCTTCCCTCGGGCAATACTCCCGCTTCAGCAACTGCACAAAGTTCTCCCATGGCATAGCATATGCCTCCCCAATACCCATGTTCTGGGTGATACCATTCCACCAGGTCAATGCCACGTCCTGAAATAACGCAGCCGAATACTTCACCCGATCTTCTGGGAGACAGTTACACATCAGAAATACCGACTCCACTTTCTCCAACCACCTAAGCAAGCTAACCGCACCCTCAGTGCCAGAGAATTCCTGGGGCTTGCAGTCCCGGAACATCTTGTAGGTGCACATGGGTGGGGGTGGGTCAACAGGACCACCTGAAATGAAACGTATGAGAACTACGAATAACGTAAACAAGGTTCACCAATGAGGCAAAGAAAACGGATAAAACAACTTACCACCACCGTTGTGCCCTAACTGAAAGGCAGCTTGGAGTAAGTTGTTCAGATCATCCTGCGATAGGTTAACACCTCCACGACCACCAGCACCACCGCGACCACCACCACGTCCACCATTGCGACCACCTCCACGTCCTCCTCGTACTCCAGACATGATTCTGGCAGAAAGAGCGAGAAAATTTAGTTTCGCAGTTAAAGATAACCACTAATGTTCACAAGATCAAAGCTAGATCCAATCCAGGACTATCCCCTCAAACCCAGAGCTCACTAGGGCTTCCATGCATTTCGTTTTATGATTTTGTGTGCACCCAAAATGATAAAACGTTCTACATGGTCCTCCAAGTGTTCTCCTAGTTCAAAGTTCAAATCACCGAACATAGACTCTTAGCTATACACCGTAATACTACGGTAGTTCATGACAAGTGTTTCTATTGGAGTGCGAAAGGGAGATGTCCGAGCCTTGGACAAATCTCAAGAGCACACGAGTTACTCCAATAGACTACACTGCCTAGAAAGCAAGTAACCCAACCTAAGATAGAACGGATGATGTAACATAGAAAGACCAACGATTTAGAGACACCCCGACAAGACCATACGTAAACCACTATAACGTTTAGTACCATGTGATCGTCTAGTGTGTGCGACTCGGCTATAGACTAGACCCTACATGCAGTCCTAGTTCACTATAACCATTGGCTCTGGTACCAATCTGTCACACCCTCAAAATCCACTTGCGGAGTTTTACCGCGAGGCGCATGACAAACCAGGATCCAAACCAACGATCACAATAAACAAGTCTAAATGAATATAAATGCAATTTCAAAACATAGTTTAAAAATCCCGTTTACAGCGGAAGCTTATTCAAAACAATTATTCAATAATAAACCAATGTTCAATGTTTGTAAATCATGCAACTCTAGCTAGACGCCGTGCAGACGCGTGCGCCCTAGTTCCATCGTGCTACCTTAACGACCTGAGAAAACATGTAAAAGTTTACGTCAGCACAAAAATGCTGGTGAGTTTACAGGTTTTGCATCCAAGTACCAAGTCCACCTGTCCATACTATAACAAATAGAAAACCAGTATACGCTAGCTAGGCGTACGTTTTGTTACTACCCACGATTGGAAAACCATTACTAACGCGAATACCAAGAGTATGCCCGATGTATGTTCCTGTTGTTCCTGTTGTTCCTGTTTGAGACAATATGCACCCACCGACCCTCCAAGTCGACGAGCGGGGTTGGTCACTCCCAATAGCGCTATTCACATTTCCCCGTTGTGCAAACCCGCACATTCATGGTTCCCCCCGGGACTTCCAAAGATCGTGTAGTACACAATAGAAACCCATAGTATGACAGTAGTTACCAAATAATCGTTTTTAACACATGTTTTCTCCCCCGAAAATATGAAACCAGTTTAAAAGAGGGGCCGTAAACTCACCTTAACGTGCAAGCAAAGACTCCGAACAGCAAGCAATATATGCTACCGACACCCTAATAACAGTGTCGCTTAGTGAGTATAGGCGTAATATCATTACCCATATAACTCGTTTGTCCAAGGCGTTTTAAATGTTCAAAAAGTGTGTATGCGACGCCTAGTGATTCTACATGCAATAGTAAACCCTACGGACCCGTTGGTGAATACGTTGGTTACAATTAGTTTCTACATTCCGTATGTGTCTCAGACAAGTGTACTTCAGTTACATGTCAATTCCATACCACCTAAGACCTCAATTAATCACAGAAGCACATAATACACAATCTGTGTTTTCAGGACAGATTATGCGCCATCAAAACGAATTTATTTAAAATAGCAATTCAGTGAGTTAACCTCCCAAATTTTTACTGAATTTACTTTGGGATTCACTAGACAATACCTATTTTTGTTTTGTCTCAATTCTAAACACAAAAATTATGAAAATTCGTACAACACAGCTAGGTCCAGAAAATCTCCTCAACAGGTCAGTTTAGTAGTAAAATTCTTAAAAATTGTGTATTCATCCAAACGAGATGAATCCACATGGAAAAGCTCTATTTTTCCAGTATTGACCTACTGTAAAAATTCATAATCTAATCTAATTCTTTGTAAATCTCAAGTTATGACCATTTAAAGTTAACCCAATTTACAAATCCGAAAATCTGATATGACTCCTAATCAATAAAATTCCAAAAACGACTCAAACGACGTCCAAATTCGATGGTTTTGCCCATTATGAAAAGCTAAGACCATGTACGTTACAATCATGCAAAGAATCGATCAAATCAATTATTTTCAAGCCACGAAACAGACCCTACAAGTCGACTTTCAGAATCTGTCCAGATTCTGATCGTACGATATTATCAATTATATCAAACCCTAGTTGCATATTATCAATTAATAATACCTAATAATCATCATACAACTTTCCTAATACCTATTCCCATCAGATCCTATTATCAAACATGTCAAGATCAAAGCTTTAAGAATCAAAACACCAATTACTTGCGCAACAAGTATCCTACGATGTTACTAAGCGTTTATGAGTATGTTTAATCCATTTAATCTTCAAAAAGATTCATGCTTTAATGTTTTATAAACTCATTCAGACCTGGACAAACTTATTATATGATTTTTATTAATGAAAACACAAGATAAAAGCATAAGAAATCGTAAGATATACCCTTAGCTCTCTCAATCGATCAATCGCGCGCCTTGGAGCCTCCCAATTGATGATCTTGAGCCTTAGCAGAGGTTGTTTGAGTGAAATATTCGTGTGGGGCAGTAAGGGGGCGATTAGGGTTGAGTATGGGGGTTGCATGGGAGTTTAGGTTGCTTAAATATAAGTTTAAGGCAGTTTAGACCCGTCAGTTCGTTTCGAGCGGCCGCTCGGTGCCTGTGAGCGGCCGCTCACAGGTCCGGTGGCGCGCTCTTTCTCGTTTCGTCTCCCGACGCGTTACCTTTGACGTTTTCGTTATTTCGGACCGTAACAAGTGTAACCCCATGCATTAAGACCCTAATCCACCTCACGCTCCACTTTTAATAATTTTTATTAACGTGTTCGGTCTAGGTTCACATAATCACGTATGGTTTTCACATAAGTTTGTCAGATATCACCGAGACACATAAGTTTGTTATTCACCAACGTCCGAGGTTCACTAATCATGATATCACATGTTAACTCACACAAGGAGTCAGAACCCGACCCACACAAGGAGTCAAAGCATCTCATAACCCGAGATAATGCTCGTATGTCCTATCTAGCTATCTAGATAACCCTCGTTAAGTATAATATACGCGTGACTCGCTAAGGTAGACTTTAATCTAGACCATGTTGTTAACCAGAATTTGCCGGGTGTCACATGATAGTATAATGTTCATGAGGTATAATTAGTTTATGATTCCAGTTGGATTGGCTTTAATTTTCAGTAATTTCTTAGCTATTTGAATATGCGATGAACTTGTAATTGACGTCCGATTGACGTCCCTCAACTACATAAATATCAACAACAGAGATGTTAGCTTATTAGCTTAACTACATAAATAATTAATTGATTTAATATAATATTGGTGAATGAAATAATTCAACCTTTATGGGTTTTTTATAGGCCCCTAGCCCAATTTACAGCCCCTTCCTATCACCGTCTTAATTCTTTGCTCCTAAAAAAAGTCATATCTATATTATCTATATCTATATTTAATTTGGAGTTTTTTTTTGTTTTTGCTAATTTGGGTGCAGAATTTCAAGATGGTTACAAAAAACATGTATGATGTACCTTTACAATCAATATTAACGGATTTACATAAATCAGAATTTCAAGATGGTGCAGAATTTCAAGATTGTTACAAAAAACATGTATGAGGTACTCTTTGACCTGATTTCTAATTTGTTGACTTCTTTTTTTCTTTTACACATTTGATCTCATATCTAAAGCTGCAAAACTTTTGTATTTCGTGTTTTTATTTAGTTGCTTGCTGTGAAGAAGTTGAGACAAAAAGGTAATCAGTCGACAAAAGGAGGAAGAGTTTATTGATCTTATTAATGATTTGATAAAATTTGGCATGCGAATGTTGTTGAACTCATGGGTTACTTGTTCTGAGCATGGTCAACGATTATTAATTTATGAGTATTGCGGCGGTTGGGCCCACTAGGATGCGTTCACGCGGATGATGATTATAAAAGCAAATTTTCATGAAGTAATGCGCATAAGATTGGCAAAGGAATTCTCTTGCAACCAGCAGGTTTGATACCTAGATTTACTTGCTAATATCAACGTGAATTATTTGATTATTCGTTTGTTGTTCGATTTTTTATACCTTTTATAGTAGTTTGATGATTGTCTTGTGCTAAGTGATGCTATTAATTTCTATTTTTTGATTCGCCAACCCGGTGTGCATATATTTGTAGTTCTATAAAATTTAATGAACTCTCACAAACTCACTTTCATGTGTGTCTTAGCATAACTACAATAATCATATTTCCTATTTTCGCTTTTATTATTTGGTGATTTTTATTGGCTATCTGAATCTAAGATGACAAAAAAAAGGAACTATGGCACCAAGCAGTGGAAATCAATCTCTAGATGATACTAATATTTTTGCCACTATAATTATCTACAAAGTTTTATTTGGTTTGTTGTGCTAATATTTTTTTATACTATATTTTGTTGAATAAAGTAAAATGTCGTAAACCCGGGTTGTGGTTCGTAATCAACATATATAATATAAATCGAGACACCCCCGCAACGCGCGGGCATTTCCTTCTAGTATATATTATAAAGGAGAAGTGATGTACAAGATGGTAATTTGTATTTCCGTACAATTTAATAAGCAACATGTACAACATATTTAAGCAAGAAATTTTAAGGGTATTATGGGGATAGTTGTGACAATTAAGACACTTAGAAGGGTAATGTAGACATTTCACCCACATCATCCTTTACAATATCAAAACACTTTTACAATATTACCCTCTTTTTCCATCCCTACCCTCACAAACATCAATTGCCTTATGGTTTTCATTCTTCATCATAAATGTTACCAATGAATGATTCATTCAAGAAGATGTTAGAAATTACAAAACTTTAATAATATGATGAATGGAATTTAATTGATTTTAGTGAAATTATTAAGGAGACTCTTGAGTAGAGTTTCTTTATTTCACTTTACTAGTGTTTATGGCTCTAATTAAGTTAGTTTCTACACTCATCCTTAGGTCTTGTATACATAGAAGGCTTTGTGCCTCATTTGAAAGACTAAAAAAAATACAAGAAAAATTAAAGAAGAGGGTCCATAAAAAAATTCTTGAAGAAGGAAAACTTGGAACCTGTAGAGATAAGTTTTTCTATACTTGATTCCACCACATTTCTATTATTATTATTTGTTTCACAAGTTTTAACACTATAATTTTAATCCGGTGAAACATTGGGCGTGTGGCCTTCTCCGCCAGTACAGACTGCTTCGGCTGTTGTACCCTGGGAAACAGACGCGTTATCTTGAGTAGAATCACAGAATTTGTTTTAAGGGAAGCATGTTAAACACGTGCCTTAGTCACAACTGTCAACATTTTAATTATTGCAACCAAGAAGGATCATACAAAAGGACGCGGTTCAAGTCTTCGTTAAAGACGAAGAAGAAATCATATAAGAAGACGCGGTTCAAGCTCTTGATGAAATCTTCGGTTTTGAATCATTTTATGTTGTATTTTATGTTATTTTCGTTTGGATTTGTACTCAGTACGGGTACTACAATTTCTCATAGTTGTATAAAGGTATCCTTTTAATTTTTATTAATATTATTTTAATAAAATCATGACCCATGTAACACCTACAATATTACCTCCACCATTAAACCTATCTTAATAACCAAGTTTATTAGGACATGGAGTTATAGAATTGGCTCAACAATATAATCACCCGTTTCAATCATCATCTTCTTCTTTAACCCACCGCCTACGGTTAACCGAAATTCTTTCTAATTTGTTTTGTTTTCGTTGATTTTGCTTTTAACACATGGAGGAGGTACTTGTTGCTCATAATCGTTGTATTTTGTTAGTTATTTATGAATTTGTGACGGTGTAATAATTGATTATGATTCGTGCAAACATTTCCTTCATCCAATTGTTGATTAAGATGTCGTTTTTTTTTTTTTTTGCAATGCCAAGGTTTATGTATTCAAAGGTGCCTGCTTCTTTATTTTATGAAATATCTCTATATCTATTCAATATTCGACTTTTATATTGCACTAATGTATTGTAAGTTGCATCCACATTATCTAACTTACTGTAAATTCTTGAACAATTGGATATGACCTCCTTGCATCACCAAGATGGTTGCTATTTGGAGTGAAGAAATACATAAGAATGAAGATATGAAGGACTACATAAGAAAGCTGGGAGTTTTATGCACAGCTTTTGAAGAATTACATAACAATATCAAAGCATTTGAACTATGTCAAGTATTCCATTTTGGGTAGGTATTTATATGTATATTTTATAATTATATTGTGCATTTTGGATATCTTCTTATGATTATCTATACTTCATTATAAAGGGAGGCATGAGCAAATATATCCATATTGTCAAAGTTAAGATGACATCCCAAGAGTCTAACGTGTAATCCCCACATTTTTACACCATTTCTTCCATTTATACCCTTGTGAACCATCTTTGATAACAATTGTACAAATAATAATGCAAAACGGTTTAAAACGGGTCAAAACGGTTTGGCCAGGACGGGTAATTTGTGAGTTAAATTCCTTTTTTCTTGAGTATTAAAAATCCCCAAATTTTTACACCATTTCTTTAATTTATACCCTTGTGTACCATCTTTGATAGTAATTGTACAAAATAATAATGCAAAACGGGTCAAAACGGTTTGGTCAAGACGGGTAATTTGTAAGGAGTTAAATTCCTTTTTTCTTGAGTTTTAAAATAATTAATCTATAAAATATCATTAAAATATAATTAGTCTGAATAAAGCGATTTAAGAGGTTATAAGTACTTCCAAAATCATCTTCTTGTTAAAAAGCATATTATTTCAACTCCAATCTATTCATAAAATTGTTAGACCGGTTTTTCTACACTTTGTAGTTTAGATTTATACATTAATAAGTTACGGTAAAGTTGTACGATTTATAATAAATAGTTATAATTTTGTTTTATATTTCTTAGATTTCTAGGAAATTAATTCTTTAATTAACTCATGAATAACCGTTACTTATGAGTAATAAAATAACTCTAAAGATCATATTCTTTATAATACAATTCTTAAAAATTTGTGCACCTTTATACCTTTTCTTTCAGAGTTATGCATCAATTCTTTATCTAAGAATTCCTCTTGGATTCCGGATGATTCTTCGTGGAAAAGATATTCAGTATTCAAATGTGATGTCTTTATTAAGTTTGTTACTTATGTATTATTTTAAATTTTATAATCATCTTTTAGGTATTTTAATCAACAGATAGTTGCAGTTGTTACTATGGGATTCGTCGAGGATGCGAAAGTTGATATCGACGTTCAAGGATACAATGTTTATCATAAAAACCGACTCATTTAAGATTTGAATGCTATTTACATGGTGATCCTTGAGACATTTTACTTGATGGGTCATTTTGGGTTATAATGCTTCCCTAATAGGTCAAAGGGGTCAAATAAAAAAAAATTATTCAAGTGGGTCAAATGGGTTGGAAGTGCCCGTGTTATATCTTTAGTGCTTACAAGCTTATAGCCGCCTAAATCATTTTATTTATAAACTAAAATAGATTATTTTTGTGATAACATAAAGTTTGTCATCGTATTTTGACAATGACTATTTGTAAAAGTATGGGGCGAGTCGGCCGACATGAACCACTTTGCCCGCATTAAAGACAACCCATTTAACCTATTACCCAACACACCCATTTGACCATTTCCACTTATGACCCATTAAGTTTTATTTTCCTGCTTGTTATTTGACGTATTCCTTTAATCAAATAGAGTTACAGCACTTTTTGTTTTGCAGCCATTTAGGAGACTTTGGAATGTTGTATCATATGCAAACAATTTGAATTTGTCATGTTAATTAGTTTCATAGTTGACCATAAAAGTCAAATTATTTTAATCTTTTACCCGCCACCACACACACGGTGGGAAAACTGCTAGCGTATTACAAGTTTTTTTGGATCCCGCCGCAACGCGCGGATAAACCCACTAGTATATAATATGATGACATATGTTATTTAGTAAGGTCATCCTTACCTTTGAATTCTCGCAAAAAAATTTAGTTGCAAATAACCCAATATTTATTAATTTATAATCTTTATCTTTACTATATAATAAATGAAAATTTTCCGTTTATCTCAAGTCTCTTTGATATGAAATAATATCATTAAATCATAATTTCACGTTTTATCTATTTTATTTTGTTCAACTAATTCTTTTTATATTTCCGTTATTAAAACCATTTAATATTTTATTGATTCATCCTCATGTAATACTAAATTATCTAACCTAATAATAAATAAAAAACAAAAAAAAAAGTTATAATTTGTGTGATACATAAGTTTCTAATGATTTTTTACACTAAGGGGTTGTTTTGGTTGATTAAGTGCTGAATCATTAAGAGTTCTGAATTGTTAAGTGCTGAATCATTTACATTTACAGTTTCATTTAGGGGTTGTTTGGTAGCCTCTTAATGAGGCTTGGAACCATTCAGTGCTGAATGATTTCAGCATTCAGCGTGTTTGTTTCAGCTTCTGAATGAAATGGTTAAGTGCTGAATCATTAAATTGGACCTCTTAATGGTTAATTTTCTTATCCCACATTGGTAGGAGAGCCTCATTAAGGTTCAGCCTAGTTTAGTGCTTAATGGTTCAGCTACATCCTAAGTCTTAATGATTCAGCCTTAACCATTTCATTCAGAAGCTGAAACAAACACGCTGAATGCTGAATCATTCAGCACTGAATGGTTCCAAGCCTCATTAAGAGGCTACCAAACAACCCCTAAATGAAACTGTAAATGTAAGTTATGTTTTTATCAAAAGAAGTTTAGGTCAAAACCAGTCATTTAAAAAAAAAAAACCCTATATATTCAAGACCATCGCATCAATCATGCCCTGCAATGATTGTTTTTGTCTCTGCTCCTCATCCAAACATACATTCTCTATTGAATATACATTTTCCTTCTTATTCACATGATTAAAATTGTTGTTTTCTCATATTACAATACACTAATTTATATGCTACATCGTAACAGACATTTTGCCACTTCATATTTTTTTTGTCTGCCTTAGAAAGCTCTTAGGATATGATCTAGTTTATAGTTTATAGATAAACATTTTCATTCTTATTCACGCCCTGCAATGATTGTTTTTGTCTCTGCTTCTCATCCAAGCATACATTTTCTATTTAACATACATTTTCATTCTTATTCACATGATTAAAATTGTTGTTTTCTCATATTATATAATGCACTAATTTATATGCTACATCGTAACACACATTTTGCCACTTTCATATTTTTTGTCTGCCTAGAAAGCTCTCGGGATATGATCTAGTTTATAGATAAACATTTTCATTCTTATTCACGCCCTGCAATGATTGTTTTTGTCTCTACTCCTCATCCAAACATACATTTTCTATTTAATATACATTTTCATTCTTATTCACATGATTAAAATTGTTGTTTTCTCATATTATAATACACTAATTTATATGCTACATCGTAACACACATTTTGCCACTTCATATTTTTTGTCTGTCTCAAAAGCTCTCGGGATATGATCTAGTTTATAGTTTATAGATAAACATGATTGAATATAAATATCACGTCAAATATATTAATCATAATGTAGACGTTGACAATGGCCCAAGTCGTAGTCCAACATGCGTTTCAAACTCCTCTACCACTTGTAGGTTTATAACATGGTGTTATTTTCACCTGCTTCGTGTTCGAAAAATGTGTTTACATCGGATATAATTTATTTAACTTTTTTTTTGTATTAATTTTTTTTTCAATCCTTCGATATTAAATCTAACCGGTTTAATAATATTGTAGTACGTTCGGATTGGTTCAAAAAGTATAATCCAAATAACTGGTTTTATTTCTCTCTAAAATAATCAGTCTTGCCGAAACTTTTATGGAATTTTATAATAATACTAAATTAATATATGGGTAGTTAAAAAAAATTGAAAAGCAAAGTTCTTACTCCTTATGAGACTTGAACTCAAAACCTCACACTTTAAATGTATTAAAACGTTTAGCTTTGGAACGGAACCACAACTCCAATTGTTGTTAAATTGTTTGCATCTTGGACTTTATCAAATTTCACTATATAGGGTGATGATTTAATAAGGAGATTTTGGATTCTAATAACCTAAACTATTTGAAATTGGCTATTGATACCTCTAACTAAAAAATTGGTTACATATAACCTGAACTATTAACTTATAGGAATCTAACACCCAATTGACTGACGCCGTTAGTGGGTTGCTAACGTGGCACCAGTTGCTGACGTGGCATGCTGATGTGTCAATCCACGTCAGCATGTCACGTCAGCAACCCACTAACGGCGTCAGTTAATTGGGTGTTAGATTCCAATAAATTAATAGTTCAGGTTATATGTGGCCAATTTTTTAGTTAGGGGTGCCAATGGTCAATTTCAAATAGTTTAGGTTATTAGAATCCAATTCCCCATTTAATAAAGATAATTAGCTTATGTTAAATGCACCCACAAGATTTTGAAAGGATTAACATAGGATGGGTAATTAAGATTAAGAATGGATAATACGAAACAAAACTAAACAAACAGATTAATATAAAATCAAAACTGACCGATCAGATTGTTAGACCAGTGGACCGATCCAAAATCATGTTAAGACTGACCGGGAGGACTTATAAGGATCAAACGATCCGATAGGATAAACCGAACGGATAGTACATGAGACAAAGGACAAAGGACCGTTGGACAAACACAAAGCGACCATTAACCATCGGATAAAACAAAGACGGCTATTACCCTTCGGTACATAGCCGTAATGAATAAAATAATAATATAACCCATACCCTGTCGGCGGCTACAGTGACGTCCGTCACTGTTCACGCCGCCCGAATCATTACTGTGACACCCGGCAAACTCAGGTTAGTAACGTTGACTAAACTAGTAAGTCTACCTTAGCGAGTCGTGCATATCACGTACTTAACGGGGTCAGTCGAGTCGGTATGATGATTCTGGGAATCATCGGGAGTCGTTATGATGATCCGCGGGGTCATCGGGAGTCGGTCCATAACTATGGGTACAAGGATCGGCGATTCGTGGAATCGCCGGGTTTAATGCACACACGAGTCTCGAGTCCCGGGAATTGGTGAACGGATGTAAACGTGTTAGTTATCATGCATTATATGTTTGGAATCATTATGTGACTTATCGGTATGTGAATACGTGTTTATATATGTTAAAATAGTGTTTAACGCGCCAAAAAACCCATTCCAGCACCTTATAGGCGATTAGGAGCCTGGTGGGACTCCTAATCGCGTGAACAGGGGCGAGTAGGAGACCATAGGGGCGAGTAGGGGCTCTACTCGCCTGTATATAGGCGAGTAGGAGTCCTACTCGCCTAAAACCATCTGCTACTCGCCTATACTGCTGAACACGGGTCAAAACACCTATAAATAGAACCCTTAACTCCCTAAACACCATTTGTGCAACCCTAACTGACCCTAAGCCTCCCACACACCTTGAAACACCTCTGGAGCTTGCTTTGCTTCAAAACACACCATCACCAAGCTCATACACCCTTCTTTGATAAAATCCAAGGTGTGTTCTTCATCCTACACCTTTGTAAAGTTGTTGTTTTGATTCCCCAAAAGTCCAGACCTTGTTTTGATAAGTTTGTGTCTTTAAAACCCTTTGAAAAGAGTTCTAAAACAAGTCTACACCATGATATTTGCTATATGTGAAGTATTTGTGCATATGATGATTGTTGGTGATTATAACATGAATGTTTCCATGAATTTGTTGTACTTCTGATATGTAGGTGGTGTTAGGATGATTATCTATGAGTTTAAGCCCTTGATATGATGTTTAGGTGCAAGTATGCATTTTGACCCATTTGGGTAATTCTTGAAGAATAGGATGTATGATGTGATTCATTGCTTGTTTGTGGTTAGAAATCATGTTAGGATGATGATATAACATAGAGATGATGAATTGCAACTTGTAGGAGATGAAATCTGATTGTTTCCATTTAAGGAAAGATAAGGTTGGTTGGTGAAACCTAGTACTTTGCCATTTTTGGAAATAATCGCACCGAGCCCGTTAGAGCAGAGGTAAATTGGGGGGTTTTTGCTTGAAAAGGGTTGGTTAATAGTTTAGTTTTGATATTGGGTGTTTTTACATGTTTCGGATCTGATTTGGAGGGTTTAACGCGCGAAAACGCGCAACAGCAGAGCATCAGGCGAATAGGGCCCTACTCGCCTGAAGCTTCATGCGAGTAGGAGCCTACTCGCCTATAGCTTCATGCGAATAGGCCCTACTCGCCTATACACTCTCTCCTACTCACTAGTTGACTTTTCCTAATCGCATGAAGGTTTCCTAATCGCGTGTACTGCTGTCGTAAACACGTTTTGACATCCCGGAACATGATTTGACACCTAGGAACATGATAGGAACCCCGGGATACACCCAATGACTTAGTAAGTCGTGTTCGGACCTGATTATGCGTTAATCGGACATTATGCTAGACTAGGTGAATTATTGCGCGTATTAAGTGTTTAATTGCATATGTTGCATGATGTTTTGTATTTATCTAACACGTGGAATGTCGGGTCACCAATGGGATGTCGGGTCTTGTCTGGCACGGTCGGTTTAACAGTTAAAGGTGTTTTCAAACGTTTATGGTCACGGTCTGGACATTCGGGGACTAGTTAGCCTGCGGGTTATTAGTCCAATACTTATACACATCTTATGATAGGTCGCCGCTATTTGGGGCAATCATAACATAATTACTTAACTGTTTTCAAGTAACGCAATCCAAGGTGAGTTTCACAGCCCCACTTTTACCGTTTTACTTTTGGGGGAGAAACATGCTACTTATTTACCTATTAAAGGTCATGTTATACTATGGTTACTTTACATATACTATGCGGCTTTTTACGGAAAGTCCAAAGGGGAAACCATGAATGTGCGGGGATGCACAACGGGGGAAATGTGGATAGATCTATTGGGCCTCACAAACCCCACTCGACGGCTGGGCCGGGCGGGTGCATATTGTCTCTTATTACTGGCTCGCCGAGGCATCGGTTATAGCCAAAACTGCTGGGCAAGCTTCAACAACTTATAAACGTATAGTAATGGATTCCCAACCGTAGTAGTAAACAAACACTTAACGTCTAGCTAACGTTCTTATAACCTAGTAGTAACGGATATGATCTTCACAACTTACAGAAAACGCTTTATACAAAGAAAACCTGTGAACTCACCAGCATTATATGTTGACGTTTTTGGCATGTTTTCTCAGGTCGCTAAGGTAGCAGTCAATGGGCTAGGCGCACGGAGTCATGCACAGCGTCTAATATTTTGAAGCATATTAAACAATGTCTTTGTAAACAATGATATGTCTTTTGGTTGTAAACAAGAATGCTTCCGCTGCTGGTTTACGGCTCAAAGCATGATATTTTGGTTTTAAATATAATTATGAATGCATGTTTGTTGTATGTTTATTGTGATCGTTGACTGAGATCCTGGTGTGTCACGCGCCTCGCGGTAAAACCCTGCACGTGGAATTTGAGGGTGTGACAGATTGGTATCAGAGCCAACGGTTATAGTGAACTAGGACTGCATGTAGAGTCTAGTCTATAACTGGGTCGCACACACTAGACGGTCACAATTAGTCGAGTCTTAGCAAGTGGGTAACAATATGACTTGTCGGGGGTGTCGGTGTCATCATCTACTACGCTACATCATCTATTTACTCTTATCATCCTATTTCTTGACCCATCCTTACTATGATCCGACGGCGAACGATATATTATTGAACTTTCTTGACGGTGGTGTACATTGGGGTAGCTTCGGCGTACTCTTGAGATCTGTCCAGGGATTTGGACATCTCCCCTCTATGCCCTAATGGACACGCTCGTTCTTATGCATACTATCTTGTACTTATACTTATGATAATACCATGATTGGGCGCTAGTGTTCGGTGACTTGAACTTCAAACTTAAAGCGCGCCTGGAGGACCATGTGGAACAGTTTATCATGTCGGGTGCACACGAGATCATAAACTGTGATGCATGGGATCCCTGGCGGACTTTGGGCTTGAACAGATGGACCCGAGCTGGGCTCTGTCTAGTTTCTTGAAATTCCTAATGGGTTATACCACGGGCAAGCCTAAATCTTTTGTTTCATGTTATGACAGAAGATGTCGGGAGCTCGTGGGGGTCGCAGAGGCGGCCGTGCTGGCGGTCGTGCTGGCGGCCGTGGTGGCGGCGGTGGCCGCGGAAATATTAATATGACCCAAGCTGAGTTGGATAACTTGATGCAGCAGCACGTGAATATTGCTCTGGCTGCATTCCAAGCCGCTCATAATGCTATGGGTGGTACGTTGATTCTCACCTATCCTATTTTGTTCTAGGGTACTGTACCTTTTCTTGATTCTCACCTGCGTGTCTGTTCCAGGTGGTGCTGTTAATCCTCCTCCATCCCAGTGTTCCTACAAAAAGTTTATGGATTGCAAGCCCCACAACTTTAGTGGCACTGAAGGGGCAGTGGGACTGCTCCGCTGGTTGGAGAAAATTGAATCAGTCTTCTCGATGTGCAACTGCCCGGGGGCGACCGGGTGAAATATGCTTCTGCGACCCTGGAGGGTCAAGCTTTGACTTGGTGGAACTCCACCACCCAGACTATGGGTATTGGGGAAGCCCACGCTATGCCCTGGGCGGAGTTCATTCAGTTGCTGAAGAATGAGTACTGCCCGAGGGATGAAATCCAGAAGCTTGAGCATGAAGTCTGGAATCATAAGATGGTGGGGTCCGAGATTGAAGCTTATACTGCTAGGCACAATGACTTGGCGGTGTTGTGCCCCGATCTGCACGCACCCGAATACCGAAGGATTGAGCATTATGTTGCTGGGTTAGTACCGGAGATTGCCGGGTTAGTTGCTGCGGGTAACCTCACTGTTTATTCTGAGGTGGTTCGGTCGGCCCACAGGCTGACCAACATGAAGGTGGCTGAAGGGGTCTTGCCTCCTCGAGGCGCTGCTGTGAAGGCTCCTGATAGTAACAAGCGGAAGTGGGAAGCTGTGGGGAAAGGCTCGAGCTCGGCTCAGCCTCAGCAGGTGAAGAAGTCTGATACTGGGGGATCGTCGTCTGAACAGAAAATAGGGGGTTATCAGGGGAGGTTGCCAAAGTGTGAACGATGCTGGTTTCATCATACTGGTCGTTGCGACAAGAGCCATTGTCGCCGGTGCAACAAGGCCGGGCATGTGGCTCATGACTGCAGGGTTAATCTTCAGGGTAACCGGAACCCTCCTGCTACATCTACTCCGGCCCCTCCTGTTGCTGCTCCCCAGGGAAATCAGGGCAAACAGGGGTGCTACAATTGTGGTGAACTTGGTCACTACAAGCGTGAATGCCCCAAGTTGAAGCAGGGCGAGGCTGGGAAGAATGGGTCGGGTAATGGAAACAATGGGGGCGGAGGCAAAAATGCTCGCGCCTTCGTGATTGGTTCGAGCGGTGCTCGACAAGATCCTGACACTGTTACTGGTACGTTTCTTCTCGATAATTGCTATGCTACGGTTTTATTCGATTCCGGTGCCGATAAGAGTTTTATATCCTTTGGGTTTAGTCAATTGCTTGATAGGGTACCTACACCTTTAGAGGCTAAGTACTTGATAGAATTGGCTGATGGTAAGAAAGTTGAGGCGACGCACGTCCTTAGGGAGTGTCACCTTGAGTTGTCGGGTTATTCCTTCCCTATTGATCTTATGCCGGTGTCCTTGGGTAGTTTCGATGTTGTCGTGGGTATGGATTGGTTGTCGTTGTATCATGCTGAGATCGTTTGTTTCGATAAAGTCATTCGACTTCCTCTCCCTGATGGAGAAATTCTGTTGGTGCACGGTGAGAAGAGCGGGGTCCCATTGAGTATCATTTCGTGTATGAAAGCCTATAAGTATATTCGGAAGGGGTATTCTGCCATTCTGGCACTTGTTTCGGTTTCGTCTGAAGAAGAGAAGAAGATTGAAGATATTCCTGTTGTCCGTGACTTTCCCGATGTATTTCCCGAAGACTTACCTGGTCTTCCGCCTTATCGCCAGGTCGAATTTGGTATTGAACTTGCTCCGGGTGCGGCCCCTATTGCTCGTGCCCCTTATCGTCTTGCACCTCCCGAGATGCAGGAGTTATCGAACCAGTTGCAGGAGCTGTTAGAGAAGGGTTTCATTCGACCTAGTTCGTCCCCGTGGGGAGCCCCTATTTTGTTTGTCAAGAAGAAGGACGGAAGCCTACGGATGTGTATCGACTACCGGGAATTGAATAAGGTTACCATCAAGAATCGCTATCCTCTACCTCGCATCGATGACTTGTTTGACCAGCTTCAGGGTTCTAGTTTCTATTCGAAGATTGATTTGAGGTCGGGGTACCATCAGTTGAGGGTTCAAGAAGCTGACATTCCGAAGACCGCCTTTCGAACTCGCTATGGCCATTTTGAATTCCTGGTCATGCCTTTTGGTCTCACCAATGCACCTGCTTATGGATCTGATGAACCGTGTTTGTAAGCCTTACCTTGATAAGTTCGTGATTGTCTTCATTGATGATATTCTAGTCTATTCCAAGAACGAGGTGGACCACCAGGAACACTTGCGTCTCGTTTTGGAACTTCTGAGGCGGGAACAGTTGTACGCCAAGTTTTCTAAGTGTAGCTTCTGGTTGCGTGAGGTCCAATTCCTTGGTCATGTTGTTAATGAGAAAGGAATTCACGTTGACCCAGCGAAGATTGAAGCCGTTAAAGACTGGGAAGCACCTAAGACGCCATCTGAGGTGCGGCAATTCCTAGGCCTTGCAGGTTATTACCGTCGTTTTATCGAGGGATTTTCGAAGATCGCTCAACCCCTCACCTCGCTTACCCAGAAGGACAGAAAGTTCGACTGGGGTGATCCGCAGGAGTCGGCCTTCCAGATGTTAAAGGCTAAACTCTGTTCTGCTCCTATCTTGTCCTTGCCTGAGGGCACGGACGATTTTGTGGTTTATTGTGACGCTTCTATCCGGGTCTCGGTTGTGTACTGATGCAGCGTGAGAAGGTCATCGCCTATGCTTCTCGTCAGCTCAAAGTTCATGAGAAAAACTACCCCACCCATGATCTGGAATTGGGTGCGGTGGTCTTTGCTTTAAAGATTTGGAGGCATTACTTGTACGGTACCAAATGCACTATTTACACCGATCACAAGAGCCTCCAGCATATCTTTGATCAGAAGGTGTTGAATATAAGACAGCGTCGCTGGGTCGAGCTTCTTAATGATTACGAGTGTGCTATTAAATACCATCCTGGCAAGGCGAATGTAGTCGTAGACGCCTTGAGCAGGAAGGAAACGGCTAAACCTCGTCGTGTTCGAGCTCTTCAGCTCACTATCCATTCCGGCTTACCTGATCGAATCCGTTCAGCGCAGCAAGAAGCTTTGAAGGAGGAAAACCTTAAAGCTGAAACCATGCATGGTGCTGATAGCCACCTTGAACTCAGGTCCGATGGGTTACACTATTTCGCTGAACGTATTTGGGTTCCCTTATTTGGGGGCTTGCGGGAGCTTGTTCTTGATGAAGCTCACAAGTCCCGGTACTCTATTCACCCTGGCTCCGATAAGATGTATCAAGACCTAAAGATACTTTATTGGTGGCCGAACATGAAGGCGGACGTGGCTTTGTACGTGAGCAAGTGCTTGACCTGTGCCAAGGTCAAGGTCGAGTATCAAAAGCCATCCGGCCTTCTGCAACAGCCTGAAATTCCTGAGTGGAAGTGGGAGCGGATTACGATGGACTTTGTGACCAAACTCCCGAAATCGCCCAGTGGTTGTAAACATGATCTGGGTGATTGTCGATAGGTTGACAAAGTCTGCGCACTTCCTCGCTATCAAAGATACTGATGGCCTCGAGCGTCTGGCACGGTTATATCTCAAGGAAGTGGTCTCTCGGCACGGGGTGCCTGTCTCTATTATTTCTGATCGTGATCCTCGGTTCGCCTCTAACTTCTGGAAATCTTTGCATAAGGCTCTGGGTACTCAGTTAGACATGAGCACAGCATATCATCCGCAAACTGACGGCCAAAGTGAGCGGACGATCCAAACGCTAGAAGACATGCTTCGGGCATGTGTGATCGATTTCGGCAAGGGGTGGGAGAGTCATCTACCGTTGGTGGAATTCTCCTACAACAACAGTTACCATTCTAGCATCAAGGCAGCTCCGTTCGAGGCTCTTTACGGGCGGAAATGCCGGTCTCCCCTTTGTTGGGCCGAGGTGGGTGAGAGTCAACTCACCGGCCCGGAACTTGTGTACGAGACTTCCGAGAAGATCGTACAAATCCGTAACCGCTTGGCAGCAGCTCGGGATCGTCAAAAGAGTTATGCCGATCGTCGTCGCAAGCCTTTGGAGTTTGAGGTTGGCGACAGGGTTTTGTTGAAGGTATCTCCGTGGAAGGGCGTTATACGTTTTGGGAAGCGGGGCAAATTGAATCCTCGGTATGTGGGACCGTTCGCAATTCTGGAACGGATTGGACCGGTAGCATACAGGCTTGATCTGCCAGCTGAGCTCAGTAATGTTCATAATGTCTTCCATGTTTCTAATTTGAAGAAGTGTTTGGCGGATGAATCTTTGGTTGTTCCTCTCGAAGAGATCAAGGTGGATGATCGTCTGCGTATCGTGGAGGAACCGGTTGAAATTCTTGACTATAAAATCCGTAGCCTTCGCCGGAGTAAAATCCGCATTGTTAAAGTCCGTTGGAACTCTGATCGTGGACCGGAGTTCACGTGGGAACGGGAAGATCAAATGAAGGCTAAGTATCACCATTTATTTCCTAAACGCGCGTTCGAATCAAGGCATGTCTCTGCTGAAGCTGAATGAATCTCGGGTCGAGATTCCTTTCAACAGGGGGATGATGTGGCAACCGGAAAATTTTTCTTCTCTTTCGTCTCTCCCTATTTGGCCTTGGGCAATTTTCGGGACGAAAATTCTTTCAACAGGGGGATGATGTGACACCCGGCAAACTCAGGTTAGTAACGTTGACTAAACTAGTAAGTCTACCTTAGCGAGTCGTGCATATCACGTACTTAACGGGGTCAGTCGAGTCGGTATGATGATTCTGGGAATCATCGGGAGTCGTTATGATGATCCGCGGGGTCATCGGGAGTCGGTCCATAACTATGGGTACAAGGATCGGCGATTCGTGGAATCGCCGGGTTTAATGCACACACGAGTCTCGAGTCCCGGGAATTGGTGAACGGATGTAAACGTGTTAGTTATCATGCATTATATGTTTGGAATCATTATGTGACTTATCGGTATGTGAATACGTGTTTATATATGTTAAAATAGTGTTTAACGCGCCAAAAACCCATTCCAGCACCTTATAGGCGATTAGGAGCCTGGTGGGACTCCTAATCGCGTGAACAGGGGCGAATAGGAGACCATAGGGGCGAGTAGGGGCTCTACTCGCCTGTATATAGGCGAGTAGGAGTCCTACTCGCCTGAAACCATCTGCTACTCGCCTATACTGCTGAACACGGGTCAAAACACCTATAAATAGAACCCTTAACTCCCTAAACACCATTTGTGCAACCCTAACTAACCCTAAGCCTCCCACACACCTTGAAACACCTCTGGAGCTTGCTTTGCTTCAAAACACACCATCACCAAGCTCATACACCCTTCTTTGATAAAATCCAAGGTGTGTTCTTCATCCTACACCTTTGTAAAGTTGTTGTTTTGATTCCCCAAAAGTCCAGACCTTGTTTTGATAAGTTTGTGTCTTTAAAACCCTTTGAAAAGAGTTCTAAAACAAGTCTACACCATGATATTTGCTATATGTGAAGTATTTGTGCATATGATGATTGTTGGTGATTATAACATGAATGTTTCCATGAATTTGTTGTACTTCTGATATGTAGGTGGTGTTAGGATGATTATCTATGAGTTTAAGCCCTTGATATGATGTTTAGGTGCAAGTATGCATTTTGACCCATTTGGGTAATTCTTGAAGAATAGGATGTATGATGTGATTCATTGCTTGTTTGTGGTTAGAAATCATGTTAGGATGATGATATAACATAGAGATGATGAATTGCAACTTGTAGAGATGAAATCTGATTGTTTCCATTTAAGGAAAGATAAGGTTGGTTGGTGAAACCTAGTACTTTGCCATTTTTGGAAATAATCGCACCGAGCCCGTTAGAGCAGAGGTAAATTGGGGGTTTTTGCTTGAAAAGGGTTGGTTAATAGTTTAGTTTTGATATTGGGTGTTTTTACATGTTTCGGATCTGATTTGGAGGGTTTAACGCGCGAAAACGCGCAACAGCAGAGCATCAGGCGAATAGGGCCCTACTCGCCTATACACTCTCTCCTACTCACTAGTTGACTTTTCCTAATCGCATGAAGGTTTCCTAATCGCGTGTACTGCTGTCGTAAACGCGTTTTGACATCCCGGAACATGATTTGACACCTAGGAACATGATAGGAACCCGGGATACACCCAATGACTTAGTAAGTCGTGTTCGGACCTGATTATGCGTTAATCGGACATTATGCTAGACTAGGTGAATTATTGCGCGTATTAAGTGTTTAATTGCATATGTTGCATGATGTTTTGTATTTATCTAACACGTGGAATGTCGGGTCACCAATGGGATGTCGGGTCTTGTCTGGCACGGTCGGTTTAACAGTTAAAGGTGTTTTCAAACGTTTACGGTCACGGTCTGGACATTCGGGGACTAGTTAGCCTGCGGGTTATTAGTCCAATACTTATACACATCTTATGATAGGTCGCCGCAATTTGGGGCAATCATAACATAATTACTTAACTGTTTTCAAGTAACGCAATCCAAGGTGAGTTTCACAGCCCCACTTTTACCGTTTTACTTTCGGGGGAGAAACATGCTACTTATTTACCTATTAAAGGTCATGTTATACTATGGTTACTTTACATATACTATGCGGCTTTTTACGGAAAGTCCCAGGGGGGAAACCATGAATGTGCGGGGATGCACAACGGGGGAAATGTGGATAGATCTATTGGGCCTCACAAACCCCACTCGACGGCTGGGCCGGGCGGGTGCATATTGTCTCTTATTACTGGCTCGCCGAGGCATCGGTTATAGCCAAAACTGCTGGGCAAGCTTCAACAACTTATAAACGTATAGTAATGGATTCCCAACCGCAGTAGTAAACAAACACTTAACGTCTAGCTAACGTTCTTATAACCTAGTAGTAACGGATATGATCTTCACAACTTACAGAAAACGCTTTATACAAAGAAAACCTGTGAACTCACCAGCATTATATGTTGACGTTTTTGGCATGTTTTCTCAGGTCGCTAAGGTAGCAGTCAATGGGCTAGGCGCACGGAGTCATGCACAGCGTCTAATATTTTGAAGCATATTAAACAATGTCTTTGTAAACAATGATATGTCTTTTGGTTGTAAACAAGAATGCTTCCGCTGCTGGTTTACGGCTCAAAGCATGATATTTTGGTTTTAAATATAATTATGAATGCATGTTTGTTGTATGTTTATTGTGATCGTTGACTGAGATCCTGGTGTGTCACGCGCCTCGCGGTAAAACCCCGCACGTGGAATTTGAGGGTGTGACAATTACATGCCATTAATGCGCAGCCTTCGCGAGCCTATAAATACTTGGTGGTTGCGAGCATTTACGACATCATTAGTACCCCTCGGAAGTTGTTCTGCCTCCGAACCAACCAACTAATCAACCATTACTCATCATACCTCAACATTTTGGCGCCCACCGTGGGGCCGAAGCAAAACCACTTCTGGATACTTTGTCCCCACATCCCATGTCATCATCCGACCCCCCTCCAACGAACGACGTTACCCCGCCCCCGGCGAACAATGTCACTTCTGATACGACCCCTATCGTGTCACCAGAGCTGGTCCGGTCCAATTTCCTTCAGATACGGCAGTTAATGAACGGTTATGTGAGAAAGGAAAGGGCTAAGGGGCTAGCCCTAAGGTTATCATTTGACGAAGAAGACATGGTAGTTGGAGGTAACCCTACGACGCTGCCAATAGCCGGTCAAGGACCATCGAGAGTAACTATGACCCCCGCTTCTTGGCTAACTCATATGGTCCGAAGGAACTCCCGTCTGGCTAGCTCGGGCCAAACCCTAGTATCTGCTCCAGCAACTCATAGCCCAGGACCAATCATACATACTAAGCAACTCAACGCTACACACACCGGTAATGATTTGAGTCAGCCCTACCGGCCACCCGAGGGATCCAAGTTTACACCTCGGATAGCCGATTTCATCCCTCCTTGTGACATCTGTCACCCTCAATTTTTAGCAAGTTGTCAATTTTATCCCTTCGCCTATTTTGAAGTTCATTTTTAGCCCTCATCAATGTTTCTTTTGATTTTTGTTTTTTTTTAAATCTTGCATAAACCTTTGGTATTCGTATGTGTCGTGTTTTAATCCTGTGTTATAAACATTTGTAAGTAAAAAAAAAAAGATTTTTAAAGACTATAAAAAAAATTAAGTTTAGAACCTTGGTTAGTTTGTTAAGTTTATAAAAGAAATTTCTAACCAAGTTACTTATAATATTAACTTAGTTAAATAAGAAAGGGAGCATTTTTGCCAACACTTGAAACTTGAGTTTTAAACCAGCCAAACCCCGCTCCATTTTTGTTAATTCCGGTCGTATAGTTGCCAGGTGTAACAGTACTGATTTCTAGGAGATTAAAATGGACATTTGTATGACACCCTAGGCAAATCCCACATCGGCCGTGGCCAGGAGAGATCCTTGGTTCATAACTAATCCAAAGCCTCTTAAATCACCAACGCGTTTTGGGCTTAATGCTAGTGGATGAGAGGAGAACTCCACAGTTAAGCGTGCTCAGGTGGGAGTAGTATCAGGATGGGTGACCTCCTGGGAAGTCTCCACCGGGACGACTAAAAACAAATCCGTGAGCTCTGGATGGGCAACCCATCGGGGTAAAGCGGACAATATTGGTGGTGAGAGAGGCCGGATGTTACACCAGGTCCGGCAACAATTCCGGCAACTCAAAACTTGGTCTTTAATGAAATTTTGACCCAATTGAATCTACCATTTACGTTTCTCCGTTAAACCTCAGTAAGTTAATGCGTTATAACGAGCTTTTAATCGAAATTAAAGGTGATTAATCGAGATTTAGTTGTAACCGACCGGAAGGTTAAAACACCTTAAAACTAGAGTTTTGCTCGTCCATTTTATAAATTGATCATACTAATCATTTCCTGCACTGATGTACATTTTAAACCCACACAAAAACATCTCGAATCGATTCCAGGAAGCTCCTGAATCGGCTTCAAAATGTCGACTTTGCTTTCTTTTTTTTCGATCTCAAAACAATGTTGTAAGTCCTTATTCATTATTCCATTTTATTCCTTATCAACTTCCGATCAATAGCCCCTTATTACAGATCTGTAATGGTATCTTGTTTGGGTTATTGATTTGGGATTTGGGTTAAGGTTCATGTTAGTTCATTTTGGGGAAGAAGATGAGTTGGAAATTAATATGTTTTTAGTTATTTTTCTAAATAAAATCTCAAGACTTATGGTGGTGTAGTGGTTTGTTTGATGGTTGTGCATCAAGTCTACCTGGGTTCGAATCCAGGCATGGACATCTTTTTGTTTTCCTTCTTTTCTTCCATAGAATTCCTATTGTTTTACTTTTCTACTTTTTGTTTATAATTATTATAATACATGCAAATCTTTAAATATTCATAATAAATTCATTTTTGATCTAAAAATTATGAAAATTTAGGTGTAACACCTTGACACCCTAAAGAAAATTATCATATTTTTATTTTCTGAAAAATATATTATTTTTATACTTTTATTGATTTATTTGTTTTAATCATATTTAATTCATTAAAAATTCATTTTTAATGATTTTAATCTCAAACTTTTTGGAAAATTATTTCTAATCATCATGAACTGAAATAAAAATTATTGGTTCAGAAAACATTTATTTTCATTGATTTTCCTATTTTTAATCATTTAAACATGATTTAGTCTTATTAAATCAGTTTTAAATATAAATAAGTTTATAAAAATTATGGGAAAATTATTTTTATTGATTTACATCGGAAAGCATCCATTTTCTATAAAAATAGCATTTATGGATCATGCGTTGTATTATTAGTCTTATTTATGTTTAATTAGACCCAATTACTTATTTATTTATTTATATTATTTAACATCTATTTTATAAATACTTTTCTTAAAAAATAGAGATGTTGTTATCTTTGAAAATCTAAATTCTCATTTGTTTGGATCATTGTGTAACTCATAATTATTTATTTCAATGTTTATGATTATGGTACTTATTTATAATAATTAGTTAAAGTAAATAGTTAAATTATTTTGTCGTAATTAATCAAACATATTTTGATCTAAAAATTAAATTGGTGATAATTATATTACCTAAACCACATTTACAAACTTTGGTATATCTATGCTATATTATAATGCATGAGGGAGGGGCATTTTAAGATACCCAAAAGTTAAGAACTAATTTTTCATTAACAACCCTAAAATAAGGGTAAAATAGTCATTCATACAATATTTACACTTTAATACCCTATCTTATTTACACTTTAATTCCCTAATTTTTAGTTAGTAATTGCATTTTCCTCCCATCCCCTACAAAATTATAATTTCTTTTATTTAATTCTATCATAACTTTATAAAACTATTATATTTTAAAAACATTCGAATATACCATGACGACCGGTTCATTTTTGTTGACGTGTCGGTGTTTGTCGTAGTCAATACCGATGTGTGGATTGAAATGTACAAGAAAGAATGTCTTATGTACAAGTGATTATTGCATTTTATGTTTTAAATACTAGCTAGATGAAATATAATGTGGATTTATTGTTAATATGGATGTTAAATCATAACTCCATTTCATGATCAAGTAAAACTTAAAATTGTAAAATTGAATTTGGTGTTAAATATTGTTCCGCCTAATAATGAAAAATTCGCATAAATCAAATGAAACGATTTAAAAAACCAAACAGGGCACTCGAAATCTACATACCAGCTTTGGTGATTCTTAAAATATGATAATTTTGTTAAACATTATGGTTCATCATTGCTTTGACAGACAAATAATTTGTCACATGGTAACAAAACTGCAACACAAGACTAGGCTCTAAGAATGTTTTATCACGTTTGTTACTGATAGTTTTAATTGTAGTACCCTATTTAAATAATTAACATTAGCAATATGTGCATATGTATATGGTTATGCATGCATGCATATATTAATAGGTATACACATAAATATAATAAACTAAAAGAAATCTCATTAAACTTTTAAATATACATAATTAGCTAAATATATAAAACTTTAAAATAATCAAGTTTAGAAAAAATATAAAAATGCATTGTAGATATTAATTGTGGGTAAATTTCTTTTAAAAACCTCAGCTGCATCAATTTGGTAGAAAACACATGATGCATATTATATCCATGTGATATGAACATCTATGTTAATAACAAAACTCCCTAATTTGAAGGGGTTCTTTTTAACAAAGTTTTTTTAAAGATAAATGCACTGAATTCGATATTCATAGAAAACACAATATTTTTTTACACTTTAGTCAAAAATAAACAAAATTTCCTAATTTAAAGTGGTGGGAAAATCATCAATTTCAAAATTTAAACCATGTGCTAACCTACTAAAGTTTAACAAAATTTCATAATTTAAAGGGGTGGGAAAATCATGAATTTCAAAATTAAACCATGTGCTAACCTACTAAAGTTTATTCTATAAATACACACTAATGCACACCTATTTCACTTGCTAAAATACGTAGGCATGAATACTAAATTCAAAAGTTGAAGCTTCTAATGTTAATTATTTGTTAGTTTATGTTTTGATCTAGACAGTTCTGATGAAAATGACAAAGAAGACATATTTGATGACACTTTATATAGGAGAAAATGGAGGAAACTCATCCTCACCAAAAGATATAATAATCAAACATGGAGATATACAAGAAATTTCAGTGATCGTTCTTGATGACGAATGGTGGGCAAACAATATAGATGAGATCATGCAGGCTTGGAACATGTATGACTAAATTGATCTCACGATTCAAGTAGTTCACTAACTTTTATTTTTCTCAACTTTTATGTTTATTAATACTTATTTTTCCTTTCGTATGTTACTTTATTTTATCAAATGTTTCTTAATAGTACTTTACAATTTAAATGTTAAATCTTTTTAGTTACTAGACATGTGTAACGCTTAAGACGTATATCCACCGCAATGATGCTACAACAAATACTATATGAATTTGAAATAAGTACCGAAATAAAAAGTGTCACTCCCGCCGCATCGCGCGGGTTTCCTACTAGTTATTTTTAATATACAACTTTTACATTAACTCGACTTATCACAAAAACTTTAACTCCCAAATCGACTTAGCAAACCCTAATGCCTTAGACCCTAGATACTTTAGACACTTAGACATTTCCTTATTAGTATTCATATACATTATAGGTTGAATTCCTCGGAATTCCCATTACTTAGCTCACGACCGCTTAAGTTGGATTTTGATCGCTTTCGCAAACTGTGAGTATATCTTTCCCCTTTTTACTGTTTTACTATTTTGGGGTGACTCATGTACCTATTACCAAGTTTCTATTACCTTTTACTAAAATAGAAATTCCTATGTGTGTTTGCTTGTGTCATTTCATGTATCTATGACTTGTCAAATCATTAACCGTTGCGGCCTAGCATTTCAATAAATAGATCTATGGTATATACCCTTGTGACTCTGTTGAGAGTCCTTGTCATTGCTATGTATTTCATTACTACTGTTACTAGCGCATACTATATATTTCCTTTCATTTCACAGGGTTGATTTGACCCAGATACCACTTATTACATTTCTCAAACACTAACACATGAATTGCTAAATTTTCCTTACTATATGTATCAAACGGGTATGCTCACCAATACATTTTTGTATTGACCAAATTATTTTCGTACATGTTTCAGGTTCTTATGAGATCACTCCTAAGCTTTGGAACTTAGACTTAGATTGAGATTTACTGTATTTTAGTTTTAGATTGCTAGTTTTAATTGTTGTATTTCTTTTAATGTAATAAACTATTCAATTAAATGTATTCAAATTTACACTTTAGTACCATGATCTATTGAGCAATCGTCACTACGTGACACCTCGATGTTTCCGCCATCGGTTGGGTTGTTACAGATTTATTCTGTAACAACCCGCCTCTAATATCATCCAATATTGTCCGCTTTGCCCACTAGAAGCTCACGGATTTGTTTTTGGTTGCCCAAGTGAAAACTTCCCATGAGGTCACCCATCATAGTACTACTCTCACCTGAGCACGCTTAACTGTGGAGTTTTCATGTGTTCCACAGCCAACTAAGCCCAAAACGCGTTGGTGATTTATGAGGCAGGACATTACTTATGAACCAAGATCTCTCCTGTCCGCGGGAGATGTGGGATATGCCTAGGGTGTTACACTCCCATCCGCATAAAGATGTCGGCTAATGTCAGAATCTACGATGGAACTGCTAACCCTGAAGACCACATCTTGCTGTTTGATAGTGTGGCCCGTATGGAGGGGTGGTCGATGCCGACCTGGTGCCACATGTTTGTGCAAACCCTCTCAGGGGTGGCACGGGTCTGGTTCAATGGCATTCCCCCAGGAAGCCTTGATAATTTCCATGATCTAAAAGTGCGGTTCCTAGAGCACTTTAGGAAGCAGCGGAGACAAATGAAGGATCCTGTGGAACTGCACAACATTAAGCAAAAGGAAGGGGAGAGCTTGGAGGAGTTTGTGGCTCGATTCAAGGAAGAGTCTCTACAAGTAAAAGACGCAGACGAAAAGATGAGGATCTCGGGTTTCTTGAACAGCCTAAGGACGAAACAGCTGGTTGAAAGCCTAAATGCTCGAGTCCGAACAATGATGGAAGAAGCAATAGAGCGAACTAAGGCCTTCGTGCTTGGAAAGGAAGCCGTTCAGGCTATTGATTTTAAGAGGAAACCGGAAGATCTTCCCCGAAGGGGACCCTACCAAAAAAGGATCAGTTCCAGCAGAAGCATTTTCACCGGGATAATGAGAAAGGATCCTCGAACGATAGGAAAGGGCGGGATGATCGGTCAAGAGGTCCCAAGAGAAAGGAGTTCATCTTTACGAAACTGATCAAAACTCCGTAAGAAATTCCGGCAACAGAAACAAACGTCAAGTTCAAACCGCTCTATCCGCTACAGAAGACAGCCAGGCAACAAAGCTCTCGAAAGTACTATGAATTTCACGAAGATAAAGGTCACGATAAAAATGAATGTTTCCAACTTAAGAAATAGATTGAAGAAGCTATGTAATCTGGACAGCTTGATCACTTGATAAAAGACATAAGAAATCGGAAGCGTAAGAGCGACAGAAAGAACAACAAAGCAATAATGGTAGTGAGACCAACCGTGGCATTGAAGCGGCCCCGGGTCCTTTATGAAGAAAGAGGAACTGGAGTGAACTCCCGATTTATTTCCTGTCTATTAAGCCTCATGAAGCCAAGGAAGACCCCCTTATCATCCAAGTTATGGTAGGGGATCAACTAATCCATCGAGTCTATATAGACGAAGGGGCGGCATCCGACATAATGTATGAACATTGCTTCGTACGGCTGCCTGAACATGTACAGAAGGGAATCATACCTGTGTCATATCCGCTCGTGGGGTTCTCGGGATAGCAAGTATCCCCAAGAGGGCATATACAACTCTACGTAGGAATAGGTGAGGAACCCGAAAAAAGAGTCGAAGCACTAAACTTCATTGTGGTCGTCGCTTCTACCCCACACAACATGTTAATCGGAAGGCCCGGTATTCGGAACTTCGGAATGGTCACATCAAGCAAACACGGCTTGATCAAGTTCCCAACCTTGGGAGGGATTGCTACACTAAGCACCCTCGTCCAATATCCAGAAATCGGATTCTCGGACACAGAGAATGCACCGGAAAAGTGGTACATCAATCCAAAATACCCCGATTAATTTGTAACCGTCGGAAATACCCTAAGCCCCGAGTGGAAGGAACATCTGTACCGATATCTCTGGCGTAACACGGATGTATTCGCCTGGACCCCAAGTGACATGACGGGAATACCCCGTTAGGTCGTGGAACACCACTTGAACGTCCCCACTGCCAACTGATCGTTCAGAAGAAAAGATCATTGGCCCCAGATAGAAGCGCCCTTGTATCAGAAGAGGTCCAGGTGTTAACAGAAGCTGGTATAATGAAGCCTGTTCAGTAACCCTCTTGGGTATCTAATCTGGTGATGGTGGAAAAAGCCAACAGATCATGGAGGATGTGTATAGACTATAGAGACCTAAATAAAGCATGTCCCAAAGACCACTATCCTCTCCCAGAGATTGATTCGAAAGTAGAGTAAGTAGCTAGTTTCCGATTCAAGTGTTTCCTGGATGCGTATAAAGGCTACCATCATATACAGATCGCTAAGGGTGATGAAGAGAAGACGGCCTTTCACACAAATCAAGGGTTGTTCTGCTATCGAAAAATGCCTTTCGGCCTTAAGAATGCGGGGGCCACGTATCAACGAGTGATAGATAGGGTGTTCCAGGATCAAATCGGGAAAAACATGGAAGCGTATGTAGATAGGGTGTTTGCATTTCTATGTTTTATTTAGTTTTAATATTGTAAGTTTATTTTATTAGTTTAATAATTTGTTTAATTAACGTTTCTTTAAAAAAAATACTAAAATATAAAGATTTCAGTGAAGTGAACCAGTTAAGTGTTGCCTCCAAAAAAGTGATTCAGTGAAGTAAATCAGTGAAGTGATGTGGCAGTGCAGGATTTGTTAAAATCAGTGAAAGAAAAAATTACAACTAGTAGTGCCCCTTGTGCCCTTATACCTTATTAACGATTATTAAAGCTGTTCACAAAAGTGATTTCATCAAACTTTTAAGATGGAAGTTTAATGGTCTTTTCACAATTCTCTAAAATTGTTTTTACTATTTTCTTCCCTTTATGGCCCTCATGTACAACCTATAATACTAAATATATATGTGTGTAATACACACTTTATATCCCTCTAAATATGTAACCCTCTTCATAAACCCCCAATTAAGGGTGTTCACAAAAATCCGAATCCGAATCTATCACACCCTGGCTAGGGTGGGCCAGGCCGGTGAAACACAGATTGATGCCAAACTTGCATAGCGGAAGTAACAATTATTATATATTTCTAAAATTATTCCACTATTCTAGGTTTAGTCACGAAAATTTTCAGGTCCGAAACCGGGGTGTTACATTCTCCCCCGTTATTGGGATTGCGTCCTCAAAATTATTTTCAAGTTATCTCTGGTTGTGCATCAAGTATATTCCATACTCAGATTCCGTGTTCGGGTCCCCGTGCTTGGTTGAACATAACCCTTTCATAATTTAAATTGTAATTATAGTGGTTCCACACTAAACCCCGTACTACGTTTTAGGATCCCTACATAATATCTTGTATAATGTTTATTATGGTTGTATGTTGGCAATCAGGAAGGGGGGGGGGGGGTAAGAACATGTGTCCTTCCTTGGTGACACGTCAAGTTTGTCCAGGTTCGGGTTTGGGTTCGTATCACGTATTATCTAGTAATAATTCATATGCAATGGTTTGATTTTCGATCATGTCTGAATCTTATTTTTATCTTACCATGCTCCAATTGTTATTCTCGATATACATCGATTACTACCAATTCTGCCTCCAATGTCTTAATGTCTAAGTTCATATCTCAAGTCTTGATACTCCATGAGCCCGAGTTTTAGGTGTACAAGGTCTATTTACGCATGTGTATCCGAAGAGTTATTACGATCAGTTGGTTTAATCTAGTTCTGTTTTGGGAATACACTAGTCGCTAAAAGGGTATGTTTCGATCTTATGTGTTCCAAGCTTATGTCCAAGTCTTGTTACCATCGACTAGTTCCAATTTATATACATATGTACTAATGAGGTTATATGAATATCTTTCATTATCAGGTGTCGGGTGTCGATGCAATGGTTACAATTTGTCAGGATCTCCCCGGTTCCAATGGATAATAAGAATTTCACAGGACCTAACATCAAACTGTTGGAATCAGACACGATATCTAGGGTGTAGGTTTAAAACAAATGGTTTATCTGTCGTTTGTTTAGGGTTTGTTCTTGGTTTGATTTTCCAGTCTCATTTTCGATGTACCATCGGTGTATATATATAGGGTGTACCGCAGCTAACCCACCACACCTTTGATAACCTCGAAAATATACTGGAAATCTCAGATACTATGGTTTTTTCTTGGTTTGACTCCCAGTCTTGTTTTTTATTCATCATTGGTATTTATATATAGCGTGTATTGCAGCTAACCCACCACACCTTTGATGCTTCAAAGACATACTGAAAATCTCCCCAAAACCCTAATAGGGTTTCTACATCACCTTAATCACCTTAATGTACCTATAAATCACGATTACTTTCAGAACCGTAATCGCCAATTTACCTTATATTAGGGTGTTTATGTAATTCTACATTAGAATGATTGAGGATGGAAAGATTGCACCAAAAAGAGGGGTTTCATGATTATATTTCCACTACGATTCTTATGGTCGTGTTCGTCGTGAATTCCTACGTGTGTGCTCAAAAGTTATTTGCACTTAAGAACTATGCTTTAGTATAGGTTACCCTTCGAAATGGGGGTCTTATGTAAAACTATGTTATTAAAACTATTTGTTATTTCCACAAACTTTTATGCCTCATATTGTGGTTAATTCCATCTATGCCACTAGTAAAGGTGTCGAATTCTTAAATTTTCAAAACTTCCATGATTCTTGAAGCAAGGTAGGGTAACAATTTGTTAAGAAACATGGGAGGATATACATCCAAACACAATATATTGATCTTAAACGTATTAAGGGGCACATAATGTTTCCTTAGTGTCCTAAATCTTGTCTCCTTGTAAGGTCGAATCGTTATCTATGATGATTCCTCTCACTAGCTTTGATTGTGTTCTCTGGCTTTGGTCAAATATTCTTTACAACAGTTATCACAAATATATCGGCTCCCCCGTCAGGGCCTATCTACACAATTCTAACATGTTTCATACGGACAACTCGTCCCTTATTCTATAAAGGTTACGAACTAATCCAAAGGTTTGGCAATACTCTAAGGACAACATGGGTTATTAAAGTGACATAATATACGCTAAATCTTAAGAATACCTCATGCGGCATTCAATTCCGGTTTCTTCAAGTCGGGAAGGATTGGTTGTTCATGGTAGTTAATGTTTCCTTGAATATGAGTTGTTGGCTTTTCGGCTGATATTCTGAAAGTAAATTCTAGAACCTGCTATGTGGATATAATCCAAGACATTATATTCGACTTAATTCTACGAAGGTCGTTATAAATCAAGTTTAAATAAAAGAATCTAGTAATCAATGGTTAAACTTGCAATTATGGTCTCAATCAATCGAGAGACGCAAGCAAGTGATTCTATGGTCATAAATGCATGAACTATATAAACGGGGACAACACTATATAAGGTAGTCAGTAAATATTGGTTAAAAATAAAACTTATCGAATTGAGGGTATCCACTCACTCGGTTTATCAGGATTCACCTTGGTATTTTGAATTTCTTTCCAGATGTAGCAATGAAGTGAACAACACAAGCTCTTTTTTGAAGCTTTGTTTCACTTCATTCGAAAAGAGAACAATAGACTTACAACTTTAGTATAGGAAAAAAGCTTCTCTTTGATAGCAGCATTACTAAGCATGAAAGATGAGTACAAGGGTAATTTCATTCAAATTTTAAGATGGGAGATGAAAAGATATAAGCTAAATTTGATAATCTCCATATTTTTATTCCATTCCTACCCCTCTTTGTGTTTAGCGTACTACTATGATATTGGAACTCATTATATATTTATATATTTTTTGGAGTAAACTGAGTGGATGGTCCCTGTGGTTTTCCAAAATTTAAACTATTCTCCTCAGCCTTTTAAAATTACCCTAATAGGATCTGTCATTTGGATTTTATTGCATTGGTGATCCCTAACTTGGATGGAGGTTAAGTTTTTCAGTTAAGTCCATGCAAAATTACTAAATTACCCTCTTAAAAATATTATACTATCTCTCTCTCTCTCTATATATATATATATATATATACACATATATCTTAACCACCATCACACCCATCTACCACAACCAAAACACTACCAATACCACCAACAATCTACCACCACCATACCATCAACCTCACCACCCATTCAGCCACCAAACAACCTTTACCACCCATTCAACCGTCTGATTCTATATATAAAGAAGAAAAGAGAGAGAGTGAGGCGAGGAGAGAGAAAGAGAGAGGGAAATGCAAAGGAGTTGCCTTAGGTTACACCTGCTCTGGGAGTCTCTGTGTTGGTACCACTAAACGCAGAGGAGCAGAGAAGGTAGGGGATTTACCTACGGAGGTCGTTGGTTCGGAGGTGGTGCAAGGTTCTTCGGAAATGAAGGGAAATAGATGGTGTAGGGTTCCGATCGATGGTGGTGTCTGCAGCTGTGAGGTATGATGGGTTGTAATAGTGGTGGGAGGTGGGGGGTTGTGGAGTTGTAGGTAGTTAGGGTTCTAATTGATGGTGGGAGGTGGATGAAGATGTAACTTCCAATCAATGGTGGAGGTGGGTTGTCATGGTAGTGGGAAGTGTGGAGTTGTAGGTAGTTAGGGTTCAAATTGGTGGTGGGAGATGGGTGAAGATGAAGATGTAACGCCTGATCAGTGGGGGAGGTGGGTTGTTATGGTAATGGTAATGGTGATGGTTGTTTGAAGGATGTGGTGGTGGTGGTGGTTGGAGGAGGAGGAAGAGGACGGGGTGATGTTGGTTGTTTCAGGAGGTGGTGGTGGTTCAAGAATATATATATATATATATATATATATATATATATATATATATATAAGATTAAACTGCTCAGATGGTCCCTATGGGTAGTCTGGTCATTTTACATGACTTAACTGAAATTTTTTAACGAAGTTAGCTGGTAAGGACCAAAGTGTTGTCAAATGTTAACGTTGGGGACCATTGAAAATAGATGGGGCATCTATGCAATTCGTGCAAACCACAAAAACCATCTATGCAGTTTAATCTATTTTTTGTTTGACTAAATAACTTACTAACTTACTATATGGTTCAAGGGTATTAGTAAATCAATATAAGCACAATCACACCTTTCGTGTACTAACTTAGATCAATTTAGTTTGTTTCTCACTTCAACATTATATGTATTGATTTATGAAGAATTCTTGTATGTAATGATGATGCGTGTATTAGCTATGTTTATATGTAAGAAAGTTGGTTAAATGCAAATTTCACACAAAATACATAGTTAACACCTTATGTTCTGAAACATCTTGAATATTTGTTGGTCAACTAAATATGTGTGTCACCAAAATTGTTGTGGCCCATTCATTATTCTTACGCCTCATTGGTTACAAAGTACGGTTAAAAGATTAAATAAAGTTTGATTTGTTATATGCTTTTAGTTAAAAGGGGAACGTGTCACACGTGTTGAACATCTCTACAATTCTTTTTTCCATTGAACGGGTCAAAAAGGTTTTTTGTGACCTTATAGATTCTACGGCTATTTTTCGTTGAACAAAATAAAATGTTAGAAACCGGGATTAGGTTGTGGTTCGTAAATGATGTCATAATTGAATCTAATATAAATCGTGACCCCGCCGCAACGTGCGGGCAATCCCACTAGTATTCTTAATCCATTTCCACTCTAAGACTAAAATTCTTACAAAAGTTTATGTTACATCACCTAACTAGTTACTATATTTCCTCGTTCTCTTTCTTTATTAAATCCTCTAGTACTCACAAACTTCATTCTCTCTCTACAAATTCATGCAGTTAGCCAAGATTTTTGTTCACTCTCTCAAACCATCTCCAATGCAAAGTGTATAAATACACTCTCTCCTGCTACCCGTGCCACATCAGCTTGCCTAAGATTTTTTTTTTTTTCAACTTCTCTCTCCTCTTTCCCTTTCACAATAGCCCAATTGCAATGCACATAGTCACAAACATTGCCCTTAAATGTCAACCTCCTCCAATGCAATTCTTTCTAAGAATTTGCCACATCTCCTAAACACACTCATTAGAGATGGTCTCATGTCTCTCTCCTCTAACTTACCATCTATATCACAAATGCATCTCAAACGCATTGCATTGAAGATGGTTAGTGAACTCAATTTTTTGTTCCAACAAATTCCTCTTCCTCCATTAATCTTCTTACTTCAAATACCAAATTACAATTGCGTTTATCGATGACACGTTCTTCTAAAGCCGAGAACTACATTCTTCTCACGATCCGCATCTACCAAACCTAATTCACCCTATTTAGCAGTGCATTTGGGTGACGTGGATGAGGAAGTATCAAATAATGCATTGGGTCTGATCTGCATTTCGATGTACACACGTAAGTAAGTGCGATGCATTTAGAATTTTTGTTGGGCCCTAATTTAATTGAAACTTGTAATTGATACGTACCCAAATGTCCATGCAACCCACGTTCTGCATATCATACCCATGATCTCATCAGTTAATAATTGGCATGCATGTTTTACTTAATGGCTAGTCTTCCACGTTCCCATGAAAGCAGTAGTAGTTAATTATTAGTGTTTTTTACTTCTAAGTATTTAAGTTCATGTATCTTGCATTTCAGAAACAAGAAGAAAATTATCAAAAATAAACTTTAGTTTATGTCTCTCTTTTCTTGTGTTCTTGGGAGTTTGTAGGTTTTCTCCGTAAACCTATCAAATGGTGCTTTCATCGAGCCGTTCTCCTTCCCGCCTTGTCTCACCGGAGTTTGAGGCATGGTTTGCCGCAAAGGTTGCACACTATTGTTGGCAAGTGAAGTGTTACATCGCTGAAGCAAATGGCACCGAACCACCCGGTCCCGAACCACCACTACCACCTCCTACACCGCCATCCAAACCATTTGGCCCGAAACCTTCCCTACATCAAATATCCTCATTTGCATCCAAAAAACGCACCCGTCGGCACCAAAAAACAACACCCAAAACCATGCCGAAAAGACCCGCTTCTACCACCCCGTTGAGACCACAAACCCCACCCGAACCCGGCCCCAAATCAGCACCAAAATCAACCTCCCATGTCACCCTTCAACACACCAAACCAGCCTGTAAACCCACATGCACTCCCACCAAACATGGCACCCACAACAGCCGGTTATTGCCCTTGAACAACACGGATCCGAAGGCAGTCAAAAGACGAGAATGGAGACCGCCATGGCAACCATCATCACAGTCCGTTGACTCCGCTCCTAACGCCATTGTTGCCTCACCCACACCACCGAAACTGCCAATTACACAACCGCCAAAACAACCATCTTTCATCGCTATCAAAACTAAACCCAAACCAGCAATTGGAACCCATGTTCCTATCTCACCTAGTGGAACGATGACGGACAGAAACATGCTCACAGTGGTTGTGACTTCCGCTGTGAATTTGAGGGTCATCACAAACAAAAGGACACAGCCCAACGTTGCAATAAAGGAAACCAAGTTGCCGTCACCATTTTATCTCACCAAGCCTTTTGTTTTGACCAACGAAACATCAATCAAACAGGTGGTCGGGAAACGCAAGTGGCTCAAACTGTGGTGGACGGTAGCCACTACACCGAACGCCGTTGGCAGAGTCGAATGGCGACCACCGTGGCAACCGCGTTCTGTTCTTGAGGACAAGAACGTTTTGAGGCGCGTGGGAATTGATACGTACCCAAATGTCCATGCAACCCACGTTCTGCATATCATACCCATGATCTCATCAGTTAATAATTGGCATGTATGTTTTACTTAATGGCTAGTCTTCCACGTTCCCATGAAAGCAGTAGTAGTTAATTATTAGTGTTTTTTTACTTCTAAGTATTTAAGTTCATGTATCTTGCATTTCAGAAACAAGAAGAAAATTATCAAAAATAAACTTTAGTTTATGTCTCTCTTTTCTTGTATTCTTGGGAGTTTGTAGGTTTTCTCCGTAAACCTATCAGTAATCTTTGTCATTTTTTACAACTAAAATGGTAATAATAATTTATAGGTAAGTTTACTTTACATTTGTTTTCTTTTTCCCCAAAAATAAAAATCTACAGCGCTCACGTTATTTATTTTTTATTTTTTACAAGTTAACGGTCAAGTAATTAGTTCTAATAAATTAGATTTACTTTTTAATGTTATTTATCATTATTTTTACTATATTTAAATAATAGTTTATATTTTTAATAATACTAAAATAGAAAATGAATTGGTTATAAAATGATTTTAAGTGTTAAGTAAAAAATGTAATAAGCGATGATATGGAAATGTAAGTATTGATAAAAATGTTTGTAGGGTTGGTATAAAAATATGTGATTTTAGTGTATTTGTGGAAATTTGATGTGGCAACTAACTAGGCATATTTATAGATGCATTTAGCACATTGCATTAGTAATGGTCTAAACATATTAATAAAATGCTATTACTATGGACCCTGGGCAAAAGGACTCAATGCTATTCTTAAAATTACTTTTAAACAATAGGAATACAATAAAAATAAGAATTAAATTAGTGTAATTTGTTTTTTAGTGACCACTATATTTTTAATAAAAACTTTGTTTAAAATACTCAATTTCAAATGAACAAAGTACAAACACCAAAACAAATAAAAATAAACGAATTTAAACAATAACGCTATAGAAAGAAAAAAATACGCGAAGATATCAAAATATAATTCTGTTTCAAAAAAGTTAACAATATGTTGAATTTATAAATCGGTTATTGTATTGTTGCCACACATCTTTATCTGGTATTATAAAGGATGAGGCATGGACAATTATGTCCAAAATGTCTAAAGTTAAGATGGTATACTAAGAGTTTCTTTACAATTTCTTAAATTTTATCACTTTTCTTCCCTAAATGCCCCTAGAAGATAATCACGCTACTTGTTTTCCCATTATGTTCATTCATGCGTTAAAGTGTTTCTCCTCACAAGGGTTTCCCCTTCAATCGGTTACAAACTGTATATAGCTCGGGGCAAGCAAAAAGTTTATATCACCCATTCATCAATATCAATATTATACCAATCATAACCCTTTAATTTCACCAACAACTATCAGGTACCAGGAAGCGAAGTGCTAGAAAGAAACTCTGATGTGCGTCAAGAAATGGAATCTATGAAGGTATACTGCATAACCAAATTTTAAGTTTATATTAAAAATTAACTCCTTATCTTTACAAGAATCTGTTTTGCTTTGCAGAAGATTGATGAGTGTGTTAGTGAAACAGAAACAAATGTCGATAACCCCGTCCTCAAGGCTGAGCAAGATGCACAGGTATCTATTGACAGTTGATTGTAACAAAGTTTTCTTGTAATGGCACACTGAAAGCAAATATATTGAAGTTTATTTTGTAATTTCAATATTACACAAATAAGCCTAATAAAACCGTTTTGGTTATTTCATATACATCGTTTTGCATTCAAAGACAATGGAAATAAGACAGTATGTTATTACACTTTTCGTACAACTTGGTGGGTTTAGACGACTACGCTTATACATTGTTCAAAAAATATATTTATCTTAACCATCCCGCAACAACGCGTGAGTTTCCCACTAGTCATACTTGGTATTTTAAAGCACGTAAGCAAAGTCTAATAATAAATGTGGCTTTTATAGCAACATGTTATAGGTCGGTATGTCATATCATGATATTATCCAAGTTGTATGTGCACTCTCCGTTGGTGAATGTCAGAGAGGTAGTGTGGAAGTTGTATACGTTTATTATCATTTATTATTTAAAATCATTTTACAATTTTTAACAGCGGGAATTCTATATCTCTATCTATACTACATTATAAATATGTCTAAATTGTTCAAAGTTAAGATGACATACCAAAAGTTTCTTTACAATTTTCTAAATTTTACCACTTTTCTTTCCTAAATACCCTAGAAAGTAATTAACTTTTATATAAAAATGGAACTCACTCAAACTAAATAAACATACAGGATAGCAATATTTTTAAACAAATTTCATATAATGACGTTGAAATATAATAATTTATGTTACCACAATGAATAATCTTATCTCAGCTAAACTTGTATGAATTTTAAAACTTTGTCATAATAATAATTATATTATAAACTCTTTTCATATATATGCGTCTACCCAGCGGCAAAATGGACGGGATGGTTCGGCTCACTGGCTTCATTAGGCAATTTTTTAGTTGCTAGGTCAAGTTGGACAAGTCTATTACAAACTTACAAATCACAACTTTTAATTTCTAAATGGACAATAACCTTCATATAATAGTTTATACAATATCATATTATTAGTACATGCTTTTGTCATATAAATGAACTTTATCATTTAGCAAGGTGCCTTCAATGACACGGTTATGTAGATATGCAATGACCGAACAACTTACACAAGATTGATGTTTATGTTCATATTGGTCTGTTACAGTAACACACCTTTGGTTTATTAAGATTTGTTCAATAATGAGTACATGGTTTTTGTGGTGAACTGCAATCAGTTGTAAGTGGCGGTGCACGTTTATTTTCTTTTCTTTCTACGAATGCTTGTTAAAACATAGTGTGCACATTTCTATTCTTTTTACGTAACTTGCGACAAAAAACCTAAGTATCATAATATTGTATTTCAACCAATTGGTGGATCCTGCTGCAACGCGCGGGTAAACCCACTAGTATTAATATAGAAAACGGGCAAGCAAGAAGCTAAAACCCAATACACAAGTTACATTATTACATCCTGAACATTAAAATCCCGTCACCTATTCCAGTTCACATGCCCGAATTTTGATCTACATCTAATCCATAAAAAAACGAATCCTTTATTTGGTCCACCGTTCTCGTTAAAGGTATGAATTTAATAATTCTAGCCTTTTAATAAAAACATAACAAATTACAAGTGGATGACTGGTAAACGTGTCACACCCTCAAAATCCACTTGCGGAGTTTTACCGCGAGGCGCATGACAAACCAGGATCCAAGTCAACGATCACAATAAACAAGTCTAAATGAACATATGCAATTTCAAAAACATAGTTTAAATCCCCAATTACAGCGGAAGCTTATTCTCAAAACATAATCCAAAAGTAAACCAAATTATTCAATGTTTGAAAACCATGCAATCCTAACTAGACGCCGTGCAGACGCGTGCGCCCTAGTTCCGTAGTGCTACCTTAGCGACCTGAGAAAACATGTAAGAGTTACGTCAGCACAAAAATGCTGGTGAGTTCACAGGTTTTGTAATCAAAGTATCAAGTTCAACCTGTCCATACTATATCAATTTGTAAACCAAGTACGCTAGCTAGGCGTATGTTTTGTTTCTACAACGATTGGAAAACCATTACTAACTCGCAAACCAGATGTTGTGCCCGAATAGTAAACCTGTTCCTGTTTGAGACAATATGCACTCGCCCGGCCCTCCAAGCCGACGAGCGGGGTTGGTTACTCCCAATAGATCTATTCACATTTCCCCGTTGTGCTAACCCGCACATTCATGGTTTCCCCCGGGACTTCCAAAGATCGTATAGTAAACCATAGAAACCCATAGTATGACAGTTGTTACCAAAACACAAGTTTAACACATGTTTTCTCCCCCAAAAAGTGAAACCAGTTAAAAGAGGGGCCGTAAACTCACCTTAGGTTGCGTTACTTCGTAATACGAATAAAATCAGCAAGCTATGCTAGCCCCGTAAGACGGCGACCTAACATGTGACAGTTACAAGTAATTAGACTAATAACCCGTAGGTTAGTTAGTCCCTAGATGTCCAGACCATAACCAAGTTCGTTTGAAAACACTGTGACTGTTAAACTAACCCAATGTACAAGACTCGACATCCCATTGGTGACCCGAGACTCCCCGTGTTATACTTGCACTCTCAAACATACAATCATGAAATCACACTTAACACACATACAACATGCATAATAGCTAGAATCCAATTAACAATGATTATTAACGAATTTCAGAAGACACATACGTTTATAAACAGGTCTGGACCATTAGGGATTCAATAAAAACATTATTAAAGATTGCATGAATGAAAACCACACCTTAGATTTATGATAGATTGATGTAATAGGCTTGAAATCTTGTGTTTTGATCCAAAATCGTGTTCCAGAGGTTATGTGTGTGTTGGGGCGAGTTGTGGGATGACTAGGGTTGTTATAATGAAGTTTAGGAGGTCAAGTATTGTATTTATAGGCGTTTTTAGTCGTCCAGCACGTTATAGGCGATTACGCAGCAGTATCAAGCGAATAGGATTGCTAATCGCCTACCCTATAGGCGATTAGCCTTGCTATTCGCCCCAAACATGTCCTATTCACCCCCTATAGGCGATTAGCCCTCCCTAATCGCCTATAGGGGTTGGTTCTGCGTATTTTGCGCGTTAAACCCTGTTTTAACATATGTTAATATGTTTTCACATACCGACAAGTCACATAATGATTGTAAACACATAATACTTGCAAACAAACACATTCACACTCGTTCACCAATTCCCGGGACTCGAGACTTGTATGTTCCCTATGCTCTGACGATTCTACGAATCGTCACCCTTTGTACACTTGGTTAAGGACTGACATCTAATGAGCCTCTAGACTAACATCTAATGATCCTCTATACTAAACTAACAGTTCCCGAACCGTAACACGACTCAACTAACTCAGTTAAGTATAATATACGTGTGACTCGCTAAGGTAGACTTTAATCTAGACAGCGTTGTTAACCGGAATTTTCCGGGTGTCACATCATCCCCACGTTAAAAGAATTTTCGTCCCGAAAATTGCACAAGTACCAAAAGGAATAACAAAAGAAACAGACAAAAGATAGAAACCAAGAATGAGATTTACCCGAGTTGTCACATCATCCCCACGTTAAAAAGGAATCTCGCCCCGAGATTCATTCAGCTGCAGTGGTAACATATCTCGATTCGAACGCTTCCTTAGGAAAGAGATGAGGATACTTAGACTTCATCTAATCCTCCCGTTCCCAAGTGTACTCTGGTCCCCGGTCCGAGTTCCAGCGAACCTTAACAATGCGAATCTTGCTATGACGTAGGCTACGAATCTTGTAATCAAGGATCTCAACAGGTTCCTCCACAATCCGAAGACGATCATCAACCTTGATCTCTTCCAGTGGAACAATAAGAGACTCGTCAGCCAGACACTTCTTTAAGTTGGACACATGGAAGACGTTATGTACGTTGCCGAGCTCCGTCGGTAAATCAAGACGATATGCCACCGGTCCAATCCGTTCCAAGATTGTAAATGGGCCGACATACCGAGGGTTGAGTTTGCCACGCTTCCCAAAGCGTATGACGCCCTTCCACGGTGAAACTTTCAGAAGTACTTTGTCATCAACTTGGAATTCCAATGGCTTGCGACGCTGATCGGCATAACTCTTTTGCCGATCCCGTGCCGCTGCCAACCGGTTACGAATCTGTACGATCTTTTCCGAAGTTTCGTACACTAGTTCAGGCCCAGTGAGTTGACTCTCACCCACCTCAGCCTAACAAAGAGGAGACCGGCATTTCCGCCCGTACAGTGCCTCGAACGGAGCTGACTTGATGCTCGTGTGGTAACTGTTGTTGTAAGAGAATTCTACTAACGGTAAATGAGCTTCCCAACCTTTGCCAAAATCGATCACACATGCTCGCAGCATGTCTTCTAAGGTTTGAATCGTGCGTTCACTCTGACCGTCAGTCTGTGGGTGATAAGCTGTACTCATGTCCAGCTGGGTACCCAAAGCCTTGTGCAAAGACTTCCAGAAGTGAGAAGTAAAGTGGGAGTCACGATCCGAAATAATAGAAACCGGCACCCCGTGCTTAGAAACAACTTCCTTCAGATAAAGACGAGCCAAACGATCCATGGTGTCGGTGTCTTTAATAGCGAGAAAATGGGCTGATTTCGTCAACCGATCAACAATCACCCATATCTTATCATTCCCGCTTGGTGACCTAGGTAGTTACGTGACAAAATCCATTGTAATCCGTTCCCATTTCCACTCCGGAATTTCAGGTTGTTGCAAGAGACCCGACGGTTTCTGGTATTCCACCTTGACCTTAGCACAGGTCAAGCATTTGCTCACGTATGAGGCTATATCCGACCTCATGTTTGGCCACCAGTAAAGCACCTTCAGATCTTGGTACATCTTATCCGAACCAGGATGAATAGAATACCGGGACTTGTGAGCCTCATCTAAGACAAGCTCCCGAAGTCCCCCGAATAAAGGAACCCATATGCGTTCTGCGAAGTAGTGCAGGCCATCAGGCCTTCGCTCGAGGTGTTTGTCGGCACCGTGCATAGTCTCAGCTTTAAGGTTTTCCTCCTTCAAAGCTTCTAACTGAGCAGAACGGAGTTGGTCAGGTAGAGAGGAATGAATGGTGAGCTGCAACGCCCGAACGCGACGAGGATTAATTGATTCCTTCCTGCTCAAGGCGTCTGCTACTACATTCGCCTTGCCAGGATGGTACTTAATGGCGCAATCATAGTCATTCAGGAGTTCAATCCAACGACGCTGTCGTATGTTCAAATGTTGTTGGTCGAAAATATGTTGAAGACTCTTGTGATCGGTGTAGATGGTGCATTTGGTACCGTACAAATAATGTCTCCAAATTTTCAACGTGAAAACCACTGCACCCAATTCCAAGTCATGGGTGGTGTAGTTCCTCTCGTGCACCTTGAGTTGACGAGAAGCATACGCAATCACTTTCTCGCGTTGCATCAACACGCAACCGAGACCATGAATAGAAGCATCACAGTAAACAACAAAATCATCAGGGCCTTCAGGCAAGGACAAAATAGGAGCAGAACAAAGTTTAGACTTCAGTTCATGAAATGCCGACTCTTGTGGTTCACCCCAGGCGAATTTTCTATCCTTCTGAGTAAGAGTGGTGAGGGGTTGAGCGATCTTCGAGAACCCCTTAATGAAACGACGATCATAGCCCGCAAGGCCTAGGAATTGCCGCACCTCAGTTGGCGTTTTTGGTGCTTCCCAGTCCTTGATCGCTTCGATCTTAGCTGGATCGACATGAATTCCTAGTTCATTAACCACATGTCCTAGGAACTGAACTTCGTGTAACCAAAAGTCACACTTTGAGAACTTAGCGTAAAGTTGTTCACGTCGCAAAAGTTCCAAAACTAAGCGCAGGTGTTCCTCGTGTTCGGTCTTGTTCTTGGAGTAAATCAGGATGTCATCAATAAACACGATGACGAACTTGTCAAGATATGGTTTGCAAATGCGGTTCATCAAATCCATGAAAACCGCCGGTGCGTTTGTGAGACCGAAAGGCATGACCAAGAATTCGAAATGGCCATAACGTGTACGAAAGGCAGTCTTTGCAACGTCAGCTTCCCTTACGCGCAACTGGTGATAACCGGACCTCAAATCAATCTTAGAGTAGTAGCTAGAACCCTGGAGTTGGTCGAATAGATCATCAATACGTGGAAGAGGATAACGGTTCTTGATGGTCACTTTGTTCAGTTCTCTGTAATCCACACACAATCGAAAACTTCCATCCTTCTTCTTAACGAACAGAATCGGGGCTCCCCAAGGGGAAGAACTTGGTCTGATGAAACCCTTGTCCAAGAGTTCCTATAACTGACTGGACAATTCCTGCATCTCGGGAGGTGCAAGACGGTAGGGGGCCCGAGCAATAGGAGCAGCCCCCGGTACAAGATCAATACTGAACTCAACCTGACGATGGGGAGGAAGACCAGATAAATCATCGGGAAATACATCAGGAAACTCGCGTACAACAGGAATATCGTCGATCTTCTTCTCATCGGCAGAGGAAATAGATAAAAGTGCCAAAACGGCCGAATAACCCTTTCGAAGATACTTAAGGGCTTCCATGCTGGAGAAGAGATTTAGCGGAGCACCGCCCTTGATACCGTACACAGAAAGGAATTCTTCATCAGGGAGGGGAATCCGAATAATCTTGTCGTAACAAACGATCTCAGCGCGATACAAAGACAACCAATCCATGCCTACAACAACGTCAAAACTACCCAAAGGTACCGGCATAAGGTCGATGGGGAACGACAAACCCGACAACTCTAGTTGACACTCCCGAAGGATACAAGTAGCTTCAATCTTTTTACCGTCAGCCAACTCAATTACATACTTAGCCTCTAATGGTACGGGTACTACATCTAGCAGTCGACTAACTTCCATAGATATAAAACTTTTATCGGCATCGGAATCAAATAAAACACTAACAGAGCGATTATTGAGAAGGAACGTACCGGTAACTGTGTCAGGATCCTCCCTAGCCTCTGCGGCTCCAATGACGAAGGCACGTGCATTCCTGCCACCGCCCCCGTTGTTCCCGTTACCGTTTCTATCCCTCACATCCCCGCCCTGCTTCAGTTTCGGGCACTCCTTCTTGTAATGCCCAGTCTCCCCACAGTTGTAACAACCCTGTCTCCCCGTAGTTCCTTGAGCAGTAGGAGCCGAGTTAGTAATTGGGGCCTGGGTCGATGGAAGTGTCGCCCGACAGTCTTTAGCAAAATGCCCAAGTCGCTGACAGCGATGGCAACGATTACGGTCGCAGTCCCCCTGATGATGACGCCCACATTTGTTGCATTTAGGTAATTTCCCCGCATAACCACCCTGTTTGGTACCAGAAGAAGAAGAACCCCCGCTATCGAACCTCTTACCCTGTTGTGCTGATGCTGGCACAGATCCTTTCCCCTCATTATCCCACTTACGCTTGTTATTCTCCGGGGCCTTGACAGTCGAACCCTTAGCAGGCAAAATACCCTCATTCACCTTCAAGTTTGTCATCCTGTGAGCCGATCGAACCACCTCTGAGTATGTAGGAAGATTCCCCGCAGCCACTAACCCTGCGATCTCTGGTACTAGCCCCGAGATATAGTGTTCAATCCTCCTGTATTCTGGCACATGCAGATCAGGACACAGCACTGCCAACTCATTACGCCTTACCGTATACTTTTCAATCTCTGACCCGGTCATCTTGAGGTTCCACACCTCGTGCTCTAGCTTCTGAACTTCTTCCCTTGGACAGTATTCTCGCTTCAGTAGTTGAACAAAATTTTCCCAAGGCATAGCATAAGCCTCCCCTATACCCATATTCTGGGTGATATTGTTCCACCAGATCAAAGCAACATCCTGGAATAACGCAGCAGCATACTTGACTCGATCCTCTGGGAGACAGTTGCACATCAGAAACACTGACTCCACCTTTTCCAGCCACCTGAGCAAGCTCACCGCACCCTCAGTGCCAGAGAATTCCTGGGGCTTACAGTCCCGAAACATCTTGTAGGTACACATGGGTGGGGGTGGGTTAACAGGACCACCTGAAATAAAATGCATGAGAAACCACGAAGGATGTAAACAAGGTTCACCAATGAGGCAAGAGTGGATAAATCAACTTACCACCACCATTGTGCCCTAACTGAAAGGCAGCTTGCAGTAAGTTGTTCAGATCTTCCTGTGTTAGGTTCACACCTCCACGACCACCACCACCACGACCACCACCACGCCCACCAGCGCGGCCACCTCCACGTCCTCCTCGTACTCCAGACATGATTCTGACAGAAAGAACGAGAAAATTTAGTTTCGCAGCTAATGGTAACCACTAGCATTTACAAGATCAAAGCTAGATCCAACTCAGGACTATCCATTCAAACCCAGAGCTCACTAGGGCTTTCATGCATTTCGGTTTATGATTTTGTGTGCACCCAAAATGATAGAACGCTCTACATGGTCCTCCAAGTGTTCTCCTAATTCAAAGTTCAAATCACCGAACGTAGACTCTTAGCTATACACCGTAATGCTACGGTAGTTTATGGCAAGTGTTTCTATTGGAGTATGAAAGGGAGATGTCCGAGCCTTGGACAAATCTCAAGAGTACACGATTTAACCCAATATACCACACTGCCTAGAAAGCAAGTAACCCGACTTAAGATAGAACAGATGATGTAACATAGGAAGGTCAGATGATTTAGAGACATCCCGACAAGGCCATACGTAATCCACCATAATGTTATGTAGATATGCAATGACCGAACAACTTACACAAGATTGATGTTTATGTTCATATTGGTCTGTTACAGTAACACACCTTTGGTTTATTAAGATTTGTTCAATAATGAGTACATGGTTTTTGTGGTGAACTGCAATCAGTTGTAAGTGGCGGTGCACGTTTATTTTCTTTTCTTTCTACGAATGCTTGTTAAAACATAGTGTGCACATTTATATTCTTTTTACGTAACTTGCGACAAAAAACCTAAGTATCATAATATTGTATTTCAACCAATTGGTGGATCCTGCTGCAACGCGCGGGTAAACCCACTAGTATTAATATAGAAAACGGGCAAGCAAGAAGCTAAAACCCAATACACAAGTTACATTATTACATCCTGAACATTAAAATCCCGTCACCTATTCCAGTTCACATGCCCGAATTTTGATCTACATCTAATCCATAAAAAAACGAATCCTTTATTTGGTCCACCGTTCTCGTTAAAGGTATGAATTTAATAATTCTAGCCTTTTAATAAAAACATAACAAATTACAAGTGGATGACTGGTAAACGTGTCACACCCTCAAAATGCACTTGCGGAGTTTTACCGCGAGGCGCATGACAAACCAGGATCCAAGTCAACGATCACAATAAACAAGTCTAAATGAACATATGCAATTTTAAAAACATAGTTTAAATCCCCAATTACAGCGGAAGCTTATTCTCAAAACATAATCCAAAAGTAAACCAAATTATTCAATGTTTGAAAACCATGCAATCCTAACTAGACGCCGTGCAGACGCGTGCGCCCTAGTTCCGTAGTGCTACCTTAGCGACCTGAGAAAACATGTAAGAGTTACGTCAGCACAAAAATGCTGGTGAGTTCACAGGTTTTGTAATCAAAGTATCAAGTTCAACCTGTCCATACTATATCAATTTGTAAACCAAGTACGCTAGCTAGGCGTATGTTTTGTTTCTACAACGATTGGAAAACCATTACTAACTCGCAAACCAGATGTTGTGCCCGAATAGTAAACCTGTTCCTGTTTGAGACAATATGCACTCGCCCGGCCCTCCAAGCCGACGAGCGGGGTTGGTTACTCCCAATAGATCTATTCACATTTCCCCGTTGTGCTAACCCGCACATTCATGGTTTCCCCCGGGATTTCCAAAGATCGTATAGTAAACCATAGAAACCCATAGTATGACAGTTGTTACCAAAACATAAGTTTAACACATGTTTTCTCCCCCAAAAAGTGAAACCAGTTAAAACAGGGGCCGTAAACTCACCTTAGGTTGCGTTACTTCGTAATACGAATAAAATCAGCAAGCTATGCTAGCCCCGTAAGACGGAGACCTAACATGTGACAGTTACAAGTAATTAGACTAATAACCCGTAGGTTAGTTAGTCCCTAGATGTCCAGACCATAACCAAGTTCGTTTGAAAACACTGTGACTGTTAAACTAACCCAATGTACAAGACTCGACATCCCATTGGTGACCCGAGACTCCCCGTGTTATACTTGCACTCTCAAACATACAATCATGAAATCACACTTAACATACGTTAAAGTCCAACAAGTCGTAGCACGTAGTTCAAGTATCACATAAACAAGTCCGAGCACATATTACCAAGTTACTAGGTATGTTACGGGGTTCCTAGCATGTTCCTAGGTGTCAAATCGGGTCCCGAAATGCTAAATTACATTTACAGCAGTAGTACAGGCGATTAGGAAAAGTCAACTAGTGATTATGTGGGTCAACAGGCATTTAGGAAGGCTAATCGCCTATATTATAGGCGATTAGGGTCATGCGGTATGTAAATCATGAGTTTATAGGCGATTACGTCGTAAGGCATGCAATTCAGGGCTTAACTAGCATTTAGGATCGTAAATGCATGAAGTAAAGGCAATTAGGCCCCTATTCGCCTATACTATTCGCCTATAGTATAGGCGAATAGGATCCCTACTCGCCTTTAGCCCAGCTGTTCCAGTTTTTCGCGCGTTTAACACTCCAAATCAGATCCAGAACGTGTGTAAACATCAAATATCAATCAAACAACCATATCAAACATATTTCAATGAAAATCCTTCGTTTAACCTCGTTCTATCAGCCCTGCATGCAACCATGTATCCCAAAAAACAATACGCATAGCATGAAACATCACATTAACATGCATAACCGTAACCCTAATGAACAATTACTCAGATCTCATCAACATGCTATTATCATCAATCTGTAACTACCTTAATATCATGCTAACAATCCTTCACGAATCACAAAAACCCTATCTTTTAATTATAAACACACATACAACATGCATAATAGCTAGAATCCAATTAACAATGATTATTAACGAATTTCAGAAGACACATACGTTTATAAACAGGTCTGGACCATTAGGGATTCAATAAAAACATTATTAAAGATTGCATGAATGAAAACCACACCTTAGATTTATGATAGATTGATGTAATAGGCTTGAAATCTTGTGTTTTGATCCAAAATCGTGTTCCAGAGGTTGTGTGTGTGTTGGGGCGAGTTGTGGGACGACTAGGGTTGTTATAATGAAATTTAGGAGGTCAAGTATTGTATTTATAGGCGTTTTTAGTCGTCCAACACGTTATAGGCGATTACGCAGCAGTATCAGGCGAATAGGATTGCTAATCGCCTACCCTATAGGCGATTAGCCTTGCTATTCGCCCCAAACATGTCCTATTCGCCCCCTATAGGCGATTAGCCCTCCCTAATCGCCTATAGGGGTTGGTTCTGCGTATTTTGCGCGTTAAACCCCGTTTTAACATATGTTAACATGTTTTCACATACCGACAAGTCACATAATGATTGTAAACACATAATACTTGCAAACAAACACATTCACACTCGTTCACCAATTCCCGGGACTCGAGACTTGTATGTTCCCCATGCTCTGACGATTCTACGAATCGTCACCCTTTGTACACTTGGTTAAGGACTGACATCTAATGAGCCTCTAGACTAACATCTAATGATGCTCTATACTAAACTAACAGTTCCCGAACCGTAACACGACTCAACTAACTCAGTTAAGTATAATATACGCGTGACTCGCTAAGGTAGACTTTAATCTAGACAGCGTTGTTAACCGGAATTTGCCGGGTGTCACAAAACGAGCAACAAGCTACGCCGCTACCCCATTTTGAATAACAAAACCTACTCTATTAAAGATGAGACTTTGCCCCTGACTGACGAGCAATTACTATGGACCCGATCTAGAAAAAAGGATCGCTTCGGGGGCAAGGGCCCCAAATGTATCAAATGCAAAAGGCATGAAGACGTGCTGGTTCTCCAGGCAGGCAATTTCATGTTTAGCAACTTTTTTATATTCCGCTTTCAAGACTGCTTGTCCTGCCTCAAACCCCGAACCCCGAAGTCCCACCAGAGGGGACACTCTAGTAAGGTCGACGCACGCATGCTTTCCTTGTGCCCATCCAAACAAAAGTACATCTGCTGGCCGTAAGATAGACCGTCCGTCTAGCGGGTCCGTCTAAAAGTTAATCGGGCCTTCTTTCTTGCCTGAGATCCCAGCCTTTCGCAAAACATCCCATAAGACATCCTTGACTAAATCATGTCGGTATTTAAATCCCGGCATTTCTTTGCAATGTAAGGCGTGTTCCCCAAATTTATCAAAACAAGCGCTCTTACAAACCAGACACGACTCATCGATAGGGAACATAGGAATCATTAGTCTGTATTTAAGGATGACCCGATATTCGATAGCTGACATACATTGCCCAAGCCCATCAATGGGGAGGACAGTTAATGTCACACCCCAACCGATGGCGGAATACATCGAGGCGCAACTTGTGATAGATTGTTCAAAGACTTCATAACACTAGATTGTGACAATAGATTAAAATAGATTTCATTCGTATCTAAGATTCAACAAGTATACAATTTGTTCATGAGAAAATACACTAACGTAAACAGGAAGTAAAATAAAGTTTGTTTCGTTTGTTTCTAAGGCCGAATCCTAAGTGGTGTTTCTTGTATTATCTCATTAAGCCTTTTTCCTGCAACATGTATAAAATATCCGTCAACACATAAAGTATTGGTGAGCATACTAGTTTTTGGTTTACATACATAGTATTTAGAATGGTTCACTCGAATCTCATACTATAGCATTGCACATACATATCATACAAAAGACATAACTCAAACCCGCGATTCCACAGCGTATACCTAACATATTCATGCTAGGCCGTTTAATTCTTAACAATGACCCATAATGTAACATTACGCATTTACACTTGTACGTTACCATCATTTTGAATAAAAAAACGTCAAGTTTCATTATTATTATTCGCTTTTAATTATTATTGTGGTGTATTTGGAACCCTAATACTATATTAATTATATAATATACATATATATAAGATAAAATGTCAAAAAAATAATATTGCTTGGGCCGGGAATCGAACCCTCGCCCCAAGCCGGGTCTCAAACACCAACAAACCCAACCATCTGGGCTACACACACATATTGTTCTAAACCCGGCTTATAATTAATATATCACGTGAATGGTTCTTCACAGTTGACTTGGAAAGTCAACTGTGACAACAACTTACCAAAATCAAAGCCAATTACACGCGTATTGATCCAGATTTGGTATGATTGCATGATTTCCGGTCTTATACGCGTACAACCCACGAATAATTACCTCTAATTCGTTCCAATTATAACTATTTGACGCGTCATCGTCTTTGTCACGGTCAAACCTTCCAATTCAACGACCCAGACCCTATCACTATAAATTGAACATCACAAAACCTTCTACAATCGCCGAATACTCTCTCTCAATCTCCAATTTCTCATTTAAATCTGTTGTTCGAGTGTTTTTGTTCGTGTTTGACTTTCGGCGTTGACTGATCAATTCGTATTCAATTCGTGTTTGTAAGTTTTATTTTATCAGTGGGTTTTGTTCTTCGGCAATCACACAACAATAACCCTATGCTTAATTGGGTTATTGTTGTGTGAATCATGTGATTGAAAATTCTAGGGCTCGAATGCTCGAATTGGGGAAGAACATAAACGCAGAACTGTTTATTTATTTTAAACGGATACAAACTCAACACAACCACTGATCCTGATCAAGTGGTTGTGTCTGTTGTTATCAAACCCGAGCACACGGGTTCGAGTCCCTTGCAAACCGTTTTTATCATTCTCATTTTAATTGAATATAAATCATAATTTTCGTATATTATATAATTATATTAATCTGAAACTAAACGTTCTCAGGGTCCAGACCAGTTGGTTTGGGCTTGTGATTTAAAACACACGAACCGGCCAAGGGCCCGGGTTCGAACCACGACATCAACAAACATTATTTTTAATTAAACATATATATATATTCCTTATATTTTTTAAAATTCATTTTAAAATACTAAAACTCTCTTATAAATTCTACAAAAATTATATTATGTTAATCTAGCGAAAAACTTTAACATACAATTTTTAGTTTTCAAAAATTTATTTATTTAATATATATAATAAATAATTCAACTTTATTCTATTTTATTTATAAAATTCTATAAAAATATCAAAACAATTTTATAAATTTCCACAAAAATTATTCTAAGTTTTTATAACAATGAACTTTCCTGAAATGATTTTTAATTCTGAAAAATCATTTATTTAATATTTTTAATTAATTTTTGTTAGTTTTAATCATATATAAATCATAATAAATTCATTTTTCAATATTTTTGCACCAAAATTTTATATATATTATTTCTATTTATTTGGAACAGAAATACAATTTTTAAAGTAATAATTCTGTAAATTTAATATTTTTAAATTTTAAAGTTATATTTTAACAACTTGTAATAAATAGATTTAATTTTCTATTTTTAAGGAAATAATTCTATAAAAATTATTTTCATAGTTAAAACTTATTATTGTGACCATCTTTAATTTAAATTTTACAAAAAGACTTTTGTTTATTTATTTATCAAATTTTTCTTATTTATTAAACATTTTATTTATTTATCAAACGAGCACTTATCCCCAATCCGAAGCCCTAGAATATATTTGTAGACTAGATAGACTTAGACATATTTATTACCTTAATTATAGGGTAATACTTGGCATTGTTGGGCAACACAATATTCTATTTTTCACGAGACATAACATTTTGCTAAGGTGAGTTTTACATAGCCCCTTTTCTATTTATCACCATTTTTGGGGTGAAACATGTTACAACATTCTATATGCAATTCAATTATAATGTGTCTATGTGTTTTTCTATGTTGCATTATGTCTTAAACATGACTAGGGTAAGCACAATATTCTAGCATAATCATTAACATTGATCAGCCGACGGTATACAATGATAGATCCATTGGACTGACAATCCCACCCGGATACGTGCCTCCTACAAAGGTAGCGTGGGTGATTGTTATCCAGGGCCGTCTCTGAAAACGTTAAAATAAAATTGGGCCTTGGGCGAAAAAGAAATTGGGCCAAAATTTTGTAAAGAGGAATGAATTATAAAAAAAATTAAGTATAGTGCTAGAGCCAAGAATTGAACTTGAGACCTCTACATTAAATTAACATGGTTTTTTTCAATTCCACTAACAAGACTTTAATGTACAAAACACAAATATATATCCTAAATATAGAATTTAATATATATATATATATATATATATGCGCAGATTTTAAAAAAACGTTCGGGCCCATTTAAGGGTCGGGCCCGGAGCCGGTGACCACCCGGCTCACCCTCCCAGCCGGCCATGTTGTTATCGCATAACATAATCGAGTGAACCATGAGCGTATGGGATGGACCACAATATAACAGTCACAAGGGTTGATTATGCACTCGATTTACTTCTAGTATGTTTTCACATATGGACTAGACTTGCCATGACACTTGAATTGTACAAGTTTTATTTAATTATCAAAACCTATGTAATTCTCACCAACTTTTGTGGACCCAAAATATTTTCAAACTTAACATGTTTCAGGTTATAGCTTGCTCGAAGATTATAGTTAATGCTTGAAGATGCGTAGCTAGTATTTGTTATTTGGATGTACAAATTCTTAGAACAATTGTATGTAATTTATTTAAATCATTTATTGAAACTTATTATTTACCATGAGCTACTGAACAATCATCAATACGTGACATTCCGATGTTTCCGCCATCGGTTGGGGCGTTACAGATTGGTATCAGAGCCATGGTTATAGGGAATTAGGTTATTAGAAAAATAATCTAGTCTATAACCATAGGATTTAACCAGTACTTGTTTCTCTTACTTGCTTCTCTACTTATTCCTATTCTCTATCTCCCTCCTACTTCTTATCCCTATTTTAATCCTTACAAGAAGATTGCTCTCCATCACTGGATCTACTCTTAGACTAATAGGACAAAATCCTCAGGTTTAGCCTGAACCACCTTGAGATCTCGTCGAAGTTCTAGATTTTAATAACGAACACGTGCAATCTGGAAGGGTGAACGCCTGTATTCTGAGTCTTCTGTCTAGGCTGACATTGCGCATATATCCCAATCAGACGAGGGACCCGGATGCCTACCTGGGAATTCTCGGGATGAGTGTTCACTTATAGGCTAAAGCATGTCTTCACTATGTTATTAGAATCTAGAATCTTTGATAAGTCAACGTTTTCGTTTATTCGTTTTAATAAATGGATAAATGATTACATTCCTTATATTACCTCATTCATGTCTCATTGAACCTTCATTGTGTCTCTTACAGATCATGCCTCCACATCGCAGCACTCGCAATAACAGTGGTGAAAACCTAGAGGAAAGTAGCAACAACCACAACACCAACCACAACAACAACAACAACAATAACAACAACAACAATGGTGTTGATGCCCAACTGGCTGCGATCATTTCTCAACAAATGGCACAACAGATCGCGACTCTGGTTCCTAACTTACTGGCTCAAGTCATCCAGATGAACGGAAACGGCAACGAAAACGGTCATGGAAACGGGAACGGTAATGGAAACCACAACGGAAACGGGAATGATCTCCCAGCTTGCACGCTTAAGCACTTTAATTCCTGTAATCCCCCTAAGTTCAGTGGAGAAGAAGGAGCTACGGGACTTCTACAATGGTTCGAGGGCATTGAGAATACCTTCATTAACAGTGAGTGTCTCGATAATTTAATGGTCCGTTATGCCATGAGTGTTCTTCACAAACGAGCACTCACTTGGTGGAATGAGGAAAAGTGCACCCGCGGAGCTAAAACTGCACTAGCCTTAACTTGGGATCAATCTAAAGACATTATGAAGGCGAAGTTCTGCCCTCGTAATGAAATCAAGAAGCTGGAAGATGAGTTTCATGATCTTGCTCAAGATAGTGGAGAAAACCTTGCCTACAACACTCGTTTTCACGAACTTAGTCTACTGCTACCACACAAGGTCACCCCTTGCCTATTGCGATCGAAAAATACATTGGTGGCTTACCTATGCAGATTCAAGACACGGTGTGGGGAAGGAACCCTGCTACTCTGGGTGCGGTACGCGCACTTTATTCGTTACCGGGAGATTTGTACAATAAGTTTTCACGTATGGCTTTGGGATTCCAAAACTCATTATATTTTGTGAAATTATCTTTTATTTTATATTCCGGGTGTCCGGGGTTCGTTTCGCTTATTTAATTTTTACCGGGTAATCGCCAGTGTCCATACCGGATAGATTTGCTTGCACATGATCCTATCATGTTTTGTCATTAAACATATGCATTCCCATGCATTATTTGGGAATTGCTATCTTTCTAAGGCCTCAGTTAAATAATCGACACATAATTACGTTTAATTACGTTAATCGCGTATAGTTAATTAGTACGGAATTACCTTAATTTTGCCGGTTGTTACATTCTCCCCCCGTTAAGAGAATTCCGTCCCGGAATTCACTTCGAGTTCTCCGGGATTGGAAGTACGAAGAATATTTCCATAGAGCGCATATGGGAAGAAAATGTGGAAAAAGCTAACTAACGGACTTAGTCACATGAACTAACGATAACGGATAAACGGACAAATAAGAAAAGGATGCCATTATGGCAAGATGAAAATATATATATTTTAAGAAATAAAATATATAACAAGGGTGAAACTTATGTAACACTTTCCTAAGTGTTAGAAAGAATATTCGTGGGAGAAAACATAACGTAACGAATTAAAAACGCTAAACGACACATGGACTTAACAAGGAAAATTCACGCATTGGTATATGAACACATGCTCGTCTCGACGAAATTCTAGTATACCTACTTGAATGGGAAAGTAGATATGCGAGAAGGAAAACCGAGACGAGTAGGTGAAGTATATCTACGAACATGTGAATACCGACAAGATCCTAGTATATTTATTTAAATGGGAAAATAAATGTACGGCATGGTGAGTCGAGTCGGGCGTTAAGAATATATTACCGAACGACAAGACCTTAGCATACTTATTTGAATGGGAAAATAAATATGCGGCAAAGTGAGTCGGGTCGGGTAATAAGAAATCATATTATATCGAGCAAAACGATCCTAAGTATAATTATTTAAATGGGAAAATAATTATACGTTGGGTAGAGTCGTGTCGAGAATAATAGTATACAAGTTACAAAGAGTATTAACAAGAATAATACATGACTTGTAAGAAAAGGGTAATCCATCGCCAATGAACCTAGGATACGAGACTAATTAAACGGGAATTTGGATAATACGTGGTCGGGGAGTTGGGTGTACAACTTGCCAAGGCACATGCACTATAGGTGTAGTGACTTATACGTCTAGGACGTTTGTAGGTGCGAGACCGCAAAATTTGCTATTTTCTTCTTTGAGCCGAGCACAGTTTCAGGTGAGTCTCACGGCCCCATTTCTAAACTATTTAACGTTTTTACGGGAGAAAGATATGTTGGGAATTGTTTGACGGGTTGGATACTTGAGTTGTGATCGCCACTCGAGGTTGAGACCTCTCTACTATAATCATTAATTCAGGAAAGTGAAACCGAAGGAATATTTGGATAGTACTATTGGTGCCTGACAAGGCCCACCCCTAATCGATAGCGTCGATTATGCATCGGCGTATGCCTGGGGTGCACGTATTCTGAAATCAAGTCGTAGGAATACCGAGTAACGACTTGGGGCGGGGCATTATTATTTATCTTGGTTTGGTTATAGGCTCAAGTAGAATTGTAGGAACTTGCAACTCCTATAAATTGTCATAACAAGGAAATTCCCATGAGATAAAGTTTTATTAAACTAAAACCTGTGAACTCACCAATATTTATATATTGACAAATTTTTAAACATATCTTTCAGGTAATTGATAGATGAAGGACGACGTGGCAAGCAGGGTCGGGGGAATCTCTAAACTGGGCGTTGGATGTTTTGAAGAGGTCTCGTCTCTCTATCCCAAGGAAATCGGGATATAGTTGAGGAGCCTCTCTATTTGTCTTAAAAACAATTTTCAATTATGTATGAATAATCAACATGATTTTCGACGCTTGAATAAATGACCCGTTTCTTTAATTACTTGTGGTTTGCATTAATCTTGGCTTAATCCTCTTGAACCGTCGCGCCACGTGTTTCCGCCATAGGCGTGGTGTGACAGAAAGTGGTATCAGAGCCAAGGTTATAGTGAATTAGTATTTTTGAAATCTAATCTATAACCGGATTTGGTTCAAAAAGATAAGCTTTCAAAGTAAATGCAAAACGCAATAAACTAATTTTCCAACGAACATTGGGTGTGAGGAGATTCCGACCAAGCTAGCCATGGGTAATGATACGTGTTATTTCAATATTAGAAGTTAGGGAGATTACCGTAGATGTATACTTGACTATCTAATGAATAATACATAAACGTTAGTACGGTTCTTTTGCCAGGGATGTCGAACGCTGAGAGCGTCGCGCCGAGCTACGACAGTAGCATTCAGATCTTGCCGCCCCCACCGATCGAGGTTGTGGTACTCGATCCCGAGGACGATGATATGGAGGTTGATGCCGCCGTTGGAGGCGCAGACGGAGACAGCTCCGACGAGACCGACCCCAGTGAGGACCCAGCATGGGCCCCCACTGGAGGCGACGTGGCCGCCGTAGCCGATCTACCGATGGCTGAGGCACCACAGGCTGACTTGCCCCTAGTGCCCTTCCAGACCGCACCACTGCCAGCACACCCCATCCGAGCCGTCAGGGATTTCCCTGTAGGCTGCGCAGGTCCGTCGAGACCCGCCCCCACCCAGTCGGAGACCGTGGAGTCTCCATTCGATCGACATGCCCACGTCGATCGTGAGCCACTACCCACCCCACACATCCCCGTTCCTCCGGGCATGAAGCTTGTGCCCGTTGCCCGAGGACACAACGGGTGGATCTCGGACGACTCCGACGACGAGTCGACTGCGTCGGTGGAGCACATTGCTATACCGATTCCACCGGCAGACCTGGAGGAGCACGTTGCTCCGATGATAGGGCACGCCACCACTGCACCGGCCGCGCTACCCGCCTTACCAGAGCCCGTACCACAGGATGGGCCAGCCTCTGCTGGGCACATCCTCGAGGGTAGCTCAGCCGTAGCTCTGAGCTACACCGAGCAGGCTTGGCAGCTTTTGCCACTGCTAGCCCCACTACCCCTACCGCCGTGATATCCGCTCCTGAGTGGGTCGCTGTTACACAGCCCCTCATGGTCCCACTAGCCGAGCTCATAGTCCCCTCATCAGCACCCATGACACTACCTATCACCACCTTCCCCATACTACCACCCCTACCCGAGATGCTCACCATACCACCACCTGCACCGTTCACTGTGGGTGCAGGAGCCCCCTTTATGATGCCACCACTTGCACCGTATACTCTAGGTGCAGGAGACCCATACCAGATGCCACCCCACCTCACCACTGGATTACAGGGCTTTGCCCCACCCTTCACACCCTTACCGATGCCAGATATAGTCGGCCCATCCCAGCCGACGTACACTGATATCCCCGGGCCGTCACAGCCCCACGGGATGGCCCCATTGTCCAGACCGGCATGGTCCACAGTGATCTCTTTGGAGAGGGACTTTCAGACTCTCACCGACACGGTGCAGCGCACCGTGAACCAGATGGAGCAGCAGGCCCAACTCATGTGGGCCAGGATCATCAACGCCAGAAATGCACTGGCGCATTATGCTGAGGAGCTACTGCGCATGGATGCACATTGCGGGATTACGGGCGATGCACATTTCGCGCATCGTCAATTCTTGTATGATCGTATTATGGCGATCAGTATGTCCATTAGCATGTACGCCCCCCAGTATCAGTATCCGCCGCCGCCACCACAGTAGAGATACTTCAGAGACACTTGGAGGATCACCTGCAGACATAGGTAGTAGTAGTAGTAGTATGGTAGCACAGCATGGGTTATAGCACCCATCTGCATTTTTGCCTAGCCGAGCGGGTTGTGCCGGTATATGACATTATATTTCTGTTGTATTTCAAAAGAACGATGTATGAGGAATGTATCCTCGGTTTTTGTTATTGCAAACAAATCATTGTACTCGTGGTATTGAAATTAATGAAAATTTTGTTATGGTAAAATGTGTGTTATGGTTGTCTACGATTATTATTACCTACTCTGTATATATTGTAATTTGTGTGATGATGTGGTGACGTTGTGTTGATTATTGTGTTCATGTGTTGAGTTGTTATTTATACTTTATGTACGACGATATTGTATGAATGATCGCCAAATTAACCTTTGATAATTATTATTGAAGAAAAATGGCACCAGCCACCCGAAGCTAGGGATGAGCATTCAAGCCGAATACCGATCCCGTCCGTCCCGATCCCGATACCGTACCGAACAGATACCGAACCGAGGGTTTCGGGATCGGTATCGGTATCCATATTTATGGATTTTCGGTTTCGGTATTATCGGTATCGGTACGGGATCGGTACGGTATCGGTATTTTAAGGCAAAATACCGATATCATACCGGTACCGTACCGATACCGAACCAATACCGTACCGTACCGTATGTGTTCGGTATCGGGATCGGTATTGGGTTTTTGGACTTTTCGGTATCGGTATTGTCGGGATCGGTATCGGTTCGGTACCGATCCCGTCCCGAGCTCATCCCTACCCGAAGCAACAGTGGAAATGGAGGACTACCCACAACACCCGAGGAGCTTGAAGCCCTAGTCTCGGAGCGCATAGCCCGAGCCCTCGCAGAACACAATGCCACCCGCACTGAAAGGTCGCGAGATCGAACGGGGATCGACCGACGCGAAACCTCCCCTACCGGTAAGAGGGTTACGAATAAATGCAACGGGAGTTTTCATGAAACTCCTACCCCATAATAACATGCTATTTTATTATTGCAGAAACGGCCTCGCGAGAGCGTGGCTGCACGTTTAAAGCCTTTCTGGACTGCAAGCCACTCAACTTCAGTGGCACTGAGGGATCTGTCGGACTAGTCAAATGGTTCGAGAAAACTGAAGCGGTGGTCCGTATCAGCAGCTGTACCCCGCGACAAGCTGTCATGTACTCCACTAACCTATTTCTGGATCAAGCACTAACATGGTGGAACAACCAAGTACAATCACTAGGAGACGATGCTGCTTACTCCTTGTCATGGTTGGAGTTGAAAGAACTGATGATCGCCGAATACTGCCCGGCGAGTGAAGTGAAAAAGCTAGAAACCGAGTTCTGGAACCTGACCATGGTTGGATCGGACGTAACTGGGTACACGTCCAGATTCCATGATCTCTCCCGATTAGTGCCTCGCTTGGTTACCCGGAAAGCAAGAAAGTGGAACGGTACCTATTCGGGCTGGCGCCACAAATACACGGCATGGTCACTGCTTCCAAACCTACGACCATGCGCGAGGCTATCGACCTCGCTCTGAGCCTCACTGAAGACGCCATTCGAATGGGCACTCTAATCCGGAAAGTATCAGGGTTGAAGCTTACTGAGTCCAGCAGCGTAGCGGGTAAGAATCTGGGTACAAGTTCGACAATCGGGTCCAGCGACCAGGGGAATAAGCCGAGGTTTGGGAAGCGTAAGCGCGATGAAAGGAAAAAGGATGGATCATTGGGTAGTTCAGGCAAGAAAGGGAAAGGATATGTAGCCACAGGACGTGGAAACAATGGAAAGCAGGGTTATCAAGGAAAGAATGAGGTGATCTGTGGTAAGTGCCGCCGTTCTGGGCACAAGACAGAAGACTGCAGGTCAGGAGCACCAAAGAACGGAGGAGCGAGGCCCTGCTTCGCATGTGGATCGCTCGATCATTGGAAGAGGGATTGTCCTAAGCTCAACAACCAAGCCCGTGGACGGGCATTCGTGATCGGTGCCGGTGATGCACGACAAGACCCTAACGTGGTCACTGGTACGTTCCCTCTTAATGGTCATTATGCTTCTGTATTGTTTGATACTGGCGCCGATTTTAGCTTCGTATCTGTCGAATTTAAAAGAATACTTGGGCTAAAAACTAGCAAACTAGACACACCATATTCTATAGAACTGGCTAACGGTAAAACTATAGAAACACGAGAAGTAGCGAAAGATTGTAAGTTGGATCTCTGTGGTCACGAGTTTGGCATTGATCTATTGCCAGTCGTACTAGGTAGTTTTGACATAGTCGTTGGCATGGATTGGTTATCCGCACACCGTGCCGTCGTTGTTTGCAACGACAAGGTAATTCAAGTTCCCCTCGCGAGCGGTGAAACCCTATCGATCCTAGGGGAAAGGCGTGGGACGCCGTTAAGAATTATTACCAGTATGAAGGCCCGAAAGTGTTTAAGGAAAGGTCTTGTTGCATTCTTGGCGCACGTGGTAGATAAGAAGGCCGACGAGCGAAGGTTAGAAGACATTCCGATAGCCAGAGATTTTTCAGATGTGTTCCCAGAAGATTTGCCGGGATTGCCACCACCTCGACAAGTCAAGTTCCGCATCGACCTTGTTCCTGGAGTTGCACCCGTAGCGCGATCGCCATATCGCTTAGCTCCATCCGAGATGCAGGAACTATCTGGTCAACTGCAAGAGTTGTTGGACAAAGGTTTCATAAGACCAAGCTTCTCACCCTGGGGAGCTCCCGCCTTATTTGTAAAGAAGAAGGATGGCACTTTTCGAATGTGTATTGACTATCAAGAACTGAACAAGTTAACCATTAAGAATCGATATCCTCTTCCCCGGATCGACGATTTATTTGATCAACTTCAAGGATCCAGCTTCTACTCCAAGATTGATCTAAGGTCCGGCTATCACCAGTTGCGTATCCAAGAAGAGGATGTACCAAAAACGGCGTTCAGAACTCGTTATGGGCACTATGAATTTTTGGTAATGCCATTCGGTTTAACTAACGCACCAGCTGTTTTCATGGACTTGATGAATCGCGTGTGTAAGCCATACCTGGACAAATTTGTCATTGTCTTCATTGATGACTGTAGTCCCAAAATACTAGATCTTGTTGAATGCAATAGATTGTTATCACTTAGAAACACCTATTAGTTAGGTGTTTCAAGTGATTAATCCAAGAAACAAAGAAAAACTAGATAAATATTGAAAGACCCGACACACACAATGAATAATATGATGATTCCATATCTGATTTGAAGATGAATAACCTTGGAATACTAATAAGTACGCACCTATGCAAAGTGTGCTACAAAGATAAACTCCAAAACCCTAACCCCAATCCTGCACACATATCAGCTTTATATAGCCAGCTGATTTGGGCCTGCGCACTTAGCTTAAGTGCGCAGAGCCCGTGCACATAAGTGCGCAGATTAGGGTTAGTTCACCAAAACTATGCTATAATTACATTCTAGGTCCTTTAACTTTAAAGCTATACAATAATCATTCAAAAGACTCTATTCTGGTAACTGTGGTCTCAATATAACCCAACAATACTCCCCCTAGACCACAGCTACCAGTCTTCAATCTTCAGTCAACATCCACATCGCTTTCCTCCCCCTCAACCTGTGCAGGAGGGTCTTGTAAGTACAGTGTGACTGGATCTACTTCAGCTGCTGGAGAAGTTTGGATAGATTCTGTTGTAGTTCCTTCAGGATTAGCCGCTGATGCAGGATCTTCTGGAAGTACCTCTGAAGCAGCAGTTTCTGTAGCAGCAACAGCTTCAGTTTCTTTAGCAGCATCAGCAGCAGCAGCAGCTTGCGCAGCTTTTTCTCTGTCCTCCTTTTCTTTGTCTGCTGCGTTTATCCTGTCAACTATATCCAGCAGCTCACTCTTCAGTTTCAAAGCCCTATCCACTGCCCTTCTAAACAGCACGGCTTCTTCAAACAATGTGTTTCCGGCACCAACATTGATCTGATTTGCAAATAGCATATTCAGATCTGACAAGTTTAGTGCGAACACATCAACCGGATCCAAAATCCTCAACACCTCTGAATCGTTTTCCAGCTTGATGACCGCTTCACCAGTGTTGCTGTCATAGAACCATTTCTTGAAGTTCCTTAGCATCACTGGAAGCTCGGGTCTGATCGGAACTCGTGTGACGACCTGAGGAGGGTCTATCACATAAGTTATCATTCCTCTTCCCGTTGCTGGATCGATTCTAGTCTTTGATATTCTTCTTCTAGGCTTTTGCGGCTTAAAGATCTGGAAGTCACTCTCACACTCTTTCCTGATAAAGTTTTCAACCATGCCAGCCTGAGAGTCAAGTGAGGGATTAAGGAATGGGGCCCTGCTAAGCTCCCTGATATCCCATCGGGGAAGAGATTTCAGCTCCTTCTGACCCTTGAAGTACTGGATTACCCCCCCTCTCCTTTTCACAGCAAACAGTCCCTTTTCAGCATCATACTTCCACGAGATAATCTTTTCCCGGTGAGCAGACCTGGTATGATGGATGTTCTGATGTAAGGCAGGAATGGTAATTGGCTTTCTTGGGAACCATGCTGCTCTTTCAGGGTCCAATTTGTACCCATCGGATGTCTCATAAATAACCTCTTGATCTGTTCCCATCTCCACAAACCGCTCTGGCATTTCATCTTCGCTCACCTCGTCCACTTCACTTTCCTCAGCCGCTTTTTCTTTCTCTTTTTCTGCCTCCAGAAACTTTCCGAAATCGAAAGTTTCATCAAAAGTAGCGCTAGGAGCATCAGTTAACTTTTTCTTCAATTCCTGAAACATGTCAAACATCTCCACTTGAACCTGATGTTGAAACTTAATCAGGTATCTTTGATCCTTTATAACTTTCTCCATTTTCTTGTTCTTGCCTTTGAGCTTTTTCACCTTCTTTCTTAGCTCCTGGTTATTGTGCACATCACTTTTCAGCGTGCAGATTTCCCTGGCCGCAACTTTACCTACCTCCTTCACAAGCTTCTCGTATAGTTCCTGATGCACCGGTTTTCGACGAGGTGCAGCAGGAGCTGATGAGGAAGGTTCAGCTGATCGGTGGGTAGGAGCTTTGGGGGCTGATGCGGTAGCAGTGGAAGGCCCTGGAGCTGAAGTGGCAGCAGTAGAAGGTCCTGGTTGGTTTGGTGGTTCAGGCCCAAACATCTGTTCTAAGATCGCTTCTCCCTCAATATCTTCTTGAGTCATAACACGTGGAATCTCAGATTCGGGCAGCTGATCTCTTCTTCTTTTCTTTCTTGCTTCCCTTTCAAATTCAGCCACTGCTCGTACATTTTCAGCGGCTTCAAGCTGTTCTGCTGTCAACGTTTTTCTCCCTTCCTGCAGTAAACCAGCTGGTCTTCTCTTTATGCTTGGTCTTGATGGAGCTGGTTCAGTCGCCACCCTTTTGCCCCTTGATTTTTCTAGGGCAATCTCTTCAGCCGTCGGCTGGGCTGAAGGAGTGGGCTCAGATGATCCAGGTGCAGGAGCAGCTCTGGATTGTGGTCTGGGTCCTGCAGCATCTGATCTTCGCTTCTTGATTTTGTTGTACAGCTCCATAACAACCGGATATCGCTGGGCCACGTACATGTTTTCTAGCATTGGTTCCCAGTCCGGTGTGTTGCACTCTGTGAAGAATCTAGCCCCTCTGGTGAATATATATTCGTCACCGACAGGCAGACCCTCATGCTGAGTGTTTATCATCATCTGAACAAACCTCGGATACATAGCCCACTTCCCTGAACCAGCATCTGCATTCCTTACCATATAATCGAAGATCATGCCTGACAGATTAAACACTTCGTCCTTGCAGATCTTAATCATAGCTGTCGCCCATTCAGCACTCAACGCATTGTATCCTCCCTTTCTGTGACATAAAGACATCAGGAATATGTGACTGATAAGTCTCCAGTCTCTAGTAAGCTGACTCTTCTTTATGTCGCCTCTCTTGTCAAATTCACCCTTATAGCCGAAAATCTTGAATTGTTGGTGAATGTCAGCTTTAGCCATGGATCTGAACGTTCCAGGTTGATCTTGCAGCTTTAGCACATTTCGAACCGTGTCCTCAGTAATGATCACAAGATTGTTTCTGACAGTTGCCTTGATACGCTTGACCCTGGATACTGTCTCGACTCTCGCTGATCTCCAAAAGTCTTCAATGTGGGAGACATAAACTGGTTCAGCGTTCTGCACAGCAAATCCGACTTTACTGCGTCTTATCCAAGCCACGACATCTCTAAAGTTGACATCCTCAGTATCGAGATTCATTGGTTGATTGTGCATGCCCCTAGGATCCCAGTCAAGTGCCATCTTCAAAGAACCCTTAATAGCTTGAAAACCAACAGATTCATCAATAAACATAAGATCCATTTATAACCTGTAATCACAACCAATAAATCATTAGAAACATAAGATCTACCTTAAACAGTAGATGAGAGACAATAATCAGTGCAACTAGGTATGATATGATGTGATTAGGGTGTGATTGTGATGATGAACGGTGATGATGATGATTATGAACGGTGATGATGATGATTATGAACGGTGAAATAGGTGATTAGGGTTTGTAAAAAGAAATTTGAGATGATAAAACCTTTTTGACCGTTGTTGACCAGTTTATATATACATGGGCTATTGGGCCTGCGCACTTGAGTTAAGTGCGCAGGGCCCCAACAAGTACGCAGATACCCATAATTTGGCCCAAGGATTGAAATTAAGGCCCAAATCCTTTAGATAAAGGGGGTTTTACCAAATCTTACCTTCTGCATTCAAGATCATACTAACCATACCTGCCGGAACCCGTTTCAACTTCCCGTTGGATAGCTGCAGCCTAAGAGCAATTGTCGGTATGCTTGTCCACTTAAATCCATGCCTTTTCTCTTTCAACATGTGTTTGGTGATACTGTTTATCATGTTTTTCGGTAATATTGACGAAAATTTTATGGACCCCACATTGTGCTAGGTATTGGCCTACCGATCCTCAAGGTTTATTGAAATATAATGATGAGAGCTTCAGGTCTATGTTACCATAAGCAGAGAAGATGATCATTATCTTGATCAGATGATGAGAGCTTCAAGTCTATGTTACCATAAGCAGAGAAGATGATCATCTGATCGTTTGGTGAGCTATCTATGTATGTTTGCACGTCACTAACATTGCGTGTCTTTTCTGCTCAGTTTCAAAAAATTTGTTTTTCTTAGCCCCGCATTGGTAGCTTGCACTCTTAGGTGTCTTTTGATTTGCTTATGCACAAAATTTTCTGTGTCTTTTAATTTCTCAACCTATGTATGACCGGACTCAGCTTGTGCAGACCTAAAGCACAGTGGGAATCCAGCTTTCCGTGTAGATCTTCATTGTTAATCACCTAGTGGCAGTTTACTTGATTTCAGGCTGAATCTACCGACACATCGTTGCTTGAGGCCACAACATCCTCTGGGTCCTATTCACATGCTGACGAGATATGATTAGTTCCTATCATTTCCTGAATTAATTTTGCAATAAGAATAGACCGGTTCACTTTCTCCCCCAAAAATCTTGTTTTAAAGGAAAAGAAGATTTTTCTTTTTATAAAATATACATTTTTTTTTTATTTTATTATTTTTTTTTATTATTCAAAGTTGATCATCTCAAGCCATGAAACCAACTGATGAAACCGGGTTTTATCAAAAGCTTTTGTAAAGATATCTGCTTTTTGATCAGCAGTATCGATAGGCAACACCTGTATGTACCCTTTGTCGTGTGCATCGCGAATTGAGTGAATCCGAATTTCAATGTGTTTGGTTTTAGAATGGTCAATTGGATTCTTCACGATGTCACGACATGCATCATTATCAATGAAAATAGGTGTATGCATGACATTCAAACCGTAGTCCAAAAGCTGATTTTGGATCCATAACACCTGACAGCAACAACTGGAAGCAGCTGTGTATTCGGCCTGAGCAGTAGAGATTGACACGGTGGTCTGCTTCTTGCTCTGCCAAGACACTAGCCGGTTACCCAGAAATTGACAGCCACCAGAGACAGATTTTCTGTCTATCCTACAACCTGCATGATCACTATCAGAGTAAGCGATTAGATCAAAGTTATCGCTCTTAGGATACCATAAACCAAGTTTAGGTGTTCCTTTGAGGTAGCGGAAGACTCTTTTTACTGCAGTCTCATGCGATTGCTTAGGATTGGACTGAAAACGCGCACAGCATCCAACTGCCCACATTATATCTGGTCTGCTAGCTGTAAGATACATCAGGGAGCCAATCATTGATCGATATGTATGAGGATTCACTGAAGGCCCCTGAAGATCTGGTACAAGTGTTGTTTGGGCCGTAAAGGGAGTATTGGACGGCTTGCAGTCGGTCATGTTGAATTTTGCCAAAATGTCTCTTGTATACTTTGCTTGATGAATTAGAATTCCGTCTTCTTTTTGCTGCACTCCCAAGCCTAAGAAAAACGATAATTCTCCCATCATGCTCATTTCAAACTGAGACTTCATGATGCTTTCAAATTCCCTGCACAAATTTTCATCAGTGGAACCAAAGATAATATCATCAACATAAATCTGAACAAGGATAGAGTGTTTATTGACTTCTTTGGTGAATAAGGTCATGTCGATCTTCCCCCTTGTGTACCCATTCTGCATCAAGTATGACGATAAGGTCTCATACCAAGCTCGTGGAGCTTGATGAAGTCCGTAGAGAGCCTTATCCAGTTTGTAATACTTGTTGGGATGATGGGGATCTTCAAAACCTGGGGGTTGACACACATAGACTTCTTCTTTGATCTTCCCGTACAGAAATGCACTTTTCACATCCATCTGAAAGACTTTGAAGTTCTTGTATGAGGCGTAAGCCAGGAAGATACGAATGGCTTCAAGTCTAGCAACTGGAGCGAACACTTCCTCATAATCAATGCCCTCCTGTTGACGAAATCCCTGAACGACTAAACGAGCCTTGTTCTTAATTACCATACCTCGTTCATCCATTTTGTTGCGAAAAACCCACCTTGTTCCAATAGGATACTTTCCTTCAGGTAAATCCACAAGCTCCCAAACCTTTAGCTTTCTAAACTGATACAGCTCATCCTGCATGGCTTCAACCCAACTTGCATCTCTGACAGCATCTTCAATACTGAAAGGTACCGTCTGAGATAAGAAGGCTGAAAGTGCAATGTTCAGTTTGTCTGCCTGATTTCTAGTAAGAACACCCTCAGAGATTGGTCCAATGATGTTCTCCACAGGGTGATCCTTAAAAGATTTAAATCCCATGTTTGGTTCTTCTTGAATATGGGAAGGCAGATTGGAAAGATGATCTGTAGGAGTTGACGAACTGGATGGATCATTTGCAGACTGTTGTGCTGAAGATGTTTCTTCTGAAGCTAGAGTAACTTCAGGAGATGTAGTGGTTTCAACAGTTGCATCACCATTTGTGGTCTGAAGTGGAACAATTGGATCAGCTACGAGTGGAGAGAAGCGGGTGGTGAAAGGTGCTGCATCGTCTTCTGAAGAGTAAAGAGTATCTTCAAGAGGAGAAGGATCGGCTGCTTGATTTTCAGATGGTTGTTCATCTATGATGCTGAAATTGTTGAAAACAACATCCACATCAAAGAACCAGTCAGGACCGGCTCCTGTATTGGTAGAGTTGGATTCCTGCCAATCAACATAAAAAGACTCGAGAACCATTTTGGTTCGTTTGTTGTATACTCTATAAGCTTTTTGACTCGAGGAGTATCCAACAAAGAAACACTCATCACCAACTGCATCGAACTTCATTATGTTCTCGAAATTGTTAAGCAGTGTGCATGAGCATCCAAAAGGCCTGAAGTAGTCAATCAAAGGTTTTCTCTTAAAAAGCAACTCATAACCTGTTTTCCCGCGCGTCTTTACGATTAAGACTCTGTTAAGAACATAACAGGCGGTATTCACAGCTTCAGCCCAGAAAATGATCGGCAGTTTGGAGTCGATAAGCATGGTTCTGGCCGCCTCAATAAGTGTACGATTTTTCCTTTCAGCAACACCATTCTGTTGAGGAGTTCTCGTAGCACTGTACTGAAGATGAATTCCTCTATTGTTGCAGAAAGTCACGAAACTTTGATTCTTGAATTCGGTTCCGTGATCGCTTCGAATTGATCTAACTTTTGTCTTTATAATGTTTTCAATGAGAGGAACAAACAGCATCAGAATCTCAGCAACTTCACTTTTGTATTCCAGAAAGTACACCCATGTGAATCGGGAAAAATCATCTGTTATCACCAAACAATAAGACTTTTTAGCTAGACTTTTAACACTAATAGGACCAAACAGATCCATGTGTAATAAATGAAGAGGTGAGTCTATAGAATTCACAGCTTTGGACTTATGCGACTTTTTGTGTGGTTTTCCTTTGGCACATGCTAAACATTTTTCAGAAAGGGGAATTCCTTAGAAGGAAGACCTCTTACAAGATTTAGTTTTGAAAGCTTATTAATGTTTTTGAAGTTGACATGTCCTAATCGCCTGTGCCAAAGCAGTGACTCTGACTCGGATGCTTTAGAAAGTAAGCATGTCATTTGACATTCAGACTTTGCATCCCTCATATTTATCACGTAAGTATTATTTTGTCTAGGAGCTTTAAGCATAATCATGTTGGTAGGAGGAATGAATCCTGGCTTTAGAAAGATGCACTCCATGTCATTAAATAACACTGAGATTCCTTTGTCGCAGACTTGTGATACACTCAGCAGATTGTAACACAATTCTGGAACGTAGTTCACATCTTCTAAAGTCAATGCATCAGAAATCACGTCCCCTATCCCGACTATCTTTCCACCCTTCTCATTGCCGGCAAAAGCAACAAACTCTCCATCAATGAATCGATAGTTTTTCAGGAGTTCTTTCAGTCCCGTCATGTGCCTTGATGCCCCGCTATCAACGTGCCATAGATATCTCATCAGGGCAATCAACCACTTTTGTAGTTTATTCTGAAAAATACATAAGACAACAGAAATATACAGATAAATATATGAGACACTATGTACAAACACGACTCAGACCACACTTTAAGTAACTTTTGGAATCCAGGTCTGTTTTAGTTTTAATTTGTCGTGATTTTCCCCCGACATAAACTCTTGCCTTTTCCAATTTTTTGTGACCTTAACAAAACTTTTTATGGTTTCTTGAAGATCTTTAATTTGAACTGCAAAAGGTTTTTGGTTATTGGTATCAGTTTGTGGTTTGGGTTGCAAATGACACTTTTTAACCACATGTCCTTCATTTCCACATCTAAAACATTTAGAGTGTTTAGGTTTGATCTTTGAAGAAGATCTGGATGATGATGGTTGTGATGTTCTTCTTTTGTTGTTGCTTGAATTGAGGCTGTCTGTTGAACATGCTTCATCACTGTTGTTGTTGCTTGATTCTTCGTTTGTGTTGCATTCTGGCTCGCTGATGTCACTTTCTGTATCACTTCGTGATTCTTCAGAAATTGTGTTATCTGTTTCACTTTGTGATTCTTCAGAACATGACACATCTGTTGATGATGGTGTAAACTCTGGAATTTCTTCAGTAAGAAATTTCCCAAACCTGTTTCTTTTTAGTTCTGGAACAAATGGAGATGGTCTATATACATTTTCATTATCACAGAATGCATCATTAAGATCAACACAAACAGGCATAACATTTTCAACACAAACATCCGATCGTTTGATAGGATTCATCCTATCATTTGGGTCCACAACACCCTTTAAATCAAGTTTAGAGGTTAAAGTAATACAGTCATCCGGCCTAGATAAACTATTACAGTTATCCATCCTAGATAAACTATTACAGTCATCCAAATTAGTTAAGTTATTACAGTCATCCGAATTCAAAGAAATGTTTGACTTATCATGGCTCCAGATGAACCAATTCACTGTGGAGTAATTGGCACCTGGGTGACCTAACCCCATTGTTTGACCACCACAACTGTCATCATCGTCCACCTGATCCTGTTGGGTCATATCTGCACTACTTTTACTCATATTAGAGTGTGACTCAGATGTGACACATTCTTTATCAAAAAGATCATTTTTTGGATGTGGTTTTGGAATGGGTATATATTCACTTTTGCTCAAGGGTAAAAACAGAGATTTTACAATTCCCTTTTTATCCTTATACCCAATTCCATCTTTGACAAAAGATTTCCTTGAACAATCAAGGATATCAGTATGAGCATGCTTGCTTACGTTCCATTTGTCCACAACAATTTGGAGATGATTGGTTTCATTTCTAGATTTTTCTAGTTTTTCAGTTAAGTCATTTATTAAAAAATCTTTTCTGAGAACAAATTCTTTTAGAGTGTGCATTTCAGCAATTGTTGCATTTAACTTTCGCTGATAGGCTAACTCATTTTCTTTCATTTCAGTATTGATTTTTCGTATGTCATCCATTTCTCTTAAAATTCTCCTATTGTGGGACAAACAGTAAGCAACGGCTGTAACACACCTTGGTGAGCACAGCTTTGATTTTATTTCGAGAGGAATACTTACCAGATCTCTCTCTTCAGCTTTCTTCTTCATGCTCTGTGATTGCTGATCGTCCTTGCTTGTGGAAGTCTTTTCAGCTACAAAGGCTTCCTCAGCAGCAGTCTCCTTCCCTTTTTCCACACTCAACACGCCTTTTAAACCAGCCTTCTCCATTTCTTCTCTTTTTGGCATTTCAGCTGAGGACCCCTCCAGAGAGCTCACACCAAGAGGTGACTTTGTGCAGATCTTTGCCATCAGTGCTTTATTAACTTCAGCTTCTGCCACAGCGACTTCCTCTCCCCAATCGAAATCCTGAACCACAAGCGCCTTCTGCTGTTTAACTTCTCCTCCTTCTGTAATTGCCACCACTCTCTTTGCTGGTTTGGCTTCAACTTGATTCAGAGTTGGACATTCATACTTGAAATGTCCGAGAGTCTTGCAGTTATAACACCTGATCGTAGATTTGTCAAAACCAGCTTTCCCCATGCCGACTCTTCTACCGGTTCTATCTTGAAACCTCTTCACCCTCAAAGTGATCATGGCCATCTGCCATTTCAGATCCATTTCCTCCATATCGTCTGGATCAACTTGATACATGTCCTCAGGGCTCATCATATCACTTTTTAGATCACCAGTCTTTAATGCTTCAAAGCTGGTCATGAAAGCGTTGAAAAGTTCAACGTGTTCAGTTGCCAGCTTTGTCTGTTGAGGATTGAGAGTTGACGGCTGAGGGTTAGTGACACTGGGTTGAGAGTATGGGACAGCTTTTCCTGAACTTGAACTACCACCAATTGTTCCATCAGCATACACGTGAGATGAGCTTGAACCCATGTTGCCTACTGGAGTCATTAACGCTAAGTTCTTCATTGCAGTGATAGGAACTGCCTTTGGATTGGTCTGATTCATCTCTCTTTTTGTAATGTCCATCTCAAAGGACTTCAATGTGTTGATGAGATCAGCCAATGTAGATTGGACATCAAGATAGCATGCATTGGATGCTCCATTCTTTTGGTAATGAATCCAGCAGCTTCTTGATAGAATTTCTGTTGTTCACAGGAATTCCAGCCTTCTTCATTTTTGTTAACATGCTCATAAACCTATCAATGTGCGAGCTCAGACTTTCCCCACGAATGCTACCGAACATATCATATTCTTTTTGCACCATGTCTTGCTTGTATTGGCGCATCTCTTCATTACCTTCGTAGTATTCATTCAATGCAAACCACAGATCATGTGCCGTTCCATACTCTTCAAACATGTTGTAAACATCATTAGATAGGGCCATGGTTAGAGCACCATAAGCCTTATGATCTCTTTGAAGTAATTGTTTGTCAACATCGGTATAGGTTGTTGGATCAGGGTTGAATTCTTCTCCAGTGGCAGTGGTTCTCATGGGAATGTGTGGGCCCAACTGGATAGAGTTCCATTGGGTGAAGTCTGTCACGTAAAAGAATGACCTCATTCGGTTTTTCCATGTCCCGTAATCTTCAGCACCTTTTAACTTAGGTACTCTTGTAGTAGTTCCGGTTTCAAGATCTTGTTGTGTGATAGGGTTAACAGTTGATTGATTATTGTTACCAGCCATGTTTTAGATGAATTTTAGAAACGTGGTTTAACAGATTTTAATTATCAGTCCAAAAGATTGTCCAAGTCCGTAAGTACACAGCAAGTTCGCAGTTAAGTGCGCAATTAAGTTCACACTTAAGTTCACAGCAGTCTGGATCAGTATGCAGCAACCTGTAAGAATATAAACAGCCTTGTCAAGTTGTAGTCTTAGTTAAGTGTGCAGCTTGGAAGTATACGTGTGGCTATAAGTTCGCAGATCAGTCAACATTTGGGCATTATAAGTGCTCAGTGTTTACTGATCAGCCTGCGCACTAAATTAAGTGCGCAGACTCACTTAAACTCTCGTTTAAGATTTTAAGTTCGCAGAAACCCTAGCCAAGTACTCAACACTACACCTTCAGTAAGTGCGCACAAATCCAAGATTTCTGTTTAAGTATGCAGAAACCCTAGATAAGTACTCAAGACAATGAGATGTTGTAAGTGCGCAGAGATTAACTTAGATGAATAAGTACGCAGAGATCTATTTAAATGAATAAGTGCGCAGAATCCAAATTCAAAATGACTAGTACGCAGAAACCAAAATTCACAAAGCAACAAGTGCGCAGAAACCCTAGATGCGTACAAAATGACAAGTGTGCAAAATTTAATCCAAGTACTCAAACTAAGAAACAAGTGCTCAGCTTATGAGTTATGTGCGCAGGATATATGAAATAAGTGCGCAGATACGAGCTGTAACAAACATGAAATTCAGCTGAATCCTTTCCAAACCATTTTCTGATCAAAATAATATACTTTAAACATTTAGAAACACGATTTTCACAAAATTTGAAACCAAAATATGAGAAAAACACCTAAATTTTAAAGTTTACAAAGAAAATAATCTTGATAATAAAAGCTTAACAAGATGAGGGTTTTGGTATCTTAAAGTAGATACAATCTAGAGCACAATGGATCTGATACCAAATTGTAGTCCCAAAATACTAGATCTTGTTGAATGCAATAGATTGTTATCACTTAGAAACACCTATTAGTTAGGTGTTTCAAGTGATTAATCCAAGAAACAAAGAAAAACTAGATAAATATTGAAAGACCCGACACACACAATGAATAATATGATGATTCCATATCTGATTTGAAGATGAATAACCTTGGAATACTAATAAGTACGCACCTATGCAAAGTGTGCTACAAAGATAAACTCCAAAACCCTAACCCCAATCCTGCACACATATCAGCTTTATATAGCCAGCTGATTTGGGCCTGCGCACTTAGCTTAAGTGCGCAGAGCCCGTGCACATAAGTGCGCAGATTAGGGTTAGTTCACCAAAACTATGCTATAATTACATTCTAGGTCCTTTAACTTTAAAGCTATACAATAATCATTCAAAAGACTCTATTCTGGTAACTGTGGTCTCAATATAACCCAACAATGACATTTTGATCTATTCACGCACTAAAGAAGAACATGAGAATCACCTTCGGTTAATCCTTGAGGTACTACGCAAAGAGAAGCTCTATGCTAAATTTTCGAAATGTGACTTTTGGATTCGAGAGGTTCACTTCCTAGGCCACGTAGTGAATGAAAAGGGTATACATGTCGACCCCGCCAAGATCGAAGCAATTAAAAATTGGGACGCCCCTAGAACTCCTACTGAAGTACGACAATTTCTTGGCCTTGCGGGTTACTACAGAAGGTTCATCGAGAACTTTTCTAAGATAGCACAGTCTTTAACCATGCTAACCCAAAAGGATAAGAAGTTCGAATGGACGGAAAAGCAAGAAGCGGCGTTTCAATTGCTAAAAGATAAGTTATGTGGCGCCCCGATACTATCACTCCCTGATGGTACGGAAGACTTTGTGGTTTATTGTGACGCCTCTCACCAGGGATTGGGTTGCGTATTGATGCAACGAGAAAAGGTCATAGCGTATGCTTCCAGACAACTAAAGATCCACGAGAAGAATTACACTACACACGATTTGGAATTGGGAGCCGTGGTATTCGCTCTCAAAATTTGGAGACATTATCTATATGGAACTAAGTGTACAATCTTCACCGATCATAAGAGTTTGCAGCACATCTTTGACCAGAAGGACTTGAACATGCGACAACGGCGATGGGTCAAATTGTTGAACGATTACGATTGTGAGATAAAGTACCATCCCGGGAAAGCGAACGTTGTAGCTGACGCCTTAAGTCGCAAGGAACGGGTTAAACCGTTGCGTGTCCGAGCTTTGGGTCTAACTATCCACACGAACCTGACTGACCGGGTTCGTGAAGCTCAAATCAACGCTCTTAAACCCGAGAATGTCATAGGTGAAAGATTACGGAAGATGATTGATTCACTGGGACCAAAGGCGGACCAAACCTTGTATTTCATGAATAGAATTTGGGTACCAGTGTATGGTGGATTGCGTGAACTAGTATTGGCCGAAGCTCACAGCTCTCGATATTCGGTTCACCCTGGTGCAGATAAGATGTTTCACGATTTGAAGGAACTTTATTGGTGGCCAAATTTTAAAAGAGATATAGCGGCATATGTTGCGCGATGCTTGACTTGCGCGAAGGTCAAAGCCGAGCATCAGAGACCATCCGGCTTGCTCCAGCAACCGGAAATACCGGAATGGAAATGGGAGCAGATGTCCATGGATTTCATTACCAAGTTACCCAAGACGACAAGCGGCCATGACATGATCTGGGTAATCGTTGATCGATTGACAAAATCTGCACACTTCCTCCCGATTCGCGAAACGGACAAGTTGGAGAAACTGACCCGTTTGTACATTAAGGAAGTAGTGTCTAAGCATGGTGTACCTATTTCCATCATCTCCGATCGAGATAGTCGTTTCACCTCAAGATTTTGGGAAAGTTTGAATGAAGCTCTCGGTACTCGCCTTGACATGAGTACCGCATATCATCCCCAAACCGATGGTCAAAGTGAACGAACCATCCAGACTTTGGAAGATATGTTACGGGCATGCGCAATCGATTTCAGCGGTAATTGGGATACACACTTGCCACTGGTGGAGTTTTCGTATAACAATAGTTACCACACGAGCATTCAAGCTGCACCTTTTGAAGCTCTATATGGACGCAAGTATAGATCTCCTCTATGTTGGGCTGAAGTTGGAGAAAAGCAACTTATCGGGCCCGAAATTGTTCAAGAGACGACGGATAAGGTCTTTTTGATAAAAGAACGTCTCAAAGCGGCACGTGACCGGCAGAAAAGCTACGCAGATATGAGGCGAAAGCCTTTGGAATTTCAAGTCGGAGACAGGGTCCTACTAAAGGTGTCACCTTGGAAAGGTGTCACGCGCTTTGGGAAGCGCGGAAAGCTGAACCCACGGTATGTTGGACCGTTCAAAATCTTGTTCAGAGTAGGCCCCGTAGCATACAAGCTCAAGTTACCACAAGAGCTTAACGGTGTACATGACACGTTCCACGTGTCAAACTTGAAGAAGTGCTTATCCGACGAAACTCTCATCATCCCTGCGGACGAAATCCACATTGACGACAAGTTACACTTCGTCGAAGAACCAATCGAAGTAACCGATTGGAAGGTCCAAAAGTTAAGACGCAGTAAGATCAGATTGGTCAAAGTGCGTTGGAATGCCAAGTGTGGACCGGGGTTCACGTGGAAAGGCTGGACCGGATGAAGCAAAAATATCCCGCCCTATTCGAGAAGACCCCTATACCGTAGAACTCGAAGTGAATTCCGGGACGGAATTCTCTTAACGGGGGGAGAATGTAACAACCGGAAAAATTAAGGTAATTCCGTACTAATTAACTATACGCGATTAACGTAATTAAACGTAATTATGTGTCGATTATTTAACTGAGGCCTTAGAAAGATAGCAATTCCCAAATAATGCATGGAAATGCATATGTTTAATGACAAAACATGATAGGATCATGTGCAAGCAAATCTATCCGGTATGGACACTGGCGATTACCCGGTAAAAATTAAATAAGCGAAACGAACCCCGGACACCCGGAATATAAAATAAAAGATAATTTCACAAAATATAATGAGTTTTGGAATCCCAAAGCCATACGTGAAAACTTATTGTACAAATCTCCCGGTAACGAATAAAGTGCGCGTACCGCACTCGATACGCGCGCAACATATAATTTCACCCGGAAAAAGCCAAAATAATTTATCAGTGATTAAACTGGACTATGTTTAAGGAATATTAAGGGTATTTTAATATCCGGAGGACGCGCGATAAAAACTCGAAAAATACCCGGACGGTACCCGAACAAGAGTAACTTAAACATAATAATATTGGGTGTTAATTAACAAAGTGGACCCCACCCAAGACACCCCAAGGGGCCGGCCTATGGCCCTCCAAATGATTAATATCCTTGTTAATCTTATTAAACCATTAGGATTAATATTAATCATGAGGTTGCATGGTTTAGTATTGGGCAATAGAATTCACCAAATCCTCTCCACTCTCTCTCTCAAAACTCACGGCCCAAGCACCCTCTTATAATCTTCCAAAGATTTTTTTTGTGATCTTACATAATCCCTTGAATCTTCCATAATCCAAGACAAGATATTGGATGATCTTGGAAAGATTTGGAAGAGGATAATATAAGCAACTAGTGAAGAATACTTGAAACAAAAATCAAAAACTTCTTCTCCTTCCTTCCCCTTGGCCGTAGCCTTACACCCATCCATATACATTTTTCTTACAATTTTTACACTACCAAATCACCTCTAGATCATTATCCTTCAAAACCCCATTGTGTGTTTCAAGAGCTTGGAGCTTAACCCTTTGGAAGAACACACTAAACCCCATCCAATCTAAGGTTCTTGTCTTCCCTAGCCTTGAGCTAGTAGTAAGTTTTAACCTTGTTTTGATTGTTAATGTTCATATTATGTGTTCTTAAGAGCAAGTTGTACATTGATGGGTGAAATATGGTTTTGAAACATAAAGATAATGTATCTTACAAGAATAAAAATGGAAGAATAATAATATGGATAAAACTTGGATTTGATATTAATAATGTGATATTTTAAGAAAATATAGAAATGTGTACATACACTTGAGTTGGGTGATGATTGGAACATGATTTGTGAAAAGGACTTGAATATGATAAAAGATGATTTTAATCATCATAAGATGACTAGTTAATGTCAAAAATATATTAGAATGTGTTAGATGATCATGGATGAAAAAGTTACTTGTTCAAAGTCTACTCACTTGGATGAGTGAAAATTTGATATATTGGATAAAAACATGAAACCCACATGTTAATAGCATTAGTAATGGAATAAAAGTCTATTAAAAGTGAAATGGTGTAAAAATAACCAAACATGGAAAATATGATTCTTCAAAGTCCACTAAATTGGAAGGAAAATGCAAACCTTGAAAGATGAGATGAAAAATGCAACAAGTATAAGTTAAGGGACTAATATTGTAACTTAGAAAGTTGAGGGACTAAAATATGTATTTTAGAAACTTTGGTCCAAAAATGTGTTCACGAAAAGTTCGGTGTAAAAAACGTAAATAATAGTTTTTCCAAGTATAATTTTGATAAACATGAGAAACCTACTCATCTATATTTTGAAAGAGGTATTTTTATAAAAATAGAAGTTTTATAAAAATAGGAGGCTAAGTTAACATAAGGATTTTATAAAAATAAAGGTTTTATAAAATATTAGTAAAGACTTGGGAAAACTTGTACAAAAATGGATACTTTTATATAAATGGGAATATAAAAGTATCGGAAAACATTTTTGGGTTACAAGTTAACAAGTTGAACTAAAAATACAAAAGTATATTTTTCCAAGTAATATGTGTTCGGAATTGGAAGTACGAAGAATATTTCCATAGAGCGCATATGGGAAGAAAATGTGGAAAAAGCTAACTAACGGACTTAGTCACATGAACTAACGATAACGGATAAACGGACAAATGAGAAAAGGATGCCATTACGGCAAGATGAAAATATATATATTTTAAGAAATAAAATATATAACAAGGGTGAAACTTATGTAACACTTTCCTAAGTGTTAGAAAGAATATTCGTGGGAGAAAACATAACGTAACGAATTAAAAACGCTAAACGACACATGGACTTAACAAGGAAAATTCACGCATTGGTATATGAACACATGCTCGTCTCGACGAAATTCTAGTATACCTACTTGAATGGGAAAGTAGATATGCGAGAAGGAAAACCGAGACGAGTAGGTGAAGTATATCTACGAACATGTGAATACCGACAAGATCCTAGTATATTTATTTAAATGGGAAAATAAATGTACGGCATGGTGAGTCGAGTCGGGCGTTAAGAATATATTACCGAACGACAAGACCTTAGCATACTTATTTGAATGGGAAAATAAATATGCGGCAAAGTGAGTCGGGTCGGGTAATAAGAAATCATATTATATCGAGCGAAACGATCCTAAGTATAATTATTTAAATGGGAAAATAATTATACGTTGGGTAGAGTCGTGTCGAGAATAATAGTATACAAGTTACAAAGAGTATTAACAAGAATAATACATGACTTGTAAGAAAAAGGTAATCCATCGCCAATGAACCTAGGATACGAGACTAATTAAACGGGAATTTGGATAATACGTGGTCGGGGAGTTGGGTGTACAACTTGCCAAGGCACATGCACTATAGGTGTAGTGACTTATACGTCTAGGACGTTTGTAGGTGCGAGACCGCAAAATTTGCTATTTTCTTCTTTGAGCCGAGCACAGTTTCAGGTGAGTCTCACGGCCCCATTTCTAAACTATTTAACGTTTTTACGGGGGAAAGATATGTTGGGAATTGTTTGACGGGTTGGATACTTGAGTTGTGATCGCCACTCGGGGTTGAGACCTCTCTACTATAATCATTAATTCAAGAAAGTGAAACCGAAGGAATATTTGGATAGTACTATTGGTGCCTGACAAGGCCCACCCCTAATCGATAGCGTCGATTATGCATCGGCGTATGCCTGGGGTGCACGTATTCTGAAATCAAGTCGTAGGAATACCGAGTAACGACTTGGGGCGGGGCATTATTATTTGTCTTGGTTTGGTTATAGGCTCAAGTAGAATTGTAGGAACTTGCAACTCCTATAAATTGTCATAACAAGGAAATTCCCATGAGATAAAGTTTTATTAAACTAAAACCTGTGAACTCACCAATATTTATATATTGACAAATTTTTAAACATATCTTTCAGGTAATTGATAGATGAAGGACGACGTGGCAAGCAGGGTCGGGGGAATCTCTAAACTGGGCGTTGGATGTTTTGAAGAGGTCTCGTCTCTCTATCCCAAGGAAATCGGGATATAGTTGAGGAGCCTCTCTATTTGTCTTAAAAACAATTTTCAATTATGTATGAATAATCAACATGATTTTCGACGCTTGAATAAATGACCCGTTTCTTTAATTACTTGTGGTTTGCATTAATCTTGGCTTAATCCTCTTGAACCGTCGCGCCACGTGTTTCCGCCATAGGCGTGGTGTGACAGAAGGACACAAAACCCTAATGTAAGGTAAATTGGTGATTGCGGTCCGAAACGTAATCATGAATTTACAGGTACGTTAAGGTAGTGTGAAATTTTATCAAGGTTTTCGGTAGTTGACCAATTGTAAACCTGGTAGTTCATTTAGTCCTTCTATAGTCCATCAACTCATTTCTTTTAGGATTCCTAAAACTTAATGCTTTGCTAGATTCTTACTCTCCTTGCGATGTCAGACAAACCTAATTCAACTCTTAAAACTCACACCTACCCGACCCGAACCACTATCCTATTACCAATAAAAGAACTTCCAAATCACAGTTGCCCCAAATTCTACCCAATCACCCTCAACCTTGTGTTTTTCTTCCAACGTCGGGACGAAGTTCCTAAAAGTAGGGGAGACTGTAACATTACGCATTTACACTTGTACGTTACCATCATTTTGAATAAAAAACGTCAAGTTTCATTATTATTATTCGCTTTTAATTATTATTGTGGCGTATTTGGAACCCTAATACTATATTAATTATATAATATGCATATATATATATAAGATAAAATGTCAAAAAAATAATATTGCTTGGGCCGGGAATCGAACCCGCGCCCCAAGCCGGGTCTCAAACACCAACAAACCCAACCATCTAGGCTACACACACATATTGTTCTAAACCCGGCTTATAATTAATATATCACGTGAATGGTTCTTCACAGTTGACTTGGAAAGTCAACTGTGACAACAACTTACCAAAATCAAAGCCAATTACACGCGTATTGATCCAGATTTGGTATGATTGCATGATTTCCGGTCTTATACGCGTACAACCCACGAATATTTACCTCTAATTCGTTCAAATTATAACTATTTGACGCGTCATCGTCTTTATGACGGTCAAACCTTCCAATTCAACGACCCAGACCCTATCACTATAAATTGAACATCACAAAACCTTCTACAATCGCCGAATACTCTCTCTCAATCTCCAATTTCTCATTTAAATCTGATGTTCGAGTGTTTTTGTTCGTGTTTGACTTTCGGCGTTGACTGATCAATTCGTATTCAATTCGTGTTTGTAAGTTTTATTTTATCAGTGGGTTTTGTTCTTCGGCAATCACACAACAATAACCCTATGCTTAATTGGGTTATTGTTGTGTGAATCATGTGATTGAAAATTCTAGGGCTCGAATGCTCGAATTGGGGAAGAACATAAACGCAGAACTGTTTATTTATTTTAAACGGATACAAACTCAACACAACCACTGATCCTGATCAAGTGGTTGTGTCTGTTGTTATCAAACCCGAGCACACGGGTTCGAGTCCCTTGCAACCCGTTTTTATCATTCTCATTTTAATTGAATATAAATCATAATTTTCGTATATTGTATAATTATATTAATCTGAAACTAAACGTTCTCAGGGTCCAGACCAGTTGGTTTGGGCTTGTGATTTAAAACACACGAACCGGCCAAGGGCCCGGGTTCAAACCACGGCATCAACAAACATTCTTTTTAATTAAACATATATATATATATATATATATTCCTTATATTTTTTAAAATTCATTTTAAAATACTAAAACTCTCTTATAAATTCTACAAAAATTATATTATGTTAATCTAGCGAAAAAGTTTAACATACAATTTTTAGTTTTCAAAAATTTATTTATTTAATATATGTAATAAATATTTCAAGTTTATTCTATTTTATTAATAAAATTCTATAAAAATATCAAAACAATTTTATAAATTTCCACAAAAATTATTCTGAGTTTTTATAAAAATAAAATTTCTGAAATGATTTTTAATTCTGAAAAATCATTTATTTAATATTTTTAATCAATTTTTGTTAGTTTTAATCATATATAAATCATAATAAATTCATTTTTCTATAATTTTGCACCAAAATTTTTATATAAATTATTTCTATTTATTTGGAACAGAAATACAATTTTTAAAGTAATAATTCTGTAAATTTAATATTTTTAAATTTTAAAGTTATATTTTAACAATTTGTAATAAATAGATTTAATATTCTATTTTTAAGGAAATAATTCTATAAAAATTATTTGCATACTTAAAACTTATTATTGTGACCATATTTAATTTAAATTTTACAAAAAGACTTTTGTTTATTTATTTATCAAATTTTTCTTATTTATTAAACATTTTATTTATTAATCAAACGAGCACTTATCACCAATCCGAAGCCCTAGAATATATTTGTAGACTAGATAGACTTAGAAATATTTATTACCTTAATTATAGGGTAATACTTGGCATTGTTGGGCAACACAATATTCTATTTTTTCACCAGACATAACATTTTGCTAAGGTTAGTTTTACATAGCCCCTTTTCTATTTATCACCATTTTTTGGGTGAAACATGTTACAACATTCTATATGCAATTCAATCATAAAGTGTCTATGTGTTTTTCTATGTTGCATTATGTCTTAAACATGACTAGGGTAAGCACAATATTCTAGCATAATCATTAACATTGATCAGCCGACAGTATACAATGATAGATCTATTGGACTGACAATCCCACCCGGATACGTGCCTCCTACAAAGGTAGCGTGGGTGATTGTTATCGCATAACATAATCGAGTGAACCATGAGCGTATGGGATGGACCACAATATAACAGTCACAAGGGTTGATTATGCACTCGATTTACTTCTAGTATGTTTTCACATATGGACTAGACTTGCCATGACACTTGAATTGTACAAGTTTTATTTAATTATCAAAACCTATGTAATTCTCACCAACTTTTGTGGACCCAAAATATTTTCAAACTTAACATGTTTCAGGTTATAGCTTGCTCGAAGATTAGAGTTAATGCTTGAAGATGCGTAGCTAGTATTTGTTATTTGGATGTACAAATTCTTAGAACAATTGTATGTAATTTATTTAAATCATTTATTGAAACTTATTATTTACCATGAGCTACTGAACAATCATCAATACGTGACATACCGATGTTTCCGCCATCGGTTGGGGTGTTACACATAAAGGGGGCGGTGTGCTACTCCTATAGCGCTATACATGTTAAGTGGGCTAGTAATAGTTAATGAATTATGTTTAAGTATCTAAGAATCATAAGCATGGCAAATAGCATATAAGTATGTTTAATAGATTGAGCATGTGTGTTTATGAAAGCATTAGTGTGTTTTGCATATAATACATGTTGGTCCCAAAAGTGATAAAAGAAAAGGGGACAAGTATGACTCACCTAGAGTGCATTATGAAAGAATAACAAACAATGTCTGAAGCTGGATTAACTGAATCTCTTGTGTCCTATTACAAGTAAAGGATGCCTTAATTTCTAATGCAAATGAACTTATTTTGTTTTCTTGGTTTTAAAGATAGTTTATTCAACTACCTAGACTCGTATTGAACTAATATGTGTCTTAAAACGTGTATAACTTAACGAACCGATAGTACTTGGTTTGGTTTTCTCGAAAGTATATGCGTATGTATAGTTATTTGAAATAGATAATGTAAGTTATCAACCAGTGTCGCGTCTTGATGTTATTGTTAAAAACACCTTTTGTATAAAGAATAATATTTGCGAGACTTGACTAGAATGCTAATTTGACTCGTTCAAGTGTTTAACCTATTTAGTTTTATATAATATATATATATATATAAATCGTTATGTCGTAACAAATTATGTATTTTATGACAATATTTGAAATTATTTAAAGAAACTAGCATTACAGTTCAAGCATTACTACTTAAATGCCAAAGTCGACATCTTGTGTATGACCCTAACCCGTAATCACGTGATTAACGTCTAATCTTATGGGTTTTGACCTTACTTAATCCACTCCCGATTAAAACTTTGATATTTATTATAAACTCAAACCATTAAGATCAAATACATATTTGATTCCCACAAATTTTTACATTTTAGTAGTTAAAACATACTCTAGGATTTTGCGTTTTAACGGGAGTTCCTTGAATTCTAGTGCGGAAGCTTGATGAGTGATCGGGTGTGTTCGGCTCTTATCGCGGCTTGATCCTTGCTCCGGGACTTCTATCACATGTTTACCTAGCACCATTACACAAGGAATGGTTAGTGGGTTGTCAATGATACATTTAAACTAGTACGATAGTCGTTACACGTCGAAACGGAACGAACCAGGCCAAACGGCCCTTTATCAGGAGAACAAACTGCTGCAACTTTTGCGCAGCATCTGTTCGGATCGCTTTTACCCCTTCTAAAACCCAAAATCCAACTTCGACTTTCAAATAATAATTGTTCTATGCTCCGAGAGCTTTCCAGACATATAAAGAAAGTCTCCTAACGATTTTTCTACGATTTTATATGCAATTTTAAAGATCGTGCCGTCATGCTGTTCTCTGTGAGCGGCCGCTCACAGCTTCTGATGTAAATTTGGTGACTTTTAAGCATGGGAATCATGTCGCAACCGCATTTGATGATTCCCGAAGACTAAGTATTGACTTGGCGACTAAATAAACCTCTGTTTGACTGAAATTATAGCCCGGTTCATAATGCTATGACCCGGTTCAAAGTTTTAAGTGTTTATGTTGATTTTTACCCATATTGACCCGTTAAGGCCTTGAATCAAACAAGGCACTTTTTGACCACACAAAATGCCTACCGATTAAGTTGTCAAGTCATTAGACAATTGATCAACAAAAGCGTTTATCCGATTTGTTTCATTATGATTTAGTTTCTTAGATTCAACCTTTAGTAATCTTTTAAATTCCCAAAATGCCCCTTCATGGTCAAATATTTCAATTTAGCCATTCGTGGCAAAACCTCTTGTTCCAATTCCAATGTTTTTGACTCATTGACTTGTTTAAAAGCCTCTAAGTCCTTCCGGACTTAGATTTTCATCCTTTCTCAAGTTTTCACTTGTTTAGTAGATTCTAAGCGCATTAGCGCGCATTAGACATAGTTATGGAAATAACCTACTTGATGGGCATCCACACTTCGTGTGAGTGCTTTTATCACCTATGTTGCTCCACCCAAAGACGTTTATTTGACTACGGACTTACCGGGTGGCTTTGACCCATATCTATACCTTGTGTTTATCCTCCATGATTCTTAGCATTGAGCATGCACGCGCGAATGCATTTACCTGTATGCTTTCTAAATAGGCAACATTAATTTCTCGGAATTCAAATGACAATAACTTGCCATTTGACCCGTTTAACTTTATGAATCTTAATGTTTGGAATACAAGCATCAAGTGTTGGACTCACATGGTGAGGACATCACCATTTGACCCGTTTAGACTCATAGTTCATAATACTATGATACCCAAGTTTTTATCTATGGATCGAGTGACACAAACTTGACCCATTTAACATCATGCTTAACGACTTCATTCAATTGATTTAATTTGGATTAAAACATCATTCTCACATATCTTTATTAGTTGACCCGTTTGATGGATTTCTCCATTTGGTCATAAATCATTATCTCGATTAAGGTCAAAAACCACATTTTGTATTGAGCGCACATAAGGCGACCCACTTAATAGATTCTACCCCTTGGGGTTTATCTTTATCTCACACTCAAGATTTAAAACTAATGTTTATAACAATTAAGCTATGTTATAGTACATTGGTGTAAGTAAAACTTACCTCATATCCGTTCTTGCTTCCATACGCATTACTTGCATCCGTTTGACCCGTTTGCATCCCTAGTTCTTGTACCTAACTTAGGGACATGTCAAACTTGATTATTAGAATACATAACATGGAATTAATTCACTATCCATAAATCATGTATTCATTACCCATTTATAGCTAAATCCATAGCCATTTTCTTACATTACTAGTTGAGATCAACTCATCTAGGCATTTCATCAAACATTTGGTGTGCATCCACCAATATACTTAGTTTCAAAAGCTCAAGATTAGCCAAAGCATAACCATTTGTCTAATCATCATCATATTACATTATTTAAACCACTTTGCCTAAATTTCTCATATTAACAACTCCTAAGAGTCACAAAGATTACTAGATATAAGTTGATTCAACCTAGAGGTTAAACCCCAAAGTTCTACACATATACATAAGCATATGATCAAAATCAAATACACATATTAGTGTGATTTGTAACCGGATTATACATGTTTAAGGCTCCCTAAGACTAGGGTAACCCATATTAACCATCAATTCCACGTTTTTATCAAAACCCTAAATTTTCATAAGAATCAAAAATGAATATAACATCAATTTCTACCAAATAAAAGGTACCTTGATGTTCTATAGGCCTTAGATAACCCGTTTCTTGCTAATGCACTGAAAACCCCCTTGATTTGGCTTGGATTCAAGCATGTTCTTGTGTTTAGGGTTTGAGTGTTGAAGGAGATGTGTTCTCCTGATGTATTTTCGTAACACACACTTGTGTGTGTATTGTTATATTTTTTTTATTAATAATAATCAAGTTCATCACATTGGCAACTATAGCCCCTCAACTAACCCCCCAGGTCATTTTCGTATAAAAACTAACTCATAAGCTAGTTTCAAACACCTTTTATTCATTTATAAACATAATATTATTTACTAGGTTATTTCCATATTAGAATATTGATGTGTTGCAAAATACATCGGTTATTTGTACATATTTTGCGTCGTTATCGAGTCAGTGTGTGTCGTTTATATATATTTTTCGGTTTCTATTTAGTATTTTATGTGTCACAGGAATCCGGATGGCAAAAGAGGCAAATTTATGCATAAACGGTGCTTTACGAGGTCTCGGATGAGTCACAAATGAAAAGAGAAGATAAAAATAAACAAAATTGGAAAAATCATCCCGTCGTGTCACGCGACAGACTCCCTTGCATCCCGCCGTGTCACGCGGCGCTATGCATATTCAGCTTTGAGGGCGTCGGGTCACGCGACCACTTACCCAGGATCCCGTCGCGTGACGCGATGGCCATCAGGAAGCCCAAAATTGTGTTTTTCAAGCCCAAATCGGATTTTAAAACCCTAGAACGAAATTTTAAGAGGTATTCTTGACTTTTGGACGATTGGAGAGCTGCTAAAGGTGATTTCAAGGCAAGAAAAGGGCAAGGTTCGAGATTTGAAGCTGGAGTTTCGACTTCCTCGGGTGTTCATCATTCGGTTTAGTTGTTTCTTAGTTTTCTTTCATTCAAACTCATGTTGATTGATATTATGAACCTTTTAATCTCTGTTTTGATGATGTTTTGTGGCTAAACTTTTATAGCTACCTAGACTAAGACGAATACTATGCTTTGATTTGCGATTTTTATGGTTTTTTGGAACTTGTTTGGATTTATGATTCAGTAAAGATTTTGATTTCTCTAGATCTAGTGTATGTGCGTATTTATTATTTTCTTATTGTCACTTATTCACTCCACTTGCACTTTTGTGAATGTCTTTCATGTATGAGTGCTAGTTAGGTTGCAGACTTTGTGTAGCAACTAGTTTATGGTCAATAGTCGCGAGTTTACCATAGGAGTGATATTTGGTGGTTAGAAGATTTTAGGTATTCTTCCAAGTTCAATAGCTGTGAGGTGAGGACTTGTTGGTATGTCTAGGTTGTTAGATTGCTAGGTTAGAGGCTTTGTGAGAAGATCTACCTAGTTTCCCTTTCAACTCCTGCATATCAAGTTAGATCTAGGCTTCAATAATTACCCCTTACACCTAGTGTAGTGAGGCTGTCGCGCTGTGAGGCAGATTGTCTAGCGGGTACTCGATCATAAGAGTTAGATAACCTGTGAGGGTTTGTACTCCAACCGGTAGTTTAACAGCACAACAATATTCTAGGGTTTCCCCTTGAGAAGGGTCGAGGGTGTCTAGTTTATTCATGATGTTTAGTACTTTAAGATCCCGGTTCCAAATCAGTTCCATAACCATAGAAGCTTATCAGGCATAGTTAGGAGTCTGGTCTAGGTAGTGTTTTATCATCATCTGAAATCAGCTTAGCTCAATTATCGTTTTTAGTTCAGTATAGTTAACCTTAGGTAATCTTTATTTTATTGCAATTTAGTTTTTAGTAAAACCCCCTTTTAATTAATAAATCACTTTGTTTTAGTTTTAGATAAGTTTTCGAGTCTAGTTACCGTTTTCTATTAGAGTCTTGTGGGTTCGATATCCGGACTTACTTTAGCTTTACTAGAGTCGATAGGTTCGCTTGCCTGTCAGTAGTTTAGTTTTAGAGAGTCTAGAGTATTACTAGGTGTCTAGTTTTAGGTTTAATTTAGTTATTTTTATTAAACTACTTTTAGCACATCAAGTTTTTGGCGCCGCTGCGGGGACTCTTGACGATTGCGTTAATTAGCTTCGATTGAACATATCTGAAATATTTGTGCTATTTGTTATTTTTATTTTATTACTCTTTTATTTTATTTTGAGTCTAAGCTTTAGGTTAGTGCTTCTTCACCGAGTTTATCTAATTCTGAGTTTACCATCCCATTTAGATCACCTAGTCCACCACCTACCCATCCCCAAATGGCCGAATGTCGCACTGTCCACCAACAATCCACCCAAGGTTTTACGGGAGCTAACTCTCCTATTATCACCCCAACCATCAACAATGAGGGGTCCTGGAAGATACCCTCCTACATCATGACGGCAATTGCTAACAATTGTCAATTCCACGGCCGTGATGATGAGGATGCCCCGGCCCACATTGCCCGACTGACTCGCATCCTAGCCACTTTTAAGCTGCAGGGTGCCACAGAGGATGCTAAGTTCCTCCATTTGTTCCCTTTTTCCCTTGCTGGTCGAGCCGCCACTTGGCTTGACTCTCACCCTACTGACACTTTCGCTACTTGGGATGCCCTTAAACAAGCCTTTCTGAATAAATACTTTCCACCTAGCAAGGCTTCCCGACTTTGCGATCAGATCCATTCATTCCGAATGGAACCTGATGAGCCATATTATCTTGCATGGGAGCGGTTCCAAAACCTGCTTAGCAAGTGCTCCCAACATGGTCTGACTGATTGGGCCCTTGTAGAGAAATTCTACAATGGCTTAACTTATGAGGCAAAGTACCGTTTTGATACTTCTGCAGGCGGCCACCTGATGAGTAAGAAAACTACGGCCGAATGCAATGACCTATTTGAAAGTTTTGCCCAAACAGACCATGAGCAGCGAGCCTTACTTAGGAATTCTACTCCTGCACCTAGTACTACCTCACCCGCACGAGGTGGTCACCAAGTTACATTGGATGCTAGTGTGGCTGCTGCTTTAGACGCACTGACTAGGGAAGTGAAGGAGTTGAAAATGAAATCTGAAAAGTGTGAAATGTGTAAGGGCGGGCATGTTACTTCTGAATTCCCCTTGATTCACCAGGAGGGGCAGGTAGATTTTGTAGGAGGTCAGTATCGGGGGGAGAACAACTCTTATAGAAATTCAGGTGGGGATAGTGGGAATGATTTGGGTGAAATAAAAAATCTGTTAACCCAGCTGGTGGCTAAAGATGCCAACACTCAGAAGACTCTAGCAGAACATGACATCTTGATGAAAAATCACCACTCTGCATTCTTAGATCTTCAGCGTACTGTTGGTGACATTGCGAGGCAGTTGGAAGAGCAGCACCAAGGCCAGTTTTCGGGTAGTGCTCAGGCAAACCCGAATGCCCACGTCAAGGCAATCACCACGCGTAGTGGTAGGACGTTAGAGAGTCCTAGAGCACCGGTTGAGGATGAGGAAAAACCGATGATTAGAAAGATAGAGTTAGAGGCTCCTAGTATGGTGCAATCTAGGCTAGGCCCGGTAAGTACAGCACCGAACAGTGAGTCTCAGGTTGAGAAGCCAGTAGTTAGGCCACGGAATGTTAGCCCGAGTCCTGAGATTCATCCTGCCCATGTTCCTTACCCTGCCCGCATTAGGAATCAAAAGTATTTTAAGGAATATGGCCACTTCCTAGACATGTTTAAGCAACTTAAGATCAATCTCCCGCTCATCGAGGCTCTCCAGCATATGCCTAAATATGCAAAGTTCCTAAAAGACCTTCTAACACGGAAGGATAAATTGGGAGAGTTGTCGACTGTTCCACTTACTGCTGATTGTTCTGCAGTGGTTCTGAATAAGCTACCGGAGAAATTGACGGACCCGGGCATTTTCACAATCCCGTGTTTATTTGGTAGCGATGTTCAGCACCACGCGTTGGCCGACCTAGGCGCTAGCATCAATTTGATGCCTTATTCTTTGTATGAGAAGCTAGGCTTGGGTAAACTTACCCCAACGCGCATGACACTGACGTTAGCAGATAAGTCTGTTAAATATCCACGGGGCATCATAGAGAACTTGCTTGTTATGGTAGATAAATTTGTGTTCCCTGTGGATTTTGTGGTCCTCGACATGGAAGCCGACGATAGAGTTCCACTTATTTTGGGACGCCCTTTTTTATGTACCGCGAAGGCATTGATTGATGTCTTTGACGGTAAGATCACACTTCGGGCGGGGGATGAAACCATGGTCTTTGATGTCTCAAAATCTAGACCTAAGCTGAGTGAGAGGTGGGAGAATGTCTTCTGTGTTTATGATTCCTTAGGAGTACCGCCATTAGAGAAGCAGGAGGAAGATAGATCTAGGTCTGAAGATGTGGTAAAACCTAAGTGTGGGGATAGTTCATTGATATGTAAGTTTCACTACAAATCCCAAATGCATCAGGGTTTTAAGGCGAGTAAGAAGAGGTTTGATGAGCTAGAGAGGCCGAGAGGTTGCAGGATGAGCTTGTACGTGAGAGCCCGGTTTGTTAGTTTCGGGGGTGATGTGGATCTTAAGGATCCCCCGTAGGTTTTGAGGAGTGTTGAGGATAGTTCTTGGGTACAATCCCAAGTGTTGAGTTTGTAAATTTATTTTTATATTTATTTATTATTATTATTATTATTATTTATCTTTTCATTTTTTTTTAAATTGTGGTTCGGTATTATGCTCGGGTTTTGTTTGTTTCGTTTTGCGCAGGTTTGGATTGCACCACCCCTACTCAATCTCCATTCAGGTGATTCCGAAGCTGTTATCATTTATCAAGGCAAAACCGAGAGTTTATCATTGTGTCAGAGCCGATCGCGAATGAAATGCTATACGATCGAGCTGGATTGGACTAGAGTTATTGGAGCTTACGCGTTAATAAACCAGCTAAGTCCTTTCCAATTTGCCCTTTTCTTTTTATTTTTGTATTCGGAATTTATTTTTTTTGTTTTGAGTCGTTTTCTATTCCTACAGTGAGGGCAATGTAGAGTTTAAGTGTGGGGATGGAAACTTTCGTGTAGTCTGTATATAGAGTCGTTTTGAGTTCAAAAAAAAATAAAATCCAAAAACAAAAATTAAAAATTTAAAAAAAAAGTCCCTGATTTTGAAGTTTGCATTATATAAAATATGGAAGATGATAGGTAAAGTTAGGTGTTCGGTTTTCAAATAGTATGTATAATAAGAGATTAAAATTGATTGAAAACGTGTCTGATTTGGGATATGTGGGTAGGCTCAACCGGTAGAAAGGTTTCCTTTGAAAAGTAATAAATTAATTATGTTAGGCTATTTTGTGGGTTCTCGTCTAGGAGAAACGGGGAGACCGAAACCGCCAAAAATAGTATAAGAAGCACCGTTATAAGTTTAAAACCGTTAGAATTTCTAATCACTTTGAAAAAAGAAAAAAAATATATTAGAAATCGAAGCAAAAATGCTGAAGCTTAAGGTGCCTGGCCATTGGGATAGCGACTTGGATTGGTCACACCCTCTGAGTTAAGTATGCTGAGATGAAAAAAAAATGCTGAAGCTTAAGGTGCCTGGCCACTGGGATAGCGACTTGGATTGGTCACACCCTCTGAGTTAAGTATGAAAAAAAAATAAGTGATTTTAAATTCTCTTGGTTTTTTACATAAGACGGTTGGGAAATGGTCAATTGGTCGTTCCTTTAGCTTCATAAGCTTGAGGCGGGATTAGGAGGAACTGTGGCTTCCTTTGAGTGAGACCCTAGATAGACTAATCAACATGAACTTAACGTAAATAAAAAGGGGCTTGGAAACCGGTTTGGGTTTAAGAGGATCAGTATACCTGCAATCGCAATCAACATGTTAGTAGATTATTAATTAAGTAACCTATGTTTTGAAACTGGATGTAAACCTAACTGTGATTCCATAGCATAATTCATTTTCAGGGACGAAAAAACATAAGTGTGGGGATGTTTGATGTGTTGCAAAATACATCGGTTATTTGAACATATTTTGCGTCGTTATCGAGTCAGTGTGTGTCGTTTATATATATTTTTCGGTTTCTATTTAGTATTTTATATGTCACAGGAATCCGGATGGCAAAAGAGGCAAATTTATGCATAAACGGTGCTTTACGAGGTCCCGGATGAGTCACAAATGAAAAGAGAAGATAAAAATAAACAAAATTGGAAAAATCATCCCGTCGTGTCACGCGACAGACTCCCTTGCATCCCGTCGTGTCACGCGGCGCTATGCATATTCAGCTTTGAGGGCGTCGTGTCACACGACCACTTACCCAGGATCCCGTCGCGTGACGCGATGGTCATCAGGAAGCCCAAAATTGTGTTTTTCAAGCCCAAATCGGATTTTAAAACCCTAGAACGAAATTTTAAGAGGTATTCTTGACTTTTGGACGATTGGAGAGCTGCTAAAGGTGATTTCAAGGCAAGAAAAGGGCAAGGTTCGAGATTTGAAGCTAGAGTTTCGACTTCCTCGGGTGTTCATCATTCGGTTTAGTTGTTTTTTAGTTTTCTTTCATTCAAACTCATGTTGATTGATATTATGAACCTTTTAATCTCTGTTTTGATGATGTTTTGTGGCTAAACTTTTATAGCTACCTAGACTAAGACGAATACTATGCTTTGATTTGCGATTTTTATGGTTTTTTGGAACTTGTTTGGATTTATGATTCAGTAAAGATTTTGATTTCTCTAGATCTAGTGTATGTGTGTATTTATTATTTTCTTATTGTCACTTATTCACTCCACTTGCACTTTTGTGAATGTCTTTCATGTATGAGTGCCAGTTAGGTTGCAGACTTTGTGTAGCAACTAGTTTATGGTCAATAGTCGCGAGTTTACCATAGGAGTGATATTTGGTGGTTAGAAGATTTTAGGTATTCTTCCAAGTTCAATAGATGTGAGGTGAGGACTTGTTGGTATGTCTAGGTTGTTAGATTGCTAGGTTAGAGGCTTTGTGAGAAGATCTACCTAGTTTCCCTTTCAACTCCTGCATATCAAGTTAGATCTAGGCTTCAATAATTACCCCTTACACCTAGTGTAGTGAGGCTTTCGCGCTGTGAGGTAGATTGTCTAGCGGGTACTCCAACCGGTAGTTTAACAGCACAACAATATTCTAGGGTTTCCCCTTGAGAAGGGTCGAGGGTGTCTAGTTTATTCTTGATGTTTAGTACTTTAAGATCCCGGTTCCAAATCAGTTCCATAACCATATAAGCTTATCAGGCATAGTTAGGAGTCTGGTCTAGGTAGTGTTTTATCATCATCTGAAATCAACTTAGCTCAATTATCGTTTTTAGTTCAGTATAGTTAACCTTAGGTAATCTTTATTTTATTGCAATTTAGTTTTTAGTAAAACCCCCCTTTTAATTAATAAATCACTTTGTTTTAGTTTTAGATAAGTTTTCGAGTCTAGTTACCGTTTTCTATTAGATTCTCGTGGGTTCGATATCCGAACTTACTTTAGCTTTACTAGAGTCGATAGGTTCGCTTGCCTGTCAGTAGTTTAGTTTTAGAGAGTCTAGAGTATTACTAGGTGTCTAGTTTTAGGTTTAATTTAGTTATTTTTATTAAACTACTTTTAGCACATCAAATATAACCCATGTTCTTATCCTCTAAGTCTCGTGTTAATATTTTGCTAATCACACTTAATGGCGTAGTTAGGCGAACGAATGGTTTTGGGGTGTTACATCTTGACTCTTCGCTTTAAAGTCAAACTTATAGAAATGTTATAGCTAGGCTTTAGTGAAAACAATCTTGACATTTTGATTAGAAAACTAGCCATCCAATTTTGTAGATTGGTTAGTATAAATGCATATATGTACTTATTTATACATATATAAATATTCCTATTTTGACGACGTAAGATTTGAAAGTTAGAATTTATTTGTAAAAACATAATCTCGTCTACGCATAATCATAAACTTGAAAGGCCGATCTGTTTCTTATATTTTATAAAATTTGGGCAGAGCTTCTTCTGTTTTTGTAAGAAACCAGACAACTTAAGTCGTCTATATTTTTCCCCAAAATCAACCGCCAACATTCAAAGACGCAACATGATTTAACTAAACCTTTAGGCACGACAATTTCTTAGCTTATTAAACTATAATGAACAAGAATTTTTGCTCTCGACAAGTAATGCTTATGTATGCATATAGTTCGACATTTGAGCATTCTAGTGTTAATATTTATTAACAAAATCCAAGCTTATTAATAAAGGTAAGTTTTGTCATAATTCGGCTCGGTTCGTTTAACTGTTCGTAATTTATATATATTTATATACAATGTTTCTACAAGACAAAATAAAATAACTAAGCAAGAGTCACGAGGCGTTATACCTTCCCAATATTCAAGCTCGCGAACCGACTCATAACTCGTGTTGACCAGTTTGACCGTCTGGGTTGTTGACCAGGGTTGACCACGGTTGAATACAGTTGACCGGGCCTGATTTGTGTCTGACCGATGTTGACCCGAACAGAAAAAAAAAGAAACGAACAGGCCACAACCAAATGAAACCATTGTTGCTACACCATAATCGAATGAAACCAGACTTCAACTACCCCTGTTGTGTTACTCAGACAGCGCCGCCACCCGCTTCGACTCATGGCCTGACCCAGAACAACTAAAGGTGGTGGTTGATAATGGTGTTTGCTGGTGGTGTTGTCGGGTGACGGGTTCGATCGGAACCCAAGTCGGTCTCCGGACTGTAACGAGAGGGAGAGAAGGGAAAGGGAAGGGTGTAAGTGTTGTGTTACATGTACGAGGCAGGGAAAGAGGAGATGCGGGAGGTTGGTAGCTCGTGTGGCGGCGGTTGTTGGCTCGGATGGTGGTTGTTGGTGGCTCAGGTGGTGGTTGACGGCGGCGGCTCCACGTGACAGTGGTCGGATGGTGGCTCCTTGCTGTTGTTGCCGCTGCTCATCTAGGGAGGAGGAGGGGGTTTGATTATTGTGGGTGAGAGTGTGTAAGGAGGAAGAAGGCATGGAAATGAAAAGGGTTTTATAATGATGAAGATGAGATGAGGAGAAGAAGATGAGTTAAAGGGTTTAAATAGGTAGGGTTTTGGAGTAGGTTAACTGGTCGGGTACCACGTATAGGAATTTATCACCTACTCGGGTCTCGTTTATGAATTAAACTCGTTTAATCAATAGGATAATTATTTTATGAAAATTTGTTTATATAATTCAAAACGAGTATTTGGACTATAGATTAATTATATATATATATATATATATATATATATATATATATAAAGTCTTTAAGAGTTAACATGTTTCTCGTTACTTGGCAAATTTAGTGATTATTATTTCGATATTATATAATTAAAAAATATGGTTATTAGCGAGTAGGAAAGTGTTCGCGGTAACTATACGTTATCGTTAATAAATTAGAGTAGTTAAATAAGTAAACATTTTATAACGGATTAGAAAATAGCCGGGCGTTACAGTTAAGAAGCCTTGGGCATGCGTCCCCTTGAGACATTCAAACACCGCTTTCTGATGCGGAGTCATAACAAACTCCTCTCCCATAGTATGAAGGGTTTTCTGGGTAAACGCACTCGCCAAGGTTTTTTGAGCTTTCTTGGGGGCGGTGTCCTTATCTATGAAACCGCCTAGATCTAACTCTAGGAGAGAGTTGCGAACGACATCCAGAGCAATCTTACCATTGTTTCTTAAGATGTGATCTTGCAACTTTTAGAACTTCACCCGGTTGTTATTAACACCACCACCCGAACCATTTCCTTCCAATCCTTTGACCCGTCCATTTTCTCCGATGATCCTATTAAGTCTATAATAGAACCATTTTACATTTCATTCTTGACCCAAAACTGACCCACACACACATGTTAAGTGTGTTATTTAAAGACTCCCGCCTATTTTGACCCTTTGTCAAGGGAAACCAAGCATATTTTGACCCCTTTAAAACTTATTATTATATTTACCAAAATCATATTTTTTTTGTATAATATAATATCATGTTAGCATATTATATCTCTATTATTATTGACTTTGGTAGTTTGGTCTTTGGTGGGAAGAAAACATGCTATCCAATACTAAAATACTAAAATATAATAAAAAAATTCGAAGGCTTGCAGATAATGGTTTGTATATTTGACATATGACGAATCTAATATAACTTTTTTTTTTATCGAACTCGTGATGAGGTTTTGTAAATGGTCAATTTTGACCAACCAAACGGGTTGTTGACGAGTTAATTCATTTGTTGTATTAAAATTACTAGTTTATACACTGGAAGCGTCCCGGGTTGAGAAATCTAAGTAAGTGAATAAAATTAGAAGTATCTAAACTATAAAAATGATTATTATTATTATTATTATTATTATTATTATTATTATTATTATTATTATTATCATTATCATTATTCTTTTAAACAAATCTCTGTCATAAGTTATCATATTCTAATATATAAAAAGGGTAATTGAGTCGGGTATCACCTAATCCTAGGCCCGACCCAAACCCACAATTTTTTTAAAACTAATTCCAAACCTGACACAATATCTGTCGGGTTACAAAAAATAATCGTTTTTTTCTCCGTTTTTTATATAGCACTATGGTACTCGTTGGAAAGATAATAAAACGCTCGTTAATTTGGTGTAATTTTTTTCTTTAGAAAATCTCGTATATAAAAGATATTAACATTTAAAAGTTATGAGAGGAAACATGAGAGATAAAATAATAAAGTTTTAATATTTAAATTTAGCAGATTAGGTATTTAATAGATTATGTTAAATCATATTTAAACCATATTTATTCTTTTTTTAATTGGTTTTGAGTTGTCACATCACATCATATGTGGCATCTCTCAAAAGAGAGATTCCATAATATTATGATATGTTATAAAAAATGTTTTGGTTTATTATATATATATATAAATATAGATTAGAGCAAATTATCAAAACCGTCCATGTGGTTTGGCCAAATTTGCCAATCCAGCCAATTTTTTTTTAAAAAATTGCTTGAACAATGCCTGATTTTGAAGAAAATAGGCCAAAACAGTCAAACGACTTGACGAAGTTAAATTTTTGACGTTAAGTCAGGGACATTTTCGTCAACTAACGTATAAATTCATCTTCTTCCCCATTTTCTTCTTACATAATCAGACCCACAACCCACCACCATCTTCACCTTTCCTCTCCCTTCCTTCCTTCCAAAAACATAATGTGTTCAACTAATTGATCAATTATGTCTAGGCAAGTCACTAATCATGTTCAAACTAGGAATTCTATTTTCATCAATAGCATGATAGGTTAAAACCACTCATTTCAAAAAAAAAAGAAAAGAAAAAGAAAGTCACACCCTTCAAAACTGTCGTCTCAATCACATCTTGCAATGGTTGTTTTTAGCTATGCTCCTCATCCAAATATACATATTTTTTAATATACATTTTCATTTTTATTCATATGATTAAAATTGTTTTTTTTATAATATAGTAAATTAATTTTTATGTTACATTATAACACATATTTTATTACATCATATTAAATTTATCTATCACGAAAAGTTTCCGAAATATGATCTATGTACAAAATATAAATAAATTAAAGTATTGAGTATACAATGTATCTATCCATCCATCCGTAATAAAATTGACACGATTAACACACTCGGTCGGCCGGCTGGCCGTACATATCATCTCAAGAAATGAATTTTTGTACTTTAGACCTTTGGGTGTGGAGAAGGCCCATCATCTATGATGGTCCTTCACCTCAGCTGTCACGTCAGCGTAGGGTATGGGCATCATGGAGATGATGGTCCAAAGGTGTGGTAGGAGGCTCATCATCATTTAATATATATATATTTTAATTAATTAATGTGCAACATTCAAAAGAAATGGCCCGGCATCAAAATCATCTCTTTACCGGTCATGCCGTGCCGGGCTTAAGGGAGACGGTGTTGCGCGGGCCGGCATATACATGACTTCCCCATACCGCCTCCACACCGATGGTTCTTATATGTTGAATACATATTGAAACTTATGGATAAAAAAGCATAGCATTATTCTTTGAAAAATGAAAACAAAAAATGAAATACACATTTAAACTTTTTTGTAAAATAAAAACGAAGTTAACCATCTATTTAAAACTGAATATATTATTTATATTAATCAAGTATTTTATTAAACCTAGAATCGACCGAGTTTTAGTGTGTTCACACGTTTTTAATAAATGGTTAAATGCGTGGGTTAGAGCGTTATATAGAGAACGATCTAATCATTCTCCTTTGGTACTCTCTTTGGTTGATTTGAACTATGGTAAAAAACCTTTTCGTTGGTTTGACTCGTGGGTGGATAGACCGGGTTGTCAGGATATTATTAAACAGGCATTAGCGGTCCTTCGGAGATTGTATTAACTGAAAAATTGAGAAGATTACGAAGCAAGTTGAACATTTGGTTTAATCAAGTCAAACAAAAACAGGATGAATATAAATTGCGCCTTTGAGTCGAGAAGAAAGAAATGGAATTAATGATGGAACAGAAAGAGTTGGATGAGCCGGAGTTGTGGGTATGGACTGACTGTAAGAAGAGCTTAGAAGAAATTGAGTATCATCGATCTCGGGATATAAAACAAAAGTCCCAGGTTAAATGGGCGGCTCTTGGGGACGAGAATACGTCTTTTTTTTTTTCATAATGTGGTTAATGGTAGAAAAGCTAGGAATGCCATCCCAGGTTTGGAAGTGAATGGGGTTTGGGTTTCTAAGCCTACGCTTGTTAAAAAGGAGGTTTTGCGCTTCTTTCGGAGTCATTTTAGAGAAAATTATCCGGATCGGCCGGAGCTACACTGGTCAGGTATTAACAAGTTGAATGAAGCTGAATGTAATTCTTTGATTGCTGTTTTTTCTAGACAGGAAATCAAGGATGCGGGGTTTGAATGTGGGTCGAATAAGGCGCCCGGTCTGGATGGCTTTAATTTCAGGTTTGTGAAGCGCTTTTGGAATTTTTCGGAGGCTAATTTTTATCGTATTTTGGCTGAATTTTTCGAGTCAGGTAAAATAAATAAGGGATGTGGTTCGTCTTTTATAACCTTGATTCCGAAGGTCAAAACGCCTTTAGGACTTAAGGATTATAGGCCGATAACTTTCATTGGGATGATTAGTAAGATTATTTCCAAAATTCTTGCTAATCGCCTCAAAAAAGTTTTGGGGAGTGTGATTTCGGAGCACCAATCGGCTTTCTTGAAAGATCGTTTCATTCTTGATGGCCCTTTAATTGTCAATGAGCTAGCGGAGTGGTTAAAGAAAAGAAAAAATAAGGCGTTTTTATTAAAAATTGACTTCGAAAAGGCGTATGATAATGTAAATTAGAATTTCTTGATTTCGATTATGTCACAAATGGACTTTCATACTTTATGGTGCACTTGGGTTCGAGGTATTCTTATGTCAACTCGTCCGGCAATTCTGGTAAATGGTTCGCCAACTTTTGAATTTAATTGTCAGAAAGGTCTTCGCCAGGGCGACCCCCTCTCTCATTTTTTTATTTCTAATTGTCATGGAGGCGCTCTCTTGGGTTTTGAATAAGGTTAAAGAAGTTGGTGAGTTTTCGAGTATTAATTTCACTGATATTGAATATAATATAACACATTTGTATTATGCTGATGATGCTCTCATCTTGAGGAAATGGTCTCGTGATAACCTGGAAAATACGGCTCTCATACTCCGAGTTTTTTTTATTTATGTTCGGGTCTTTGTATTAATTTGCATAAATCAAATTTAATTGGGATCGAAACCGAGGATATAGAGGTTGATGGTTGATGTAGCTGTCGTGGGCTAATCAAAAACAAGTATTTATGACTTAAATACCTATACTAGTACGGGTAAGTAAGGTCGTCTCCACAGGGAACGCGTGGTCAGTATAAGTTTGAAAATTAATTTAATTAACTACGAATCTTGATTTGTAATTTTGGTTGATTAAAAGTGAATAAATAATTAAGAATGAAAGAGTTATCAGATTAGAGAAAAGTAACTTCCACCCGGGATCCAGGTATAGACTTTAACATAAACTTAGTTTAATTATTAGAACACCACATAGACATGGCCTTGGGATTTATGAGTTGAATTAACAACTAAAGACAGTTTTTAATAATAACCGTACAACCTAATTGTCCGCTCAAAAATATCAATTACCCACCAATTACCACCCCGCTAACAATGCAAGAAATTGCCAATACGTTTGGTAAAAGATAAACAATTCAAATATAAATAAACGTTTCAACAACTCAAACACAAGTGATCAAGATATACCAGTTCAAACATAAATAAACTTAGTCTAATGAAAAAATACTAAAAACGCTCACCCGGGGAAAGTCACAAAGGATTTAGCCTTGCATCTTGGTCGCGTGCATGCCTCCTCTCCTTATTATCTCTTCGTGCGATCTCAACCTTTTTTTTCTGCTGTGTGCGTTCCTCTAGGCTGTATATAAGCTGCGCACTCTGTCTGCTCCCTCATAAATTGCCGTCCAAGAAAATAATTATAAAACCTAATGCAATCCATGGACCCCTCGTATTGGGCTTAGGCCATTTATTGTCTTACATTATTTTTTGACTTTTTTTTTATTTATTTATTATATTATTATTATTAGTTTATTATTATAGCTTCGTGCTCTCGACTCGGGGCTCATCTACGCCTCAATGTCCAAGAACACCTACAAAACACATGCGCACTAATAAATAATTAAGACGGACTAAAAGTACACAATAAAAGACTAAAATATATACCAAACTAACATATTAACAAGGTGTGTTTCACAACACATCACACCCCCACACTTATCTTTTTTCGTCTCGAAAAAATTATATATATACTCTGCTCAAGATATTATTACAGACTAGCACCCCAGTCGCCCATCATACCTTAGCTAAGGTCCAAAGTCATACCCCATTTATAGATTAACATTAGATGTGTTAATTCAGCAAGTCAAATTGATTTCCATTTAAAAACAGAATTTACCCGACTAAACTTAACATGCTTCCGGTTTTTATTTTCATGCAACACACCCCTCACAATGTTCACTCCACTCGGTTTAATATCTGGACTAGCATGTAATGCGCTAGTATTAGCCACTCAAAAACCAAGTATGTAACTCTGTTATCATAGGCTTGTATAACAATCACACTTCAACTATAGACAATGCACATATCTAAAGGACTCACGGGTTTTGGGCTTAGGGTAAAGGTAGGATAGATTTGGCTAGAAAGTGGCTCAAAAGAAAAGGTTCTACATGACTGACAATCCTTATTCTCACAATACACACAAATAAACACAACTTTGGTCATATTTTGACCATAATAATACTTCTAATTTTGTGTTTTTTTTCTCTCTCTTCTTTTTTTTTCTCGTTTCATTCTTTTTTTTTTCATTTTTTTTTCATATATATTTTTTTCTTTTTTTTTTCTTTCACAACTTAAACATAACTCAATCACTTGAACAAAACATAAACACAATGGATGTCATCAATTTATTACACAAACGTAAACAGGTCAATTTGGGTAACTTTATAGGTTTAACAATCGAAAGGGTGTAGGCTCAACATGGCTACTAAGGGAAATATTTGGTTAAAAGGGTGAACACAAGACAATAAGTGGGTATCAAAAGAAAAAGGGAAATCCTAAATTGCCTTTATCATCTATGTGCATATCTAGTCTACAACCTCAGCATGTATCAAATCACACAAATTCTGCAACAGTGAAACATCTGGCCTACTCTCAACAAACGAAAATATCTATAAATCAATCTATCATCTAGTAGGCTCAAGATCTCACAGAAGTGGGGAAATGGGTTACCGATGTGTGCATGCATTTATTACCAATAGCTTCTTAAACCTAGTCAGGCAACTCTAAACTTTTTTCCTTAAAAATACCTGCTGAAAACGGTTCATATTACTTTTCCACAAATTAGACCATGACTAAGGATCTACTGCCAAAACAATCAAGAAACAACTGGTAGGTACCGAAAGAGCCGCTTTATGTCTGATTAGAGTGCTTTTTAAGAACAATTTTCAAGACATTTTCAATTTTCAATTTTTTTTTCTGTTGATTTTTTTTTTAAAAAGACTTAAAAATAAATAAAAATGAAATTTCCTCCACCCCCACACTTGAACGACACATTGTCCTCAATGTGAGATAGGGATAAAATAAAGTAAAAATAAAAAAAATATTGTACAACACTAATAAAAAGAACAGACTCCCCTGGATATAGGCAGTGCGCGTATGAGTCCCTGCAGTTCCTCCCAATCGAACCGTATAGCATTTCATTCGCGGCCGATAAACAAACCTGTAATACTCCACACAACTATACAAACTCTACAAGTAACCATATCTGGTATGCGTATCACTCCACGGTGAGCATAGTGCTCACATACAGGACCTCCACATGCTTGTCCGGTCCGTTTACATTGCGCACGTCTAGATACGGCTTTAACCTATGACCATTCACCGTCTGTTGGATATGATCATCGAAATCTTCAATCTCAATGTCTCCGTGGCTTCCAATCTTAGTGATACGGTACGGTCCCGTCCACTTGCTCTTCAGTTTCCCAGGAACAGTTTCAACCTGGAATTGTATAGCCACATCCATTGGCCTAGTTCAAACTTTTTCGGTCTTAATTTTGCATCATGCACCTTCTTCATCTTATCCTTGTATGCCGATGCACACTCATAAGCCTCATTCCGTATCTCCTCCAGTTCCCCTAATGCCAACTGTCTTGCCTTACCTGCAATATCATAATCAACATTTACCTGCTTAACAGCCCAATATGCACGATGTGCGACTTCGACCGGTAAGTGACATCCCTTCCCATAAACCAACCGATATGGTGTAGTTCCAATAGGTGTTTTGTAGGCTGTACGATATGCCCACAAGGCGTCATCCAGCTTGGTCGACCAATCCTTGCGGTCAGCTCGTACAGTTTTCTGTAAAATCTCTTTAATCTGCCTATTGGATACTTCGACTTGCCCACTCGTTTGAGGATGATATGGAGTGGCAATTCGATGGTCTACACCATATTTCCTAAGAAGTATGCCAAAGTTGAAATTTTTGAAATGGGACCCCCCATCACTTATGATCACACGGGGAATTCCAAATCTCGAGAAAATGTTCGATCTGACAAACTTGCAAACAACTTGATGGTCATTCGTTCTGGTGGCAATGGCTTCTACCCATTTAGACACATAATCCACTGCCACTAGAATGTAGAGATTTCCAAAAGAATATGGGAAGGGCCCCATGAAGTCAATTCCCCACACGTCGAAGATATCGACTACAAGGATTGGCTGCATGGGCATCTCATCCCGCTTTGTGATGCTACCCATCTGTTGACATCTAAGACAACTTTTAGCATATTCAAATGCATCCTTAAAAATTGTAGGCCAGAACAGCCCACATGCCAGCACTTTGTGACCCGTCTTTTGACCACTGAAGTGCCCTCCACATGCAGATTCATGAACCATTGAGAGAACTAATGGTATATCTTCATTATTAACACACTTCCGGATAATCTGGTCTGCTCCAACTTTAAATAGATCCGGCTCATCCCAAATGTAATGCTTGGCTTGTGATAGGAAGTGTGCCCTCTTTTTTCTTGACCAATGTTCTGGTATTGTACCTGAAGCAGCATAGTTAGCAAAGTTAGCATACCATGGTTCAGTATCAACAGATAACAATTGTTCATCCGGGAAGGTTTCCAGGATATCTTCTTCTGGGCCTTCCTTTTCTTGAACAACGCGTGACAAATGATCTGCCACAACGTTTTCACTTCCTTTCTTATCTCTGATCTCAAGGTTAAACTCTTGTAGCAACAAAATCCATCTAATTAACCTTGGCTTCGCATCCTTCTTCTCCATAAGATACCTGACAGCAGAATGATCAGAATACACAATAACCTTACTACCACAAATATATGACCGGAATTTGTCTAAAGCATAGACAACTGCAAGCAACTCTTTCTCAGTAGTGGTGTAATTTAACTGAGCATCTGAAAGAGTCTTGCTGGCATAGTAAATAGCCACCGGCTTCTTATCAACCCTTTGTCCCAAAACAGCCCCAACTGCATAATCACTTGCATCACACATAATTTCAAAAGGAAGTGACCAATCAGGTGATTGTAAAATAGGAGCTTCAACTAATTTATGTTTCAATGTTTCAAAAGCTTTTAAACATTGTTCATCAAAAACAAAAGGGACATCTTTTAACAAGAGGTTACAGAGCGGTTTTGTGATGTCAGAAAAAATTTTTATGAACCTTCTGTAAAAGCCGGCGTGTCCAAGAAAGGAACGAACGCCTTTGACACTTGTGGGTGGAGGTAACGTGGAAATGACTTTTATTTTTGCATGGTCAACTTCAATACCCTTGTTTGAAACCACGTGGCCCAATACAATACCCTCTTGAACCATAAAATGGCTCTTTTCCCAACTCAGTACCAAATTAGTTTCAACACATCTTTTTAAGACTTTTGATAATTGATCTAAGCAAGCTTCGAAAGATGTGCCAAAAATGGAGAAATCATCCATGAAGATCTCCATAGACTCCCCGACCATATCTGAAAAGATACTCATCATACACCTTTGGAAGGTGGCCGGGGCATTACTGTGACATCCGTCACTTTTTCATTATATATACATATATATTTTTTTTTATATATATAATAATAATAATAATAATAATAAAAAAATAATTTTCAGATTTTAAAAAAAAATATATATATTTAGTTTTTAACAACTCTAAACCAAACACCCATCCTAACCCATTAACAAACCCAACCCAACCATTTTTTTTCCCATACTTGAAGCCCACTACGTGAGCCCATAGACACAGCCCACTGTCCAGGCCCATCTCTAGCTTCCCTTATCAGCTTTAAAAAAAAAAAATAATAGAACCTTGCTCCTGCCGGGACTCGAACCCGGGCAGGGAGCCGGTTCAAGCACTCACAACACACACACACCACCAACTAAGCCATACACACACTTAGGATATATTTCAACCCTTAATATATTTAAGCCTATTTTAGCTTAAACTTTCTCTTCTTGCTGCTACTGTTACGTGAAGATGACAGCCACACATGGCTTTGATTTTTCAATTAACAAGCATACATGGTAGGTTGACTCATAAATTAATTCATTTTATGGTATGATAACAAATTTCCCGTATTACACACGAAGAACACGATCAAGCTTTCCATTTTAAAACCAATTAACTCGTTTTTGACCAAGCCTAGTCAAACCTTCCAATTCATTCAACCAAGTGTTAGCCTATAAATTGGACCTCTAATCTCAACCTAAACTCGCCATTACATCTTTCCCAACCCTCAATTCTTCACAATATCCTCTGTTCTTCGTTTTAGATCGTGTTTTGACTATAAGCGTTGACTGGGCAATCGTGATCAGTACGTGTTTGTAAGTCTAATTTTTCTTATGGGTTTCTTTAATCGGCATCTATACAGCATAAGCCCTATGATTAATTAGGTTAACAATGTATAGATTGCTCGATTGAAATACTAGGGCTCGAAACTAGATTTGGGGAAGAACATGTATTCTATTTATTTTTTTTAAACTGAATCCAAACACAACCACTGGCTTGGACCAGCTGGTTGTGTCTGGTGTCCATAATCAGAGCCACGCGGGTTCGAACCCGGTTTGTGGCAATTCTTTTTGATTATTTTACAAAACAAACATATAAATATAATCATTAGTAATTTTAAAATTTGTTTTAAAAATACTAAAACTCCTTTATTAATTCCACAAAAATTATTTCAGGTAAATATGATGAAAAAGTTTCACCTACAATTTTTAGATTTCAAAAATTTATTTATTTAATATATATAATAAATAAATCAAGTTTATTCCATTTTATTTATAAAATTCCATTAAAATATCAAAACGATCTTATTAATTTCCACAAAAATTATTTTAAGCTTTTATAACATTAAGCTTTTCAGAAATGATTTTTATTTCAGAAAAATCATTTATTTAATATTTTTAATCAATTTTTGTTAGTTTTAATCATAATTAAATCATAATAAATTCAATTTTCATTATTTTTGCACCAAAATTTTATAGAAATTATTTCTATTCATTTGGAACAGAAATACAATTTTTAAATTCAAGAATTCTTTAATTTTAATATTTTAGATATTAAAGTCGTATTTTGACAATTTGAAATAATTAGATTAAATATTCTATCTTCAAGAAAATAATTTTATAAAAATTATTTCCATACTTAAAACTTTATGTTGTGACTATATTCAACTTAAAATTTTACCAAGAGACTTTTATTTATTTATTCATTAAATTTCTCATATTTAATAAGCAACTTATTATTAATCAAATACACGTTTATCCCCAATTCGAAGCCCTAGAAATACATATATCCTAGAGTTATTTCCCTTACGCATTATCGAATACTTTAGGTTGATCATTTGGGAGTAATCTCAATTCATATCTCGTTGTCCAGTTAAATCTCAAACTACTACGTGAACTGTGAGTATTCCTACCCCTTTTTGCTTTTATACATTTTTGGGGTGTTACATGTACACTATTACAATTTCAAATACAAGTTTACATTTTTACAATACAATTCTAGTACTATGTGCATTGCTTACAACGTGTTTTATGCTTAAACAATACATGTGGAATACATTTGTACTTAGTGAAATCATTAACATGGTACAAGCCGACCTTAACATTGGATAGCGCTATTTGGATTGACAACCCGCCTAGGTTGATTCTCCCCCTTTTTCATCGGAGAATCCGTGGCCATTGTTAAGTTATTATCCACTTGTTGGATAAGTACACTACAGTTCATACAGTACATTATACAGTCACAGGGTTGATTTCGCTCATTTGTTTGATACATGGTTTACATATTTGCACTGTAGCTTGCACTTGAATTGTATAACTTTTTAACCTACTATATATATCAAATCTAGGAATGCTCACCAACATTTCATATGTTGACCAAATCTATTTGTACATGTTTCAGGTGCAGTTTGATCTAGTGCTTTAGCAAGAGACATTTAGTGCCTTATTTTAATTCAGTTATTTCAATATTTACATTTCGTATAGACAATGTAATTTCCATTTCCATGTAAGACAGTTTTGGATTATTCAATAATATTTACATTTTAGTACCATGAGCTTTTGAACAATCGTCACTACGTGGCACCTCGATGATTCCGCCATCGGTTGGGGTGTTACAGATTGGTATCAGAGCCATGGTTATAGGGAACTAGGTTATTAGATAAAATGGCCTAGACTATAACCGAACTTTAACTTGCATGCATAATATTTCCTGAATTACCCTACCCCTCATTTCTCCCTACTTTCCTTCTTCTATCTTTCCCTTCTTCTCTCTCTCCATTCTTCTCATCCTTCATCATGGTGCATAGAGATGGTGTCCTACAGGGAGTGGAAAGTCTACATCATCATGGAACAGGGACAGTACATTTCATGAAGACACTCTTAGGCATAATGCCTACTCTTACTTTTGTTCCTTCAAAGTTGTTGAACTTTAATGAGTGTGATAAGGACACGTGCAATCTGGAAGGGTGGACGCCTGTACACTGGGTTTTCTGGCATAGGCAAGCATAGCGCATAAATCCATTTACGGACCTGTTATGCTTACCTGGGGATTCCTGGAGTGAGTGTCCACTTATAGGCTAAAGCATGTCTTCTTTGATCACCATTGGGTTTAATTCCTTTGAAAAGTCAACGTTCTTGTTGAGCTTTACGGCTAGACAAGGGCACTCCAAGCATTTTGTACAAGTTTTTCCAATAATACCCTCCCGTTACATATACAATACTTTGCATATCATGATTGCTTACAAGATCACATCTTCATAATCATCTGTACGATTATACACTTACATTTTCTAATCTCATGTCTATTATTTGACTACCTCATAGATGTCTGCTCGTCGCATGCTCCGTGATGCCAGCCAACGCCCTGTTCGTACTTCGGGACGACGTTCTGATCGTCGCCTCGCATCTTTAGTCGCCGAGCAAATTGCTGCAGTGATCCCAAACCTTGTCAGTGAGATAACCCAGAATAGTAACAGTGCCAACACAGGGAGTACGACTCAATTTCGGTGCACTTTCAAACACTTTAACTCCTGCAACCCCACAAAATTCACTGGTGAGGAGGGTGCTACTGGTCTCCTCCAATGGTTTGAAAGCATGGAGAGTACTTTTGTGAACAGTGAATGTCCTGATGAACTCCGCGTTCGCTATGCTACCAGTGTCCTTCAAAAGGGAGCGTTAACCTGGTGGAATGGCGAAAAACGCAATCGAGGAGCTGATGTTGCTTTATCTTTATCTTGGGCTGAAGTTAAGGAACTCATGATCGCCAAATTCTGCCCTAGGAACGAAGTCAGGAAACTAGAGGAAGAGTTCCATGGACTGAAACAAGACAGTGGTGAGAATCTTGCATATAATACCCGATATCACGAACTTAGCATACTGGTTCCACACATGGTCACCCCAGTCTCTCGAGCAATCGAAAAATATATCGAGGGATTACCTGACCTGATTCAAGACGTTGTCACTGGAGGCAAAGCCACTACGGTAGAAGAAGCCATCCAACTTGCAGCTATATTAACAGACAAACACGTACGGAAAGGAAACTTGGTTAGGAAGGGCACCAAGACACCTACTGAGAAAACCACCAATACTGTTGAACAATCTAAGACTGTTTTTGTAAAGGCCGCCACTACTGCTTCGAACTCTAAGAAACGAATGGGCGATAACCTGAACCATACTGTTGTGGATCCTGTGACTCAGCCTCCTATCAAGAAAGCCTACACGGGAATCCATCCTCAATGCAACACTTGCAAATACCATCACCCTGCAAATCTTCCATGCCGTCAATGCACTAGATGTGGAAGGTTTGGACACTTTGTTACCACTTGTCGAGTAATGGTTGGGACACAGAGTAATCATCAAACAGCTGCCCAGGGACCACTACAGATTACTAACGGTCGGGCATGTTATCATTGTAGAGACCCTAACCACATGCTACCTCAATGTCCCAAATTGAACAATGTAAACCTGGTGGCACATGGACGAGCTTTCAATATCAATACCAACGAAACAACTGATCAGGATGACGTTAATCCCACTAGTTAAGCCATAGATGAAACCTTCCCAAGATTCGAGAAATCCAATACCCGTGTTTTCATTTTCTTGATTCTATTATCATTTTGTACCCAATTTTGTCGCACTCATTAGCATACAACATCTAGAAATTTCCTTGCATGTTATTGTGTATTAACACAGATTGGAAATTTATTATAATCATACAAGACTCTACCTTACACTTATTTGAAACGTCTGGACTTGATACTTGATCTTACAGATGCTTTTCTAAGAAAACATCATTGGTTATTACATGGAACTAGATTTTTCCCTTAATTTGACTACACATTGAACATCTAATTATTCATGATACTCGTAAACATTTCATGATAACACTTACACTTAATGGTTGTAGTACTTACAAACTTGCTTGCATAAACATGCTATCAATTTGCAATCTATGTGAATAATAATTGCTGCACTTAATAGAGGTCATCATGCCTTTTTTTCAACAGTCGGGAGAGGCCCTACAACCTACTCCACGACTGGTAGAGGCTATCGAACATACTCAACGATTGGTAGAGGTCACTATGCCCTTTCAAACAGCCGGGAGAGGCCCTACAACCTACTCCACGGCTGGTGGAGGCTATAGAACCTGCTCAACAATCGGTGGGGTCATAGAAGGACGCAAAACCTTAATGTAAGGTAAATTGATGATTCTGGTCCGGAACGTAATCATGAATTTACAGGTACATTAGGGTAGTGTGAAATTCTATTAGAGTTTTTGGTAGGCGTCCGGTACGTTTTCAAGGTATCAAAGGTGTGGTGGGTTAGCTGCGGTACACCCTGTATACAAACACTAATGATGCATTGAAAGTGAGACTAGAGGTCGGATCAGGAACAAACTCTGTTTACTTGGTAGTTCATCTAGTCTTTTTATAGTCAATCAACTCATGCATTTATTTTAGGAGTCCTAAAACTTGAAGTAGTGATTTACTAGATTCTTACTCTCTTTACCCTTTTGAGACGAACCTAATCCAATCCTTGACTCACACCTATCAAACCTTTTACCCAAATCATTCGAAATTTTCCAAACCACGGTTATCTTAATTTTTTTTTTTACCCAAGCATCCATAATCCTATGTTACTATTAACTTCGGGACGAAGTTTCAAAAAGTAGGGGATGCTGTGACATCCGTCACTTTTTCATTATATATACATATATATTTTTTTTTATATATATAATAATAATAATAATAATAATAAAAAAATAATTTTCAGATTTTAAAAAAAAATATATATATTTAGTTTTTAACAACTCTAAACAAAACACCCATCCTAACCCATTAACAAACCCAACCCAACCATTTTTTTTCCCATACTTGAAGCCCACTACGTGAGCCCATAGACACAGCCCACTGTCCAGGCCCATCTCTAGCTTCCCTTATCAGCTTTAAAAAAAAAAAAATAATAGAACCTTGCTCCTGCCGGGACTCGAACCCGGGCAGGGAGCCGGTTCAAGCACTCACAACACACACACACCACCAACTAAGCCATACACACACTTAGGATATATTTCAACCCTTAATATATTTAAGCCTATTTTAGCTTAAACTTTCTCTTCTTGCTGCTACTGTTACGTGAAGATGACAGCCACACATGGCTTTGATTTTTCAATTAACAAGCATACATGGTAGGTTGACTCATAAATTAATTCATTTTATGGTATGATAACAAATTTCCCGTATTACACACGAAGAACACGATCAAGCTTTCCATTTTAAAACCAATTAACTCGTTTTTGACCAAGCCTAGTCAAACCTTCCAATTCATTCAACCAAGTGTTAGCCTATAAATTGGACCTCTAATCTCAACCTAAACTCGCCATTACATCTTTCCCAACCCTCAATTCTTCACAATATCCTCTGTTCTTCGTTTTAGATCGTGTTTTGACTATAAGCGTTGACTGGGCAATCGTGATCAGTACGTGTTTGTAAGTCTAATTTTTCTTATGGGTTTCTTTAATCGGCATCTATACAGCATAAGCCCTATGATTAATTAGGTTAACAATGTATAGATTGCTCGATTGAAATACTAGGGCTCGAAACTAGATTTGGGGAAGAACATGTATTCTATTTATTTTTTTTAAACTGAATCCAAACACAACCACTGGCTTGGACCAGCTGGTTGTGTCTGGTGTCCATAATCAGAGCCACGCGGGTTCGAACCCGGTTTGTGGCAATTCTTTTTGATTATTTTACAAAACAAACATATAAATATAATCATTAGTAATTTTAAAATTTGTTTTAAAAATACTAAAACTCCTTTATTAATTCCACAAAAATTATTTCAGGTAAATATGATGAAAAAGTTTCACCTACAATTTTTAGATTTCAAAAATTTATTTATTTAATATATATAATAAATAAATCAAGTTTATTCCATTTTATTTATAAAATTCCATTAAAATATCAAAACGATCTTATTAATTTCCACAAAAATTATTTTAAGCTTTTATAACATTAAGCTTTTCAGAAATGATTTTTATTTCAGAAAAATCATTTATTTAATATTTTTAATCAATTTTTGTTAGTTTTAATCATAATTAAATCATAATAAATTCAATTTTCATTATTTTTGCACCAAAATTTTATAGAAATTATTTCTATTCATTTGGAACAGAAATACAATTTTTAAATTCAAGAATTCTTTAATTTTAATATTTTAGATATTAAAGTCGTATTTTGACAATTTGAAATAATTAGATTAAATATTCTATCTTCAAGAAAATAATTTTATAAAAATTATTTCCATACTTAAAACTTTATGTTGTGACTATATTCAACTTAAAATTTTACCAAGAGACTTTTATTTATTTATTCATTAAATTTCTCATATTTAATAAGCAACTTATTATTAATCAAATACACGTTTATCCCCAATTCGAAGCCCTAGAAATACATATATCCTAGAGTTATTTCCCTTACGCATTATCGAATACTTTAGGTTGATCATTTGGGAGTAATCTCAATTCATATCTCGTTGTCCAGTTAAATCTCAAACTACTACGTGAACTGTGAGTATTCCTACCCCTTTTTGCTTTTATACATTTTTGGGGTGTTACATGTACACTATTACAATTTCAAATACAAGTTTACATTTTTACAATACAATTCTAGTACTATGTGCATTGCTTACAACGTGTTTTATGCTTAAACAATACATGTGGAATACATTTGTACTTAGTGAAATCATTAACATGGTACAAGCCGACCTTAACATTGGATAGCGCTATTTGGATTGACAACCCGCCTAGGTTGATTCTCCCCCTTTTTCATCGGAGAATCCGTGGCCATTGTTAAGTTATTATCCACTTGTTGGATAAGTACACTACAGTTCATACAGTACATTATACAGTCACAGGGTTGATTTCGCTCATTTGTTTGATACATGGTTTACATATTTGCACTGTAGCTTGCACTTGAATTGTATAACTTTTTAACCTACTATATATATCAAATCTAGGAATGCTCACCAACATTTCATATGTTGACCAAATCTATTTGTACATGTTTCAGGTGCAGTTTGATCTAGTGCTTTAGCAAGAGACATTTAGTGCCTTATTTTAATTCAGTTATTTCAATATTTACATTTCGTATAGACAATGTAATTTCCATTTCCATGTAAGACAGTTTTGGATTATTCAATAATATTTACATTTTAGTACCATGAGCTTTTGAACAATCGTCACTACGTGGCACCTCGATGATTCCGCCATCGGTTGGGGTGTTACAATTACATAGTCCAAATGGCATTCGCCTAAATGCGAAAGTGCCATAAGGACATGTAAATGTGGTCTTTTGTTGATCATCAGGATGAATTGCAATCTGGTTATAGCCTGAATATCCATCTAGAAAACAATAAAATTTCTGACCTGCAAGCTTTTCAACAATCTGATCGATAAAAGGTAAAGGAAAGTGATCCTTTGAAGTTGTTGCATTTAATTTCCTGTAATCAATACAAATACGCCACCCGGTTACCGGCCGAGTGGCTACCTCTTTACCATCCTCACCTGTGACTATCTGGATGCCCGCTTTCTTTGGTACTGTCTGAGTTGGGCTCACCCAAGTGCTATCAGAAATAGGATAGATGATCCCTGCATCCAGCCACTTAAGCACCTCTTTCTTCACAATCTCCCGCATGTTCGGGTTCAGTCTTCTCTGTGCATCTCTAGTAGGCTTTGCACCTTCATCTGTTATAATTTTGTGCATAACAACGGATGGACTAATCCCTTTGAGGTCTGCAATTGTCCATCCGATAGTTGCTCGATTAGCTACCAATATTTCCATTAAAGCCTTTTCCTGGTCCTGTGACAGATTTGCTGCTATGATCACTGGTAGGTGTTATTCTCACCCACAAATGCATACTTCAGATGCTTTGGCAGTACTTTCAACTCAACTTGTGGAGGTGACTCTAGTGATGGCTTCAGATGTGTATCAATATGTTCGGGCAAGCTTTCTACCTGTACTGTCCAAGTTGGCTTTGAGTCCCGAATTGCCATAACTTCCAATTTCTTCTCTTCAGCTTCCAATTCTGCATCAACTTCTACCTGCTCCCTGTCACAAACAAAACATGTCTCTGTGGTAGCTCCCCCACTTTCATGGGTTTGACACCCGTCAATGATGTCCGCCATGAAGCATTCATCACCAACCAGAGAGTTAGATGCATTGGAAAAAACATTTAATCTAACTTTTCGATTACCAAAAGTGATGTCAACTGTCCCATTCCTACAGTCTATCAAAGCATTAGCAGTTGCTAAAAATGGTCTACCAAGTATGACATTAGGTTGCTTAGATTTTTCAACAGACATGTAATCCAAAACCAAAAAGTCTACTGGGTAATAAAAATCTTCTACTTTGACAATGACATCACGCAAGATCCCCCGGGGTAGCTTCAAAGTCAAATCAGCTAACACCACCGTGGTGTCAGCCTTTTTCAATGGGCCAAAATCATACAGGTCATAAAGACTCCCCGGAAGAATACTGACACTGGCTCCCAAATCCAGAAGCGCTCGACTCATCTTAAATTCACCCACTTGAATGGGAATTAAAGGAGCACCTGGATCTCGGAGCTTTGGTGGAAGAGAACCCGACAAAACAGCACTAACATTTTCAGTTAAAGAGATTTTCTTAGGAATTTTATTGTGCCGTTTTTGGGTGCACAGGTCCTTTAAATATTTTGCATAAGCTGGAACCTGTTTAATTGCATCAAGTAAGGGGAGGTTTATTTTGACCTGTTTAAAAACTTCCCACATCTCATCCTGCTGCGGGCCCCGTTTATTCACAACTTTGTTTGCTGGGTTCAACAAGGCTTTAGGAAACGGGACGGTATTACCCTCCGTACCCTTTTCCTTAGTCGTGACCGATTCATCACCTATTACCCTATTATTTGATTCTTGAAAATTTACTTTTTTAATCTGCTTAGGACTAGTAGGTTCTGACTCAATATCGGTTTCAGCATCCTCATCTACCTCCTCCACAATACCCTCAACAAATGGTGGAGGAGAGCCCACTTTGTTGTCATAAACTTTTCCTGACCGTAAAATACTTACCTGATTAACTCTGGCTTTGGAAGAACTGCTACTCTGGTGTTGAGGATTAGTTGTGGTATCACTCGGTAGCTTTCCTGAATCTTTTCTTCCTTGAGCCATCTCTGCTGCTAACTGGGCCACCTGTTTTTCTAGGGCTTGATGAGCCTTGGACTGTAGCTCCTGATCATTCCTAATTTGTTTTAGGATTTCCAAGACTTCATTGTTGCTTCCCTCATTCTGGGTGTTTGCTCTACCCTGGTCAGAATTCTGCTGATAACTCCTTTGATTTCCTCTGCTGTAATTCCCTTTATTGTAGCTCTGGTTACTGTAACCTATATGTCTGTTCTGATATGACTTTCCTCCTTGAGATGGTACCTGAAAATTAGGATTAGACTGATTAGTAGTATCACCATATCTAAAGTTAGGATGATTACGTAAACCTGGGTGATATGTATTGGAATTCATATCATATTTCTTCTGGTCACCATAAACCATGTTGACTGCCTCTTCAACTTCTTCGTACTGGCCTGAACAATCTCTAGTAGAATGGCCTAGTTCTCCACATGACGCACAAACCGGGTAAGACTGAGCTGCATGTAACGTGTCCCTACCACCAATACCTTTTAAACTAGCCAACTGGCGCTCTAAAGATTCTTTTTCTTTCTCTAACTGAGCAACCCTGGCACTTGTGACACTCGTACTGGCTGGTTTCGTTATTGAATGCTTTTTCTTCCGGTCAGACTGAGCTTGTCTCTTGGAGTCTGCAGCTACTGTCTCTAGATAATCCCAATCCACATCAACATGATTTCTTAAAAAGGTACCCCCAGTGGTAGCCTTAATATCCCTGATATCATCACTAGACAACCCATCATGAAACGCAGTAATTAACTCCCATCTTTGAATACCGTGATGAGGACAATTTCTAAGCAGCTGATTAAATCTCTTCCACGCTTCATAAAACAACTCACCTGGTAATTGTTGGAACTCTCTAATGGCTGCTCTGGCCTCACTAGTCCTCTGAGGAGTGTAATATTCTTCAAGAAACTGTTGTTGTAACTCCTCCCAGTCATAGATACTTGCATATGGTAAAGATGTAAACCAATTACGTGCAGCATCCTTCAATGAGAACTGAAACAACACCAACTTTACCTGATCTGGTGTAAACCCATGACCCCCAATCATTCCACAAACTGCCTCAAAATCCGCAATATGCGCATATGGCTCCTCACTACCCTTCCCGTGAAAGGTGGGAAGCATGTTCAAAAGGTGAGGCTTAGCTTCAAATGTTCTACCTCCACGAGCTACAGGCATAACTATAGGTGACGAGCTCGGTGCTATCTGAGGCCTGAAATGACTGTCCACTCCTCTAACGTGATGATCTTGTACTCGTGGACGTCTTTGCCTGTGAGGAGGGTTCATTGGTGCCCTGTTCATCCTATGTGGGTTTTGATACCTGAGTCCACCTTGATCCCTGTTCAGTGGTAGATCATACTGACCTCTTTGATTCTCCCCCATAATCTTCCTCATCAGTCCACTCCTGACCATTATCGTCACCTTCTTGATATTCCCCATCATCCCATTCATCTACTCTGCCCCGAAAATTATCTTCATTGAAAATACTGTCCGCCCTATGTGGATGTGGCTCTCGGTTCAGGTGAGTGGATTGGGTTCCTGAACGATCTCTATGAACAACCCGAAGTGGGTTAGGCTGTGGTGGAATATTTTGTGGTGCTGGGTTAAATGGTTGAGCTGGTGGTTGATCTGGTGGAGGTTGGTTAAATTGTGGAAAGGGTGGTACTGGCATATTTGGTAATGGATTTTGTTGTGGTGGATGCTGGTTACCCTGGTTGGCAAGATTACTGTGATTGCTCATATCTAGGGGTGTAAACGAGCCGAGCCGAGCCCGAGCCTGACTGGGCTCGGCTCGGGCTCGTTAAGGTTTTGTGAAGCTCGAGCTCGAGCTCGGCTCGGTTCGAGCCTACAATCTTGAGCTCGAGCTCGGCTCGCTAGCAAAATCCAAAGCTCGAGCTCGGCTCGGCTCGGCTCGAGGTGATTTGAGAATCTCAAACGAGCTCAAAAGCTCGGCTCGAGCTCGCAAAAGCTCGGCTATAACTTAGGCTCGCGAGCCCTATCGTTAAGGCTATAACTTAGGCTCGGCTGTAACTTAGGCTCGGGCTCGGGTTCGGGCTCTAGCTCGTTAAGGCTCGATTAGGCTCGCGAGCCCAATCGAGCTTTGTATCTAGGGCTCGAGCTCGGGCTCGATAACTAAACGAGTCATATTTCAGGCTCGGGCTCGGGCTCGGGCTCGTTAAGGCTCGGCTCGTTCGAGCTTTTTACCGAGCCGATCCCGAGCCGATCCCGAGCCGCTACGTGTCATTTACACCCCTACGTCATATCTGATAATGATGTCTCTATTTTTGCTAACTCACTTGGACCAATTTTTTTCTGATGCAGTGTCCGGTTCTTTCTAGCTGTTTTCTCAATTTCGGGATCAAAAATTAGAGGTGAAGTCTTTCCTGAATGGCGTGTATGATGCATAAAATTTTAAGTCACCTGCACACAGACAAACAAAGAACTTTGCGTAATACCGAACTAAACAAGAAAGATAACATAAAATACTAGAAAAGTAAAATATTTTTGGGTTTTTTTTTTAATTTTATTATTATTTTTTTTTTGTGAGAAAAACGAAAGTAACAAGAAAACTAAACTAAGCGCTCGTGTTCCCCGGCAACGGCGCCATTTTGATGTAGCTGTCGTGGGCTAATCAAAAACAAGTATTTATGACTTAAATACCTATACTAGTACAGGTAAGTAAGGTCGTCTCCACAGGGAACGCGTGGTCAGTATAAGTTTGAAAATTAAATTAATTAACTACGAATCTTGATTTGTAATTTTGGTTGATTAAAAGTGAATAAATAATTAAGAATGAAAGAGTTATCAGATTAGAGAAAAGTAACTTCCACCCGGGATCCAGGTATAGACTTTAACATAAACTTAGTTTAATTATTAGAACACCACATAGACATGGCCTTGGGATTTATGAGTTGAATTAACAACTAAGGACAGTTTTTAATAATAACCGTACAACCTAATTGTCCGCTCAAAAATATTAATTACCCACCAATTACCACCCCGCTAACAATGCAAGAAATTGCCAATACGTTTGGTAAAAGATAAACAATTCAAATATAAATAAACGTTTCAACAACTCAAACACAAGTGATCAAGATATACCAGTTCAAACATAAATAAACTTAGTCTAATGAAAAAATACTAAAAACCGTTCACCCGGGGAAAGTCACAAAGGATTTAGCCTTGCATCTTGGTCGCGTGCATGCCTCCTCTCCTTATTATCTCTTCGTGCGATCTCAACCTTTTTTTTTTCTGCTGTGTGCGTTCCTCTAGGCTGTATATAAGCTGCGCACTCTGTCTGCTCCCTCATAAATTGCCGTCCAAGAAAATAATTATAAAACCTAATGCAATCCATGGACCCCTCGTATTGGGCTTAGGCCATTTATGGTCTTACATTATTTTTTGACTTTTTTTTATTTATTATATTATTATTATTAGTTTATTATTATAGCTTCGTGCTCTCGACTCGGGTGTTCTTCACTCGACCAAAATTTCTCATCTACGCCTCAATGTCCAAGAACACCTACAAAACACATGCGCACTAATAAATAACTAAGACGGACTAAAAGTACACAATAAAAGACTAAAATATATACCAAACTAACATATTAACAAGGTGTGTTTCACAACACATCAATGGTATGATGGCAATATTGGGTTGTAAAAGAGGCACATTCCCTTTCGATTATCTTGGGATTAAAGTTGCAGCTAATATAAATTGGATTAATAATCGGTCGCCAATGCTTAATGTGATAAAGTCTAGACTTGTGTCGTGGAAGGCGAAGACTCTATCGATTGGGGGGAGATTGATTCTTATTAAATCGGTGCTTGAAAGTTTACCGATATATTATTTCTCTCTTTATAGGGCCCCTAAAAAGGTGATAGAAAGTATTGAAGCGATTATGAGGAGTTTTTTATGGGCCGGATCGTCGGAAGAAAAAAAGATAGCATTGGTAGCTTGGGATGTTATAACGACATCTAAAAAAGAGGGCGGATTAGGGGTGTGTAAGATGCAAAGTATGATTGAAGCTTTACTCCTCAAATGGGTATGGCGTTTCAAAACAGGAGGTACTTGTTTATGGAAGAAGGTTGTTGTTGGGTGTCACGGGTCGAGTAGAGCTTGTAGTATGTTATCGTGTACCCCCTCGGCTAGTAGGTGTTGGAAACAAATCGTTAAAACTGGTGAAAAAAAGCTTCTAAACGGGAGACAACTCAATAGTTATTTTGTGGGAATCGTTGGTGATGGGTCGACTATAAATTTTTGGGGAGATAAATGGATTGGCCATGAACCATTGCGGATTAAATATCTACATCTCTTCAGGCTTGAAAAAAAGAAATAGGTGACTATTGTTGATCGAGTGCGGATACAACATGCTGAAAAAACTATGGTCTGAGAATGGCGTTCTAATCTTGCAACACATGAGGAAATTTTAGAACTGTTCGGTCTCTTAATGGAAATTCACGAGCATCAGTGGCAAATCGGTAGGGATGTTTGGAAATGGGAAAGGGATAATCAGGGTGTCTTCACCATGAACAGTGCAAAGAAACTGTTTTGTGATAACCCCTCGCCTGGCAATACGCTGCAGATGGAATGGGTCGGTTGGACTCCTTTGAAGTGCAAGATTCTGGTTTGGCGCGCAGGTTTGAATAGGTTACCTACAAAATTGGAACTGATTAGACGAGGAGTTTCGATAGATAACCTGTTATCCTCTTTGTGTGATTCGGAGCAAGAATCAACGATACATATATTCACCGGCTGTTATTTCTCGACAGAACTGTGGACTCGGGTTGAAGCTTGGTGTAGATTGAGTCCGATATATGCCTTTGAAGCTACTAATTTAATTCGGCTGCCTAATAATCAAGAGAAGACCAAAAACGAAGCCCATATCCTGCAAGGTATTGTTTTTTCAACTATTTGGTCGATATGGAATGAACGGAATGCTAGAATTTTCAATAACAAGTCGAGGAGAGCGGTAGAATTGGTTGAAAGTATAAAAGTTTCGACGTTTTTTTGGATTCAAAATAGATCTAAATTGAAAGGTATAGATTGTAATAAGTGGTGTAAATACCCGTTAGACTTGATGTAATCGTTTTTTACCCAAGGGTCCTTGCTTTGAAGACCGCTTGTGGTGGTGTTCGTTTAAATGAAATTTACCTTTCAAAAAAATATTTTATAAAACCAACATGATTATAGCAATTAATCTTATATCTTTCTAGAGATCTTCTTTTTTTTGAACGATCAACTAAAGTATTGCCGGGTACTCTGTACGCGGCCCCCAATGGCCGAAAGGGGCCCCAGACGGCCTCTAGTCCGTACGGACAGAGCCCTTCGGCCCACCCGTCTCCTGTTCCAGGGAAAACCCGGCCCACAAACCCGCCCAAAGGCACGATGGTAGTGAATCGGTAAAACCTGGAGGGATCAGGAGTCGAACCCATGACCACAAGGGTCAAGGGTCTCTCCATCACTTCCCAACCACCTACCCCACCACAAGGGTGGGGATATCCATCACATGCCTCCCGTGAGAATCGAACCCGGCTCCTCTAAAAAGAGAACCGGCCCTTTTAACACTAGGCCACATGATCAGGATCCTAGATATCTTCTTAATTTATTTATATTAAAACACAAATAATTACCAGTCAATAACGCATTTACTCACCTTAACAGAATTGGATTAAAAGTCTTGTCATAATAATTAGGAGAAAATAATCATAGTTTATTACTTTATTAGTTTATATTATAAACTTAACACACAGACCAAACCAGACGCTGTCTTCTTTTACAAATGCCACAAATTGACTTCGTCACCATCTTTCCTCTATAAAAGCCTCACCTTAACATTCCCTAAACATCAATTCAATTCATATTCTCTCTCCATTTCACTTTATCATTTACTCATTTTTTTTGTTCCTGAAACTAGATTGGAGAATTAAGTTACATAATAAGATAACATATATAGATCTTATCTTGATGGAACACTTGTTGGGCTTGCTTAGGATTCATATCCACAGAGGTGTAAACCTTGCTGTTAGAGATGTTACTACCAGTGATCCTTATGTTATTATTCGTATGGGCAAACAGGTGATTTTTTTTTTTAATTTCTGTTTTTTTTTTTTTTTTTTTTTTGTACTTTATAAAATTTTCTCTTTATCATTTAGTTGATCTGCTATATTAATGTTGAAATGAAAAGCATACTTAGTTTCATTTCGTGATATGATCTATGAATTAAGCGGCCTGTGATCGCCGGCTGTGGAGTTAAATTGATAGCGGTGACTAGGTTGTCTATGAGTGTGGATTTGTGACACGGCATGAAAATAACACGTAATTTGCAAGGTTAGCTAAATGGGTTGAGTTCACGTGTTGAACTGTGTAGTCCATTTATAATTGTCTATGCAAAAACCTAAAACTTGAATTTACATAAGGTTTTTAATTAAAATTTAATTGCTTGTATTTGTGTGTTCTTTAAGTAAATTTAAAGAATAATACGCTAAAAAAATCCGGGTTGCGTGAAGCCGTCAACCTGAATGAATTCATGTAGTGTTCGGGTTTATATGTTTGAAACAGTTTTCGGGTTTGAATTGTGTTTCCGTTATCAATCGGCAATCAAAGCTCCGTTTGTGTCGGGTCACCTACTCCATTAGTCCGCTAATCACGGCGTCACTATTAAATTATGTTGTTAAATAAAGTGTCAAATAGCAATCGTGTTTTGACTTAAAATAATATACATCGTGTACACTTGTACATTTGTGATGGCCATAAATACCCCGGCCATAGGAAGTTGACATATTAACAATTTGTTTTATTCAACTTATTATAATTTTTAAGTTTGTTTATTGAGAAATGAAATGGTCTTATAATTAACTATTTGTTTTATTCAATTTATGATAAAGAAATTGAAAACCCGAGTGGTGAAGAAGAATATCAACCCTGTGTGGGAAGAAGATTTGACTCTCTCCGTCGCTGAGCCTCTACCCGTCAAACTTGTAAGTTCTCTTTGAATATCGTTTTAGTTGTTTAAAAGATAGTCATAATTTCGGTACTGAAATAGATATCTAACTGACCGTCTTACTAGTTCACTAGTCAGTCAGGTTTTAAAAATCCGGATGTCATCGTTAACAATTTGAAAACTAAAGTTTATGTATGTATAACTAGTTTAATACAAAATATGTAACACTTTATTTTTTATTTATTTATTTATTTATTTATTTGTGTAGATTTAGTGTTAACAAAATATAAAATGTAAAGGTAAGATTGTAAGAAGGTTCAAGTCAGTAAACGAGTATGCAAGTAAGGTTGACAAGGAGAACAAAAATATTTAAAAAAAAAAGATTATTTGGAAAAAGAATAAAAGTAAATCATGAAAATCCGGCTCAGTTACCCCTCCATGTGTCGTTACAACATGTATTTATTTTATTAAGATTGAAAATTCATACCAATTGAAATAAGCTGCCTATGTTTTTATAAAAAGGATATTTTTTGAACAAATGAAAAGGACTTTTAATTATTATTAACTGAAATCATTATCGAGACATGACGTGATATATGTGTTGTTTGGTTCACCATGACTTCAAAATTCACATGTGACTTGTACTTCGATTATATTCCCTAGCTTTTGAAGTTTTATTAATTATAAAAAAAGTCAAAACTAGCCCTCATGGTTTAAGGAATTTCAAATCAATACAGGAGGTTTATGATAGGGATACATTTAGCATGGATGACAAGATGGGGGATGCTGTGTTTGACATCCATCCATTCCTGGAAGCTGTTAGGATGCGTTTAGGGAATCTACCAAACGACACGATTATAACGACTGTGAAACCGACGAGGACCAACTGTTTGGCTGAAGAAAGCCACGTAACATGGGCGGATGGAAAAGTTGTCCAACACATGGTTCTTAGGTTGCAAAATGTCGAGTGTGGGGAGATTGAGATTAAACTATCATGGATCGATATTCCAGGCTCGAGAGGTCTTAGATAATCAATGTATTTTAGTTGTTGCAAACATGTTTATCTTGCAAATTCATCAAACCGAACTAGCTTTTATCATCTTTCTCTCATTTTGTGGAAAGTTTGGTTTTTGATTTTGTTGGCAATGTTTGTTTGTGTAAAAGAAAATGTGGAGTATGTACCTTTTTTAGTATATATCAATAGTGTTAATAGGGAAGCACTAAAAAGGATTAAAAAGAATACCATTTCAAATTTTTTTGACATCATGTCTTCATCATCAACTATTTAAGTAGATTATGTTTTTCTCATTGGTTAAAAACAAACGAAACAAAACTCTTAGGTTTAGTTTGCATATTTCTCTTTTCAACATGGAATACAATTTTTTGGTTTTGTTTGTTCCTGTCCAGCTTCTTGCTGGTTTCTATATATATATATAGAAATTTCGCCGTTCAAAAAAAACATGGAATACAATTTGGAATTGATATATGCCAGAAGAGTTTGGAATATCGATAAATTTGAATCTATCAAACACTTTAATGCATTTAGATGACAAACACAATCATAAATGGAATTGGAATTTATCATTGCGGTTGCAACATGTAGGTTGCCATCACCATCCGTGATGCCACCTAGCTCGCAGTCGTTTTTATCATTGCCTCCACAACTCCATACCGATTGCCACCTCAACCATCCCCAACCCTAACATATTGTGTGGTACCCCTCACTTCACCTGCCGTTTGCGTAGGCAACCATAACTGTTGCCACCACCATCGATAATGTTGAGTGCAACGACCATGGTGGTCTATGAAGGAGTTGAACATTGTGGTAATTGTGATTGGTGACATGACATGAGGTGTCAATGGTGGTAGCACCTAGTGGATTACAAGGATAGTGGTTGTAGATTTTTTTTTTTTTTAACAGCAAGAAACGATGTGTCAGCAGTGGTTGTAGGTTATTATTTACTTTTGTTGAATTCACTCACATATTTTTGAAGGTTGAATTCCTTTCCACGAAAGAATTTAAATAAATTAATTCTTATTTCCCTTCCAATTTATTTCTCAACCTAGTATGCCAAAGATGAAATTTAGATTCAACATCCAACAAATTTTATGAAACAAACATATTGTTGAAATGGTATTTAAATATCAATTTCATTGAATTTCAATCAAAGACACCATTACTAATTGATGATGTCAAAAGTTATACACCTTTAAACACATTTACACATGGTGTCATTTTGGGTATATATTTTTGGCTTGTTAAAATAAATTTTAATATATACGTGCTCTCACGTCATGAAATATATTTATTTTTTATTGCAATAAAAATATGAAAATGTAACACAAATACACAATATATATTACAACAAAATATTAAAACGTGATAGTTAAATTTCTAGAATACTTATAACGTCTATTATTTAGGCTCTGCTTTAAATAAACAAAACAAAACAATTTCAAACTTGCAGATTATAACATGTTACATTATTATTATTTTATTTATATGTTAATGTTTATAAATAATAAATCTGAATACCACAACTGTGAATATTAAGTATGCCTACCTAACTGAAAATGTCTTAAAGGCCCAGGCCGCCACTAGCCGGCTGGATAGACAACGACACCATTGGACTTTTTAATAAACTAGACTGTATTAGTCATGATATTTATTGTTTTTTTGTTTAATACGAAATGTTATTAAAAATAATAATAATTACAAAAGCAAAGGGTTTGGATAAAAGTTGAAAGACCCAGATTTGACTTTTCAACATCTGCATTTATAGAATTATCCAAAAAAAAGTCCACATATTCCCCTTGTGTCACGGAACAAAGTTTCTAGTAGGCCCTAGTAAATGTCTCGTTTGTTGATTTCCAGGAGTGATGTTGCTATAACGATCCAACCAGTCATTTTTGGTTGTCGTGTTAGGCTGGTTAGGCATTTTCAACAGTTAAGACGTCTGCCCTTCTTAGTGGAGACGCTCGTTTGATTCTCACTTAGGGTATGTTTGGCAAAATTAGCTGGAGGCTAGAAGCTGGTAGCAAGCTGATAGTTGGAAGTTGTTAGCTGGAAGCTTTTTAAATATATTTTGGTGTTTGGCAGAGTAGCTGGAGCTTTTAATAAAATGTATAAAATGACCAAAATGGACATAATTAAAAGATTGTAAAGAAGGTTTTTATTTTATTTTAAAATAGAATAGGTATTTGTGTCATTTGTAGAGTTTTTTCTCTAACCTAAAAGCTTCCAGCCCCTTCAACCAAATAAGGCTTTTTATTAAGTAGGAGTTTTTTCTTAAAAGCTTAAAGCTTGAAGCTCCTAAAAGCTCTTAAAAGCTCATTGCCAAACATACCCTTAGGCCATGGTTTGATTTTCACTTAGGCCATTTTCAACGGATATCTGGGTGAAGGGACAAATCGAGGCTTTAATCCGGGGTTCGAACTTGACGGGTGTAAGGGTTTACGGATTCCATCCGGTTCCCGCACATCAGAGGGATACGGTCTCACGACGGTGGAGGAGTCGACATTGGACATAGCCCCAAAAGGGTGGGTTTACATAATGGGAAATTCTTAGCCGTTCGAAAAAACGAAGGTGTTATGAGACCGAAGCTTAAAGAACACCCTCTACCAATCAAATCAATCAAATATATATCATAGTTTCATATGTAAACGTGGAAATGTATTCTTCGATATGTATGAGAGTTAGAGATGGAATTAAAGTGGAGGGGGTGGACTACTCGAAGAGGCGAGGGAAATGAGAGTGTTGTCAATGTTGTCAAACTCATCATAATCTCTCTCTCTCACACATGAGCGTCAAACTAATTTTTTCATATATTTTTCTTTTACTTACCACAATATCCTCCTACTTGTTAAATCACTAGAAATCTTTCAAGCTTTGTACGCTTCTCACGTAACAAACACTTTTTAAATTTAAATTAAAAATAAATATTAATAACTCAAAACAACCAATATATTTAATTTAAAATGGCTTTTTTTTGTTTCTCTCTTTTTCCTTTGGAACCTTGAAACTCTCATATCGACTCAATTAAAACATATTCGTCCGATCCCCACTTTTTCGAGCAAGATCTCACGTATTTTATATCCCACAAAACCTTGTAACGTTTTGGTTCATCGTATTCCATTTTAAGTGGAGTTGATGAACACTATGATCGCTTGTGTAACACTCCAACCGATGACAGAATCATTTGTTGCACAAAGTGAATGATTGTTCAAAAGTTCATGGTGTTAAATGTAAATATTTCATTGAATAATTTAAATTGTCTTACATGGCTGAAATGGGAAAATACACGAGTCTAAATAAACCAAAACATGAAATTGAAATACTTTATTCAAAACAAAACACTAAATTCCAATGTCATGCAACTAGGATCAAACTGTACCTGAAAGATGTACAAAATAAGTTTTACACATGAAAATGTTATACAATTCAAGTGCATAGCTACAGTGCGTTTATATAAACTATGTATCACACAAATGAGCGAAATCAATCATGTGACTATATAAATGTACTAAAATGCAGTGGTGAAGCTTGGTTCTCAAATTGGTGTAACACCCCAACCGATGGCGGAATCATCGAGGTGCCACGTAGTGACGATTGTTCAAAAGCTCATGGTACTAAAATGTAAATATATGATTATTGAATATTGTTTTACAACATGTGAAATTAAATACAAGACAACAAGATAAAGATAGTTGATTGATTTAATCTAAGTCCAAAGTCCTATGTGAAGCGTCAAGCAGCTTATCCTGAAACATGCACGAAAATAATTTTGTCAACATATGATGTTGGTGAGTACTACTTAGCTTTGTACATAAATATAAGTTTGAAAAGGTAGTACAATTCATGTGTCTAACATCACTAAGGCATTATGTAAACACGCAAGTAACCAAACAAGACAAAGATCATATGTAAAGTTGTACAATGAAATTGATAATGAGCACCTCAACACGTGTGAGTCTAAAAGAGCACCATAACATAAGTTATGTCTAAATGAGCACCGTAACATAAGTTACGTCTAAATGAGCACCGTAACATAAGTTACGTCTAAATGAGCACCGTAACATAAGTTACGTCTGAGTGTAAAGAGCACCATAACATAAGTTATGTCTAAATGTATGATTTTGTATGTAAGCTACGTTCATGTTCAAGCATAAGCACAAAGATAAACAAGACACGTATATGAATTGTAAATGAATAAAATGTATGTGTAAATGAATATGAAAGTTTTGTATACTTGTGCATGAATCACCCCAAAAGTTGTAAAAGCGGAAAAAGGGGATAAGTAATACTCACCTTTAGCAAGGTGGTAAGTCTTGTGTAATTGATTAAGTGTAATCCAACGTTTGTCGAGTATCACCCTATGTATAAGGTAACAAATAAGTCTAAGTCTATCTAGTCTATAAGTATTTTCTAGGGCTTCGAATTGGGGATAAGTATTTATTTGATTAATAGTCAAATTGTTTATTAAATATAAGAAATTTAATAAATAAATGAATAAAAGTCTTTTTGTAAATTTTAAGTTAAAGATGGTAACAAAATAAAGTTTTTAGTATGAAAATAATTTTCATAAAATTATTTTATTGAAAATAGAATATTTAATCTATTTATTTCAAATTGTCAAAATATGACTTTAATATCTAAAAATATTAAAATTAAAGAATTATTGAATTAAAAATTGTATTTCTGTTCCAAATGAAAAGAAATAATTTATGTAAAATTTTGGTACAAAAATATTGAAAAATGAATTTATTATGAATTATTTATGATTAAAAATAACAAAAATTAATTAAAAATATGAAATGCACGGTTTTTCTGAATTAAAAATAAATTCTGAAATGTATATTGTTATACAAGTTTAGTATAATTTTTGTGGAATTTTATAAAATCGTTTAGATATTTTTATTGAATTTTATAATTTTAAAAGAATAAATTTGTAATATTTATAATATATATTAAATAAATTATTTTTGAAAAACTAAAAATTGGACAGCAAATTTTATCATTGAAATAACAAAAAATAAATTTTGTAGAATTTATAAAATAGTTTTAGTATTTTAAAATGATTTTCAAAAGAATAAAGGTAATATAAGTGTAAAGGATAACACAAAAAAATAAAAATAAAAAAAAAGGTTGTTTATGGTGGGGGTCGAACCTGGGTCAGACCCGGTTCAATGTCTTTAGCCAAACACCCCAACCAACTGGTTTGTACCTCAGATTTGTAAATGTTCCAGTTTTGAAAATATTTATCACATGCGTGAATTGGTCATCTTCCCCAATTTGAATGATAATTAAGAACCCTAGTTTCTTGAATCGAATCAATTAACGGTCAATAGCCTCAGTAATGTTAGGGCTATTGATCGATTGATCATGAATAATAAAACCCATAAAAAAATAAACAACTTACAAACACTAATTCGTGTATGATGCTCGGTCAAACAAAAAGTCAACGGGTCTTGAAATCGTGAATTAAAGCTTGGACAGAAAGATTTGAGAGAAGGGAAATGATTTTTTTTGGCACATTTAGTTGGTTGTGGATACCTCAATTTATACTATGTGGCTCGGGTTGGTGAAATGGAAGGTTTTGAAGTCTTGACCAAAGTCGGTCAAAACCGAGTCAAGGATGATTAATTCAAGCTGAAATCATGGATTATATTTATGAGGGTAGGTTAGTCGGTCAAAGGGAGTTAAAATTCTACCAAAAACAAGGCTCGTAATTGTGGAAAGTGACTGGGTGTTGACCACAGTCTTCGGGTCGGGTCTGGGTTCCGAAAAAAAAAAACAAGGTTTTTGGGTTATGGTTAGGCTTTAGTGTTTTGGGTATAAGTTTGGTTATGGTTTAGAGGTGGTAAAATATAATGACTAACTTTATTATTATTATTATGAGGATAAAATGTGGCGTACAAGATAGGAGGTGCGAAATAAAAAAAATGTATATATATATATATATATAATAATAATAATAATAATAATAGTGATAAAAGTGACGGATGTCACAGCATCCCCTACTTTTAGAAACTTCGTCCCGAAGTTATTAGAAACATAGGGTTATGGATTTTCTGGGAAAAATGATTTGGATAAGAGGTTTGATAGGTGTGAGTTAAGGATTGGATTAGGTTTGTCTCGAATAATAAGGAGAATAAGAATCTAGTAACACTAAACTTCAAGTTTTAGGAATCCTAAAATAATTGCATGAGTTGATTGACTACAGAAAGACTAAATGAACTACCAAGTAACTAGAGTTTGTTCCTGGTCCGACTTCCAGTCTCACTTTCAATGCATCATTAGTGTTTGTATACAGGGTGTACCGCAGCTAACCCACCACACCTTTGATACCTTGAAAACGTACTGGACGCCTACCAAAAACTCTAATAGAATTTCACACTACCCTAACGCACCTGTAAATTCATGATTACGTTCCGGACCGGAATCATCAATTTACCTTACATTAGGGTTTTATGTCCTTCTATGATCCTAATCTAACACACAATACAGCAAATAAGTTTCACAAGAAGGTGACACAACAAACACGTTGAGTTACAATGAGATGTTATCAATGAAATGAGGCCATGTAATAATGAGGTCAATTGCATTGGTTTGCAATGACTTGTAAGCATAACTGTATTTAAGTATGGGCTACCACTCGTCCAAGGAGCCCTTTAAATGAAATGTTTATCAGAGTTGCGTGGATAATACACACGTGCAAGCAAGTTTGTAAGTACTGCAACCATTAAGTGTAAGTGTTATCTTAGTGGCCTATAGAAATAGATTACGAGTATCATGAATAATTAAATGTCCAGTGAATAGTCAAATTAAGAGGAAATCAAGTTTCACAAACAATGATGTTTTGGAAAAATCCTGTAGAATCAAGTATCAGGTTTTTAGTAGTTTGATTATCATGGGTAACTAGTTCATGTGTGAGAAGGTGAAGGATATGAATTTAGTTCTTGAGAGGATGATGAAAAATCTTGAAGCAGAATCAAGGTTGTGAGCGATAGTGAATGTGAAGATAGTTGATAAAGAGTTTATTTTATAGTAAGGAGATTATGTAGCAGTGTAAATTTTGGGGTTTGGATCAAAGGTTATAATCAAGTGTATAGGAAAACATGATTGTGGTATATGCCAAATATTGTAAAAATTTGAACAAGTTGAAAATGAGTGAGTGTCGATGGAGAATCTAGAGGTTAGATATTATTCCTATGAAAAATAAAATTATTTTCAAAATTGGTATTGTACATAAGGAAAAAGTTGTTAAATAGTACAAGCTAAGTAGGCTTTGAAAAATATTCCTGTTAGTTGGAGATTTCAAACATGACATTAGGTTTTGAAGATCAAGGTTTTATTAGTGATTTTTTTTAATAGTTTAAAGCATTATATAGAAAATCGTTTGTTACGTCAATAAATAAACAATTGAATTTAAGTTCGAGGAAAATATGTACTTTGTAAAGTTACTAGGTAATACAACAAGTTTTAGAAATCTTTAGTTTGTGCTAAAGTATGAGGTTATAGTTTTTAAAATAAATAACATGTGGAGAAATGAAATAATATGATTTGGGTAGGGTGTTGAATATTTAAAAAAAATGGCTAAGATGGTAAGGTGAAGTGCGATTGTGAAATCTATAGATGGTTATGAAAGTATGAACTTGTAAGCAATATATGAAAATTGTGAAATACAAAATATTGTATATGAATCGAGAGAGTATTTTTGAAAAAAAAAAAAAAAGCTTGCATAAAATGCTTGGAGTGCCCTTGTCTAGCTGTAAAGCCCAACAAGAACGTTGACTTTTCAAAGAAATTGAACCCAACGGTGATCAAAGAAGACATGCTTTAGCCTATAAGTGGACACTCACTCCAGGAATCCCCAGGTAAGCATAACAGGTCCGTAAATGGATTTATGCGCTATGCTTGCCTATGCCAGAAAACCCAGTGTACAGGCATCCACCATTCCAGTTTGCACGTGTCCTCATCACACTCATTAAAGTTCAACAACTTTGAAGGAGCAAAAATAAGAATAGGCATTATGCCTAAGAGTGTCATCATGAAAGGTACTGCTCCCGCTCCATGATGATGTAGACTTTCCACTCCTTGTAGGACACCATCCCTATGCACCATGATGAAAGATGAGGAGAAATGGAGAAGAAGAGAAGATAGAGGAAGGAAAGTAGAGGGAAATGAGGGGAATGATAAATTAGGAAATGTTGTACCTGAAAGTTGAAATTCGGTTATAGTGTAGGCTAAAAGGCATTCTAATAACCTAGTTCCCTATAACCATGGCTCTGATACCAATCTGTAACACCCCAACCGATGGCGGAATCATCGAGGTGCCACGTAGTGACGATTGTTCAAAAGCTCATGGTACTAAAATGTAAATATATGATTATTGAATATTGTTTTACAACATGTGAAATTAAATACAAGACAACAAGATAAAGATAGTTGATTGATTTAATCTAAGTCCAAAGTCCTATGTGAAGCGTCAAGCAGCTTATCCTGAAACATGCACGAAAATAATTTTGTCAACATATGATGTTGGTGAGTACTACTTAGCTTTGTACATAAATATAAGTTTGAAAAGGTAGTACAATTCATGTGTCTAACATCACTAAGGCATTATGTAAACACGCAAGTAACCAAACAAGACAAAGATCATATGTAAAGTTGTACAATGAAATTGATAATGAGCACCTCAACACGTGTGAGTCTAAAAGAGCACCATAACATAAGTTATGTCTAAATGAGCACCGTAACATAAGTTACGTCTAAATGAGCACCGTAACATAAGTTACGTCTGAGTGTAAAGAGCACCATAACATAAGTTATGTCTAAATGTATGATTTTGTATGTAAGCTACGTTCATGTTCAAGCATAAGCACAAAGATAAACAAGACACGTATATGAATTGTAAATGAATAAAATGTATGTGTAAATGAATATGAAAGTTTTGTATACTTGTGCATGAATCACCCCAAAAGTTGTAAAAGCGGAAAAAGGGGATAAGTAATTCTCACCTTTAGCAAGGTGGTAAGTCTTGTGTAATTGATTAAGTGTAATCCAACGTTTGTCGAGTATCACCCTATGTATAAGGTAACAAATAAGTCTAAGTCTATCGAGTCTATAAGTATTTTCTAGGGCTTCGAATTGGGGATAAGTATTTATTTGATTAATAGTCAAATTGTTTATTAAATATAAGAAATTTAATAAATAAATGAATAAAAGTCTTTTTGTAAATTTTAAGTTAAAGATGGTCACAAAATAAAGTTTTTAGTATGAAAATAATTTTCATAAAATTATTTTATTGAAAATAGAATATTTAATCTATTTATTTCAAATTGTCAAAATATGACTTTAATATCTAAAAATATTAAAATTAAAGAATTATTGAATTAAAAATTGTATTTCTGTTCCAAATGAAAAGAAATAATTTATGTAAAATTTTGGTACAAAAATATTGAAAAATGAATTTATTATGAATTATTTATGATTAAAAATAACAAAAATTAATTAAAAATATGAAATGCACGGTTTTTCTGAATTAAAAATAAATTCTGAAATGTATATTGTTATACAAGTTTAGTATAATTTTTGTGGAATTTTATAAAATCGTTTAGATATTTTTATTGAATTTTATAATTTTAAAAGAATAAATTTGTAATATTTATAATATATATTAAATAAATTATTTTTGAAAAACTAAAAATTGGACAGCAAAGTTTATCATTGAAATAACATAAAATAAATTTTGTAGAATTTATAAAATAGTTTTAGTATTTTAAAACGATTTTCAAAAGAATAAAGGTAATATAAGTGTAAAGGATAACACAAAAAAATAAAAATAAAATAAAAGGTTGTTTATGGTGGGGGTCGAACCTGGGTCAGACCCGGTTCAATGTCTTTAGCCAAACACCCCAACCAACTGGTCTGTACCTTAGATTTGTAAATGTTCCAGTTTTGAAACTATTTATCACATGCGTGAATTGGTCATCTTCCCCAATTTGAATGATAATTAAGAACCCTAGTTTCTTGAATCGAATCAATTAACGGTCAATAGCCTCAGTAATGTTAGGGCTATTGATCGATTGATCATGAATAATAAAACCCATAAAAAAATAAACAACTTACAAACACTAATTCGTGTATGATGCTCGGTCAAACAAAAAGTCAACGGGTCTTGAAATCGTGAATTAAAGCTTGGACAGAAAGATTTGAGAGAAGGGAAATGATTTTTTTTTGGCACATTTAGTTGGTTGTGGATACCTCAATTTATACTATGTGGCTCGGGTTGGTGAAATGGAAGGTTTTGAAGTCTTGACCAAAGTCGGTCAAAACCGAGTCAAGGATGATTAATTCAAGCTGAAATCATGGATTATATTTATGAGGGTAGGTTAGTCGGTCAAAGGGAGTTAAAATTCTACCAAAAACAAGGCTCGTAATTGTGGAAAGTGACTGGGTGTTGACCACAGTCTTCGGGTCGGGTCTAGGTTCCGAAAAAAAAAACAAGGTTTTTGGGTTATGGTTAGGCTTTAGTGTTTTGGGTATAAGTTTGGTTATGGTTTAGAGGTGGTAAAATATAATGACTAACTTTATTATTATTATTATTATTATTATTATTATTATTATTATTATGAGGATAAAATGTGGCGTACAAGATAGGAGGTGCGAAATAAAAAAATGTATATATATATATATATATAATAATAATAATAGTGATAAAAGTGACGGATGTCACAATTGGTGAGGGCCAAACTCAATTTTTTTCGATCAGTAGTGGCTGGAAGATCAAATTGGTGAGGTCGGACTCAACCCGGGCTCAATTTACCTACGAAAATCACAAAATTTCACCACTACACAAAAAATCAGTAGGGGCCGGGGCCCTCTCAGGCCCTAAAAAAGTTGTGCCCCTGCTAAAATTAATGGTGGTGTACTTATCCAAAATAAAAGAAGAATAACTTAACAATGACCATGGATTCTTCGATGAAAAAGGGGTAGAATCAACCTAGATGAGTTGTCAATCCAATAACGATATCCAATGTTAAGGTCGGCTTGACAGTTGACTAGGCAGCTAAGGGCCTAAAGACGCGCTTAGCATTGGAGATAGTCTTAGATAAGCGTACATTCTAAACACTGGCGCAGCTTCTTAAGGGCCCAAGGGGGCCCCGGACCCCACTATTTTTTGGCGCAGTGGTGGAATTTTCCGATTTTCATAGGTAAATTGAGTCCGGGTTATGTCTAGCCCCCACCGAATTGATCTTCTGACCACTACCGATCGAAAAAAATTGAGTCTGGCCCCACCGATTCAAGAACCAAGTTTCGCCACTGATTCTAAAACAGAACGAAAGCTTTATTTAAATCCAGTCTTTCGCAAAATATATACAATTCATGATGCTTACAAAAATTAATAAGTTATTACATCATTTTGTACATGTAGGGCATTAGTTGATTTCCATATGGTAACAACTTTGATGATAACTACATATGTTGTCCATTGTATAAGAATCCAAACACGAAATCATAATGGTGGGTTAACAGTAAGACAAAATTACAATGATCATTTTCGTATGTATGCTAAAGGTTTATAGCTACAGTCCTAATAATTTAAGACTTTGTCATCGTTTTGGTTGTTAGTATAAGCAAATGCTTGTTCTTGGCTACATATTTTAGAAAGGGGTGACGGCGCAGCTTGTTGCCCGTCTATCTTCTATTTTAATGTAACTTGACAGATTTTAGAAATGAAAAAAATTATTACCTTAAAAAAAAAGTTATATTTATCATCAAAAAGCAACCACAAAATTTTTATTCTCAACCTCTTTTACCACCCAACTCTTCCCCTCATCCATAAACGTTGTCAAATTCATCATGGTGCCCATACCGTCCGTCGGCACTACAACTACTTTCTAAACCTACTTTTTTTTAAGGCAAACATTTTTTTTGGCACCCTTAATTACACTTTTACCTTGCATTTGTAAGAATGTGAACTCACAACCTTACATTTGTAAAGGGAGACAGTATACCACTAGACCGATATGTCATGGGTGCAAATGAACAAAGGAAACAAGAAATTGAATTTTTTTCGATGTATAGCTTTTTTTCATTAAGAAACTGTTTTTAGGAGTTTTGGTTGGTATTACACTGTCACCTCTCAAAGTAGAATGGCATGAGTGTATTTAACAAGAACATCTGCTATAAGATATTTCACCTTCAAGAATGCTCAAGTTAACGAAAGATAATGATTTTGATTAAGAATTATCATATTAACACGACATTGACGGATCTAGAAGAAAAGTTGAGGGTAGCACGTTCTAAAAAAAAAATTGCACTAGAATGTATTTCACCAAGAAACATGCTACCCCCAACCCCTTTCAGGTCCGCCCCTTTAACACGGTATAAACTTTTAAAAGGAACTTTGTGAATTAGTTTACACTGACACAATGAAGATGGATTAAATTAATGCGACATCTAAAAATGATTGAACAGACCACATACATCTTATAACTTAATTTGTTACAATAGGACGGGATGACACTTTATAAAAATAAAAAACTCTAATAACATAGTTAAAATGGGTAGTGACAAATGAAGCTAAATTATTACAAAATATTTTGCTTCAGATTGATTTTTTTAATCTTTGTCTAGTTTCTAAGATAACCCTGAATACTTGTTGAAAAAGAAATGCGAGTGAGCTAGACGCTTAAAAGGGTTAATGACAAATGAAGCTAAAAGAACTACGAGTGAGCTTGACGCTTAATAAATGTACATCAACGAAAATGGTAGTAACAAGCTAAATGAGTAAATATAATTAAAAAGAAATATATGATTGTTACAAACAAAATATTTATGAAAATATTTTTTTACTAATTTTGAACAATATAGAACTATATTTATATATGAGTTATCTTATGCAAGGGCGGATCCACGTGTTTACAGGATCGATGAATTAACACCAATCAATAGTTAATAGTCATAGTCATAGTTTATAATCAATAGTCAATAGTCAACAATCAAAGAGTTATCTTTATGCCTTTGTAATTATTTAGTCTTAGTCAATAGTCCTCCTAGAATCAAGCCATTGTATTAATGTTGTAACCATTATATAATCTTCTCGAATATATGTTGGGAACACAACTGTAACAAAACCCTAAAAGCTCCGAGAATGTCGGAAGACCGGCGGCGCGATGAAGAATGGCAGGAAGCAAATACACGGAAAGGGAGAAAAGGATCGATGGAACAGGGTAACAGCTCTAAGGTAATCACGAAGTTTTTTGTCTCTAATATTCCTCCTAAATGTTCTTCAGAGGATCTTAAAGCGAAGTTTTCTGGGTTTGGGTTATTTGAGGGTTCTTATATTGCAAGGAAACTAGATAAATGGGGGAAAAGGTTTGCTTTTGTTTCGTTTCGGGATGTGTCCGACGTAAAAAGATTAGAAGCAGAGATGGCAGATGTGTGGATTGGGTCGTATAAGCTTTTTGTAGCAATGGCAAGGTTTGTCGACGGGAGTGTTATTGATAAATCGGAAGACGATCGGAAAGGAAAGGCAAAAACTTATTCTTACCATGCACATGCAAACCCTAATTCAGGGGGAGCGGCAGCAGATGTAGGTGGAAACGGTGGTGTGACAGGGACGCAAGAGGTGGCAGGAGGTCGTTCGTTTCTGGACTTGGTGCTTAATAGGAATAAGGTAGATGTGATTCATGTGGATGATGTAGTCGAGGCTTTTGATTTCGATCAGTGGCATGGTGTGGCGTTGAGAGGCAAAGTGGTTGATTTTTCTACGTTGATCTCCTTGCATAAAATCGTTGTGAGACAACAGTGGGCTGTGGAGAGTATCAAATACTTGGGCGGTTTTTATGTGCTCATGGTGTTTCATTCTAAGGGGGAGGCGACTAGTTTCTTGGAGGATAAGGAGGTGTGGTCTCACTGGTTTGTTGATCTTAAAGGTTGGCATGGGACTTTGATAGATGGTGAGGAACGTTTGGCTTGGATACAGATTCATGGGATCCCGGTGAAATTGGCACTCGAACAAGTATTTTCTCTGGTGGGCGGCAGGTATGGTAAAGTGGTAAGATCGGAGAGTTTGGCGGTTGATGATAATGATTTTTCGTATGCTTACATTGGCGTACTGTGTAAGAACCGTGGCAGAATTGTAGATCGGGTGGACATATCTTGGCGAGGTGATACGTTTAAGATATGGGTAGATGAGGATGTGCGTGAATGGGTTCCGGATTGTGTTGGAGAGGTGAAGGTTGTTCGAGATTTTACGGAACATAAGGAAGACAGTGTTGGAGAAGGGAATCAACAAAACGATGGCGCTGTAGCGGATGATCTTGAGGAGGGGGAGGTTGGAAGGGAGGAGGTAGTTAGTAGGGAGATGGAAGGGCAGGGGGTTGAAGCTGATAAGGCGGTTGATATGACTTCAGTTCATGACACGGTGCAAACAATAAAGCGTAAAAAGTTTCGACGGAAGACTTTATTTCAGAATAGGAGTGGGTCTTCGGGTTCGGAAGGTCGACCAAAGAAAAGGTGTAGGGAGGAGAATGACGTTTTCGGGTTGGACAAGTTGATCGGTATCTTGTCTCAAAGTGACGACTCGTCGCAGAAGGTGCAAGAGGTAGAGGAAGAGGTTTTCGTAACACCGGTCCATAACATTTGTAAGGTGAATTTGGGGGATGACGGCTTCACTAATACAAGTGCTCAAATGGGGTTGGATGAGGAGCTACAGGTCACGCAAGAGAGTAGGATTCAGGAGGTTGGTCTTCATGATAAGGTTGAGGTGGTAGCAAATGAGACCACCGCTACAATATCGTTGGGGCTAGCCTTGGGTGCAACAGATTTGGATAGATTTATGCCGAATGTTAAACAGGTTTTGCGAACCGAAGGTTATCAAGAGGGTGATTTATGAATATTCTTTCTTGGAATATTCGTGGGTTGGGGATTGGAAGTAAAGCGGACTGGATTCGTGGTTTTCGGGTAAATAATGAGGTGAGTTTTTTGATGTTTCAGGAAACGCAATTCGTATCTTTGGACTCGGTGGTCTTGAGCAGGTTTTGGGGTAACGATGATTTTCAGTTTGACTGGGTTCCTTCGGATGGTAGATCGGGTGGTTTACTTTCAATGTGGGATCCTAGAATTTTTGGTATGGAGGCCGTGTCTAAATCGGCGAATTGGATGCTTGTGTCGGGTAAGTTTAAAGGGTGTGGGGATGTGGCTCATGTCTTAAACGTGTATTCTCCTCAAGCGTTGGTGAATAAGAGGGAGTTGTGGGCGGAGATTGGGGGTTTAGTGGGTATTGGGGACGGGTTGTGGGTGGTGGCAGGAGATTTTAATTCGGTGAGGAGTGATACGGATAGACGGAATTCAGTGTTCTCTCCGGCGGAAGCTAATGAATTTAATGGTTTTATTGACGACAATAATCTTCATGAGTTCTCTTTGAAAGTGAGACGTTTTACTTATGTTGCAGGTACAAAAATGAGCCGGATCGATAGGATTTTTGTCAGTTGGGATGTTCTTATGGCTTGGCTGAGTGCGGAATATGTTGCGTTAGAAAGACACATTTCCGATCATAGTCCCTTAATGTTGAAGACGGTGTCGAGAAACTTTGGCCCCAAACCTTTTAGGTTCTTTAACTCGTGGCTGGGTCGTGATGGTTTTATTGATATGGTTAAGATGACTTTGGCTTCCGCCTCTTTTGAAGGGGCCCCGGACGCTATCTTGGCTCAAAAATTCAAGTTGCTTAGAGATAGAATAAAGGCATGGGTGGTCGAGTGCAAAGAAAAAGAGATGGACGAGCAGCGGCTTTTAGCGATTGAGTGTAAGGAGTTAGAAGATTTTTTGGAGGTTCGGGATCTTTCGGAAGACGAGGTGTGGTCGCTTACAGAAATTAGAAGGCGCATTAAGGAACTTGATTCTTTCCGTCAAAGGGATTTGAAGCAAAACGCTAGAAGTAATTGGGCGTCATACGGGGATGATAATACGAAGTTCGTTCATGGTTGCATTAATAAAAGAAAGGCGGCTAACAATTTGCCGGGGCTTTTGGTTAACGGGGTGTGGGAAGTTAATTCTCACGTGATTAAAAGAGAGGTCCTCGGTTTTTTCATGAACAAGTTTAAAGAAGATGTCAGTTTAAGGCCAAAGTTGATTTGTTATGGTTTGAAGAAGGTGACCGATGAAGAAGCTTCCAGCCTCCTTGATTCTTTCTCAGTTCAAGAAATTAAAAGAGCGGTTTTTGATTGTGGCGCGGATAAAGCGCCAGGACCTGACGGGTTTAATTTTGGTTTTCTTCGTGCTTTTTGGGACGTTCTTGAAGCGGATATCGTGGAGATTATGAATAGCTTTCACAATACGGGCCGGTTTAGTTCGGGGGTGGCGTCGTCTTTTATTACGTTAATTCCTAAGGTGGGGGATCCGACCATGCTTAGTGATTTTCGCCCGATTAATCTTATTGGTTACATTAGTAAGGTTGTCTCGAAAACCTTAGCTAATCGCATGAGGTTGGTTATGGGAAATGTTGTGTCCGAACACCAATCCGCTTTTTTGTCAGGAAGATATATTTTGGATGGTCCTTTAATGACGAACGAGATTATCACATGGGCTAAAACGAGAGGTAAATTTTTTTTTTCTGTTTAAGATTGACTTCGATAAAGCGTGTGACAATGTGAACTGGGAATTTTTGTTATCGGTTATGTCTCAAATGGATTTTCCGCCATTGTGGTGCGAGTGGATTCGTGGTATATTGGAGTCTAACAGGTCTTCTATTCTGGTGAATGGCTCACCTACATTTGAGTTTGGGTGTCAAAAAGGAGTTAGACAAGGGGACCCAATTTCGCCTTTTCTTTTTATTATTGTCATGGAGGCGTTTTCTGGGCTAATGAAAAAGGCTTGTGATATTGATGCTTTTGACGGTTTAAGGCTCCCCAATGGTGGTCCTATTTTATCCCATTTGTTGTATGCGGATGATGCTATGTTGATGGGGGAATGGTCTTCTTTTAATTTCAAGAATATGAAGAGGATTCTAAGGATTTTCTATTTGTGTTCCGGGTTGAAAATTAATTTACACAAGTCGACTCTATTTGGTATAGGTGTGAATAGTGATGAGATAGTGAGTGAGGCGGAGGTGTTGGGTTGTAAACCCGGTATTATTCCGTTTATTTACTTGGGTATTAAGGTGGGTAGCAATATGAATAGAGTTGCAAATTGGGAGCCGGTGGTGATGACTTTCAAGAAGAGATTATCGAAGTGGAAAGCAAATACGTTATCGATAGCTGGTCGTCTTACGTTGATTAAATCTGTGCTTCACAGTTTACCAACATATTATTTTTCTCTTTTCAAGGCGCCTAAAGTGGTCCTACAAGTTTTAGAGGGGTTAATGCGGCGGTTTTTTTGGGGTGGTTCTGAGGATGTTCGAAAACTGAATTGGGTGTCTTGGGATAATGTGACAAAAGGTATCACAAATGGTGGTTTGGGCATTGTAAAATTGGAGGTGTCTAATGATGTGTTGTTAGATAAATGGATATGGAGATACTTAAATGAGAGATTTGCGATGTGGCGCAAGGTGATAGTTTCCTTGCATGGGTCTAGTCGTGGTTGGGGCTTGGTTCCGGCCAATTCAGCATTTACGGGAACTTGGAAGAATATGGCTAAGTTTTGGAATATGCACAAGATTGAGGGGATGGGTCTTCATAGCTTGATAAAGGCCAAGGTGGGTGACGGGAAGATTGTGAGATTTTGGCTAGACTCTTGGTTGGGTTCACAACCGCTTAAGGAAGTGTATCCGATGCTATTCGTTCTCGATCGGCACAAGCGTGCTTTTGTTAAGGATCGGATTATTGGGACAGGAAGAAATAAGAGCATTAGATGGGAGTGGTCTCGTGCGCCGGCTTCGACGGAAGAGATTCAAGGCAGGCAACAACTTGAAGATCTTTTAGAGTTGGTTTGTTTGAATGATTCTAATGATGAATGGAGATGGGAAGATGGGAAGGGGGACGAGTTTTCGGTGGCAGCGGTGAAACGATGGATGCTTGGTCCGGGTAATTCGGGAGAGCGTTTTGGATTTTCTTGGAGTAAGTGGGTTCCAAACAAATGTAATATCTTTATGTGGCGGGCTTTCTTGGATCGTCTTCCTACCAAGGTGGCTCTCATTCGTAGAGGTATCATGGTTGACAACACGTCGTGTGGTTGGTGTGATGGGGTGCAAGAGTCGACGGAGCACATTCTTACGGGTTGTTGGTTCGCTTCCGGAGTTTGGAGTGGGGTAGCGAGTTGGTGTGGGATTCCGGCCTTATACGTTTTTCATGTTAAGGACATTGTGGCTTTGCATGATTATTATGGTATGGTCGGGAATAAAAAGTTGGTGTTTCATGGTATTTTGATCATTGCTTGCTGGAGGTTGTGGAAAGCTAGGAACGAGAAGATATTCGAGAACAAAGAGGTGAAGATTATTGAAGTCATCGCGGATATTAAGATTTTCGGGTTTCTTTGGTACAAGCACAGATTCAAAAATGGGGTAGTGGATTGGGATAGATGGAATAGATTTGATATCATGTAGTTCGTTTTCTTGTATTGTGGTTTTCGGCTGCTTGCTCCGCCTTGGAGATAGTAGTCATTTGGTGGTTTAATAAAAGTTAATTTTCAAAAAAAAAGCTATTACTCTATATGGTATCAAGAGCCTAAAGCTCCCTTGAGCCAACCGATCCATCACAGCTTTCGACAGTCTTCTGTCCGCAGCCCACACAAACCCTTTCATTTTTATTTTATTTTTCTGATTTGCAGCCTCAATGGCTCCCTTTTTTGTTCATCAATCAAACCAAACTACAATCGAAACCCTTGTTCCTCAGCCTCAAACCACTCATTAAAAACCGACCCTCCTCGTGGTCAAACAAATTCGCAACCCAAACTCAAAACAACCCGACCCACAACAGCCAAACTAACGTTTTTTGTTATTTTTGCCGCATACCCGGTCATGTAACGAAAGATTGTCGCAAACTTCGTCGCTTCCTACGCGACCATCAAGTCTCTACTCATGATTCCTACTCATTCCCGGTTGTGAACAATACATCTTCTCACACTACGGTTCCAAACACTCCATGGATGTGGGATACAGGCGCTTCCAATCACACTAACAACAACAACAACAACAACCAAATGCATGTTCTTTCCGAATATGGTGGCCCGGATGAGATTGTTTTAGGTGACGGTAAAACCCTTCCTATCACACACATTGGTCAAACAACCCTTCACACCAACTCCCGACCGCTTTTCTTAAACGATGTCTTAATCGTTCCATCTCTTCGTAATAAATCTTATTTCTGTTGCAAAACTTAGTCGTACTAATCAAGTTTCTGTTGATTTTTTTTCCATATCATTTCGTGGTTAAGGATCTACGCACGGGGGCGCATCTCATGCGGGGCGTGAACGTCAATGACGTTTACTACGGACCAACCACACTCTCTCCTTAAATCAATGCAATAACAACAAGATCTCTATTTGCGTGGCACCATATCCTTGGACATCCTTCGTTTCAAGTCTTCAAGTCCTTAATTTCTAAATTAGGACTTAATGGTAATAAAGTGTCACCCAAGTCTTTTCATTGCAGATCTTGTTCGTTAAATAAAAGCCATAAAATTTCTTTTGGTAAAAACTCATTTGTTGCAAATAAACCGTTGCAACTCGTTTACTCACATGTATGGGGTCCAGTCCAAACATCCATTGACGGCTTCAAGTACTATGTCATATTTGTCGATTATTTTTCTAAATACATTTGGTTATATCCGATAAAAAGAAAATCCGACGTCTCTATCCTTTTTCTAAATTCAAATCACTAGTGGAAATTTTTTTTCAAACACCTCTTATCTCTCTATTTACCGACAATGGTGGTGTGGTCTTAAACCATTTCTCACAACTCATGGAATTTCTCACTACACCACACCCCTTCATACACCCGAACAAAACGCGGTGGCCGAACGTCGTCATCGACACGTTGTTGAAACGGGCCTTGCCCTCCTCCACTATGCTCAACTCCCATCACAATTTTGGTCACATGCCTTTCAAGTCGCTACTTATCTCATCATCCGTCTACCCACCACCATCTTGAACAACAAATCACCTTATGACATGTTATTCAATGTTGCTCCCACCTACTCCAAACTAAAACCGTTTGGATGTCTTTGCTATCCCTGGCTCCGCCCATACAACACTTCCAAGTTACAATCTCGCTCCGCATCATGTATCTTTCTTGGATACTCCTCTTCCATATCAGTATACAAATGCTTTGATCCAGCCACCAACAAGCTATATCACTCTCGCCATGTTGAATTCATACCACACATCTTCCCATCCCACACCAATAACTCCGCCTCTCCCACTGTCACCTATGATCCATTTCTTCACAACATACCAAATCCTCCAAAGCCTTCACACCCTACACAACCTCCCATCGATCCCACACCCCAACCCATACCTCCTACACACTCCTCTCCTGACCCTACACAACCTGCTGCTGCACCTACACAGCAGTTGCCTGATACTACACAACATTCATCTGACCCTACACAACCTTCTACTACACCTACACAACATTCCCCTAACCCTACACAACTCTTGTCCTCTACACAGTCCTCCGTTATCCCCATACAGTCCTCCACTGTCCATACACGGTCCTCATATCCTACACAATCCTCCATTCCTACACAGCCTAATTCACGTTCACCTACACAGCCTTCCAATGACTCTACCACCTCCTCATCTCAACCTCCTTCAACTAACCCCTCTCCTACCACCTCTACTCGCCCACAACGGTCTCGCAATTCTAACCCAAAATATTACAATTCCAACTTCATCAACTCCGCCACACTTCACCCACTTCCTACATCCATTGAGCCCTCTACTCACATCCAAGCGATGAAAGATCCACAATGGCGACAAGCAATGGATCTTGAATACAACGCTCTTCTTCAAAACCATACGTGGGAGCTTGTCCCTCATACTACCCAAAATCCAATCGGATGCAAATGGGTATTCCGAACCAAACGAAAACCCGATGGAACTATTGATAAATTTAAAGCGCGCCTAGTCGCAAAAGGGTTTCATCAACAGTACGGTAAGGACTATTTTGATACCTTTAGTCCGGTAACGAAACCTATCACCATTCGTACTGTTCTTTCCATCGCATTCTCTCGAGGGTGGTCGTTACGCCAACTAGACGTCAATAATGCATTTCTTCGTGGCACCTTACATGAGGATGTGTATGTCACACCCTCAAATTTCCACTGCGGGGTTTATACCGCGAGGCGCATGACATACCAGGATCCCATAGCCATAAGTCATATGAACGAACTCTAAATGCCCAAACCATTTAGTTCGTTTTAAAAAAAAAAAACATGTTTAGTTAAGCTGCGGAAGCGTAAACCAAATATAAACCCTTTAAAACCATGCGCAAAACAACGCGCCCAAATTAAAACCATATGAAAAAAAATGTAAAAGCATAATATGTAATTTAGGTGTATGCCCAAGACCCCAAATGCAGTGAAGTGTGCAGTGCTTTCTAATCCTGGCACCGGAAGCTAACTACCTGCAAAAGCATGTATATCGTGGGTCAACAAACAATGTTGGTGAGTTCACTAAGTAAAGAAAATGAGTAAGTAAATGCGCTGGTTTCCAAAACCACGTAACCAAGTAAAAGCGTAGGTCTCCCAGACCACGTAACAACAAGTATTAAGTAATCGAAAGCGTAGGTCTCCCAGACCCAAATGTTCAAGTGTTATCAGTTTAAGTGTGTCAGGGGTAGCTAACCCACTCATTGCAACTAAACAGCATTATTGGGACACCTTCAGTAACATAAGAATTTGCCTCAATAACTAGTGTCTATCAACACTAGTTCTCAAATGTGGTCAGAAGTTCATGCCCATGCTCCCAGCATCGCAAACATGAGGTTGTTGCACAACCTAATAGCGCTATCAACTAATACCCCGCTCGCTCCCAGCGATTAACCCAATAATATGCAAGGACTTTTCAAGTGATAGAGTGTTTAGTTCACAAAGGACCAATAAGTTTTAAACTGATCAAAGCGCAATCCTCCCCGAGGATCCGTAATCGAAAACCCGACCCACCATAGGAGTCAAAACATGAGTAATCCCGAACTGGACTAGAAAACGTTTACCAAAGTTGTCTCACCCTGAGACGCATGCTTTTGAGAAAGAGTAGTGAAACTCACCTTAGTATGCAAGCAAATAAATCCAAACTCCAAAGTAGGGTGTGCTACCGACTCCCTAGTACATGTGTCACTAAGTAAGTATATGTGTAATACCATTACACCATATAACCCGTTTGTCCAAGACGTTTAAATGTTTCAAAAGCGTGTAAGTGACACCTAGTGATTCTACATGCATAAGTAAACCCTACGGACCCGTTGGTGAATATGTTGGTTACCATTAGTTTTACACTTCATATGCATCTCATGTAAGTGCCCATTCAAGTACATATCAAACACATACCACATAGGATTCCAATTAGTCACATAAACACAAAATACACAATCTACGTTTTTAGGACAGATTGTGCATCACCAAAACTAATTTATTTAAAATACTAGATCAGTGAGTTAAACTCCCAAATGTTTACTAAATATTCTTTGGAATTCATTTAACAACCCATATTTTTTTTTGTCTCAAAACCAAACACAAAAATTATTAAAATTCGTTCAACACAGCTATGTTCATAAAACTTTCACAACAGGTCAGTTTAGTAGAAAAATTCCCAAACATTGTGTATTCATCCAAACGGGATGAATCCACTTGGAAAACCCAAATTATTCCAATGTTAATCTTCTGTAAAAATTTCATAACTTAATTCTTTATAAAACTCGAGTTATGACGGTTTAAAGTCGACTCAGTTTGTTAACCCGAAATTCTGATATGACCTATTTTCAAAGAAAATTCCAAAAACGACTCAAACGACATCCAAATCGCTAGATTTTACCCATTATGGAAAGCTAAGGCCAGGTATGATTTAACCATGCAAAGAAAACATCAAAACCATCATGTTAAAGCCACGTAACAGACCCTACAAGTTAACCTAAACATTCTGTCCAGATTTTAATCATACATAAACCTTTATTTAAACAACTCACGTGTGCGTATAATCGATCAACAATCATCAACAATCATTACAAAACATTCCTAAGACCTATTAAGATCAGAATCTATCATAATACATGCAAAAATCATAACCCTAACGATCAAAACATCAACAACTTGCGCAACAAGTAATCTATTATATCACTAATCGCCTATCATCATGTTTAACCCGTTAAATCTTCAAAAACTTCAAGTTTTAATATTTATAAAAAGGTCTCAGACCTGCACAAACTTAGTTATAGTGTTTTTATAACATAATAATAAGATTAAAGCATAGTAGATTAAGGATTATACCACAAGCTCTTCGAAACAACCAACCGAATACTCTTGAAGCTTCCCGATCGATATTCTTGCGCCTTAGCAGGTGGTTTGGGGTTAATATTTCGTAGTTAGGGCAGTAGGGGCGATTAGGGTTTGAGTTTAAGTGATACAAGAGGCTTAGGGTTGCTTAAATAGGTGATTAAGTCGGTTTGGTGGCGACAGACACCCGCGAGCAGGCCGCTCGGTCCCTGTGAGCGGCCGCTCACAGGGCCTTGGCCCGCGTGGGTGGCCCGTTTCGTCACCCAACGTGTTTTCCTTCGACGTTTTCGCTATTTCGGACCGTAATAAGTGTAACCCCATGTGTTAAGACCCCAATCATCCTAATGGTCCACCTTTAACGATTTTTTATTAACGTATTCGGTTTAAGTTCACATAATCATATATGGTTTGCACATAGTTTCACCGAGTATCACAGAAGCATGTAATTGCAATCAATCCAAACCAATTATCTCACAATTATTAAACTTCATTATTCACCAACGTCCGAGGTTCACTAATCATGTATACAGACTGGTAATTCCTCGATTTACCACTTTATGCAGTTATTAACTTATAACTGTGTAACGTGTGTCCTATCTAGCTGACCCTAGTTAAGTATAATGCAAGGAATGTAACTAGAGTTTAGTTAAAGTGAGAACCTGAAATTGCGGGGTATCACAGTGTACATGATTCAACCACCCGGATTTGCAAATTCGGCGTTTCCTAATCACATTTGCAAACTCAAGAAATCTCTCTACGGCCTTAAACAAGCCTCGCGGGCTTGGTACAATGAATTAACCGCCTTCCTCATTAGCTTCGGTTTTAAAAAATGTCTCTATGATGCGTCTCTTTTTGTCTACAACACAAATGGTAACACTTGCTACCTACTCGTCTACGTTGACGACATTGTCCTCACTGGAAACAATAATCCATTTATGGACATCTTTGTTCAAGCCCTAAGCAAAAAAAAATTCGATCAAAGACTTAGGCCCTCTACATCACTTCCTAGGAATCAAAGTCATTCCAACTCCGCATGGTCTATTCCTCTCCCAACACAGGCACATTTAGGACATCTTAACCACTTTCAAAATGGATGGTGCAAAAGAGGTCCTCGCCCCTCTAAGCGTCTCTGAACCACTTATTCCTTCGGATGCCTCTCCACCCGTTGACCTAACTTCTTATCGCAAACTTATTGGCACACTTCAATACCTTGCCTTCACCCGCCCTGATATCTCTTTCGCTGTCAACAAACTCTCCCAATTTATGCACCACCCAAAACAGTCACACTGGCAAGCTCTCAAACGGGTTCTTCGCTATTTGAAAAGAACATTGCACCATGGGTTATTGTTAAATAAACAGTCCTCACTTGATTTAAATGCTTTCTCAGATTCTGATTGGGGAGGCATACATGACGGAGGAAGATCTACTGTAGGTTATATATTATATCTTGGATCCAACATCATCTCCTGGCGTTCATCAAGACAAAAAACGGTCTCATGCTCATCCACTAAAGCAGAATACAAAGCACTAGCAAATGCTGCATCTGAAATCTCATGGGTTAAAAATCTTCTCCAAGAACTCGGTCTCCGCACGGCACGTACACCATCTCTTTTCTATGACAACACCGGTGCCACCTACCTTTGTGCCAACCAGGTGTACCATTCCCGCATGAAACATGTTGCCCTCGACTACCACTTTGTTCGTGAACAAGTCAATGCCGGTCACTTAAAGTTCTTTCACATTAGCTCAAAGGATCAACTAGCTGATGTCATCACCAAACCACTTCCACGATCACCGTTTCTTTCATTTTGCTCCAAGATTAGTGTATCCAATGGATCCTCCATCTTGCGGGGGCGTATTAACACCAATCAATAATCAATAGTCAATAGTCAATAGTCATAGTCATAGTTTATAGTCAAGTCATTGTATTAATGTTGTAACCATTATATAAATATTTAGTCATAGTCAATATTCTTAGTCAATAGTCCTCCTAGAATCAAGTCATTGTATTAATGTTGTAACCATTATATAATCTTCTGTGAATAATGAGAATAACACATTCGATCAAATTCACTCTATTACCTATTACTCTATACGAGGCACCCCTTAAGATTCATGTAAGTAGTAGAATTTTTTTTTTTTTTAAGCAGACACCTTTGCAATTACTTGAAAAGCACCTGTGACCTCGATAAAAAGAAGAAAAATTTTGGTGGAAATGTCAAAGCTTTAACGGAGGAATTTTGTTGCAGAGATGAAAAACATTTATTGCAAAGATTGAAGTTAGAAGGGAGAATATAGACTTGTATTTTATGTTTATTTTCATTCAGTTTTGTATATGATATTGTACTACTTATTCCTATACGAATAACGAAAATATCGTTGTTGTTGTTATTATTATTATTATTATTATTATTATTATTATTATTATTATTATTATTATTTATCTATACATCTAATAAATAAAAGCCATTAGGTACACTTGTCATCACCTCATTGAAACTTCAATCCTCTATTCTCCGTATTGTGCCACTTGTCCCCTACATGTAATTTATAAATTTTTAGTTTTTTTTTTAAATAAAAAATCATTCATTAAAGATATAATTAATTAATATGTTGACTTTTGACCATTCTCATTTATCACATTCTTCTTCTGTACGCTACTTTTGTTGTGTTATTGTCCTTCATCAGCTGCACCAACTTAAAGAGCTTCAGAACATGTCCCTCTCGCTCTCCATCGCTTCCATTTCTAGGGTTTACAAGCTCTCATCAGTTTACGTTTTAGAAGCATCTTCGATTATAAGGTTATAATCTAGATTTTTTCGTTTTTGTTCATCGTATTTCTCTGTGCTCAATCATCGTGCCCTCCAACATAGAAACATCATCGTCATCTTTCTCTATCCATTGGAATGATGCAGGTACATTTCTTTTATTAATAACTAATTAGCCTCTCCTGAACAATCAAACTCTGAATTTTAATAATCCTGTCAGGTGCACCAAATCACCAATTGGAGATGATGAAAATTTGGTGAATGGGGCAATATAAGAAAATTGTTTTTTAATCTAATTTGTATTCTCTTTTTCTCTTAATAGCCATCATATTTTTCTGGAATTCTATGATATTGGATGAACTAACTGGGTTTTCTTTTGGTTGTTTATGGTAGGTGTATGAACAATTTTGTCAAAATCCGCAGATGAATTGGATATCAGTTTCATTTTAATTTGTTTATTCTCTGCACATTATGTATGGTTAATAATTTTTCAGTTTTAGTGTTAATTGATTTCATACATATTGCTCTGTTTTGGAAAGTAATAATCTTTTTGACGATTAATTCATGTAGGTTAAAATCTGTATAGATTTTAAGTTTTGGTGATTGATTGATTTAGGTTTCAATCTTAAAGATTATGAAGTCAAATCTGTTTGATTTCATTTATTGTTGTTCATGCTAACATTTGTGATAAATCTTGGTTATAAAACTATTTACTTGCTCATACTAACATTTGTGATAAATCTTGGTCAAAAATCATTAATTAGCTTAATTAGGTAATTAATTCTGATTATTGTTGTCAAAATTGAATTTAAAAAATTCAAAGTCGTAACCAACTACTTAAAGAAAAATATCATTTCCTTATATAAATACTCAATGATACTCATTTACATATTTTTTTAAATTAATTAGTTTAAATGCCATTAAAACTGTTTCATTTTGCCCATTATATACTATTGTTCTTAATTATACTAAATAAACGTATGTGTACTTATTAATCTATACTCACTTTTCATAAAGATTACTTCAAACCATCTCCACCTGTATATATACTTCGAAGTTCATGCACACATTTTTTCAAGGTATGTATTTTTTTAATATATGTTTATTTGTGTTTAACATTTATGTTAGTTATGTATACATGTATGTAGTATATTTATTTAGTGAAATTCTTTTAACATTTATATATCTGTTTTGATTAGTATGCGATTTGATATGCAAATCGTATGTAGTAAACCCGACAAGACGAAATGCAAATTATAGAATGCTAAACACTATTTGATTTTGTAAACAGTCAGGTATGTAGTTTTTCTTATTATTTTAATCATTGTTTGTATTTTTGTTTAATGCTTCTGTAATTTGCAGAAAGACGGGATTTAAATGTTTAGCTTGGAAAATATATATCAATTTCAAATTTAAAATTAAAATTTGAAATATTTAAATTCGAATTAGACAAAATTTCAAATTTTGAATTTAGTTTATTAATGGTAAAAAATTACACATACTAATTATCCTTTTAATTACATATTTTGAATGACTTAATCTTTAAAAAAATAATTGAATTAAAGTTAATAATGTTAAACATACACATATTTGTTATCTTTAAATTATGATTTCATAATATATTTAAAATATAACAATTAATAATTTGGTTGTAACTTTCTCAAATTAATTACAAGTAAAAATTAAAACTTTAAATACTAGAATTTGAAATTCTAGATTTCTGTTAAACTTTAAAAATATTTGAATACTAAATGTTTTATTTAAATATTTAATCTCAAAATTTTGAATTCAAGATTTATGGTAACATTTAGATTTAGATTTAATTAACACATTTAAAACATTTAATTCAAATTTTTGAATGATTTAGATTTTAGTTAAAATTTGTTACTAATCAAATATTAAATGTTCTATTTAAGTATATAATTTCATATTTCAACATCTATAATATAAATTAATTTTTTTTTAAATTATAAAAATTCTAAATTTTGAATTCTAGATAATAATGGTAACAATTATACTTAATTTTAGCATTTAATTCGAATTTTGAATGATTTGAATATTTTAAAAAATTTCAAACTTTTGAAGTTAAGTTAATAATTGTAACAAACAATCTTACTATTACCTTTAAAATAGAGATATACTAATGGTAACAAATATTAAATGTTTTATTTAAGTATATAATTTCATATTTTAATATCTATAATGGTAACAAATAGACTTAATTATAAGAGACCCCGTATTCTCACATGGCAAACTTTATGTCACATTATCAAGAGTTAAAAGCAGGGCATTGGTGAAATTACTTAGACCATGCGTAGTGGGGGGCTTTATATATAAAGCCCCCCTTTCTGATTGGTCCACGTGGCAGCGGAGTCAGCATGGAGAGATAAAGTGAAAAAGGGGTGTAGTGGTGGGGCTTTATTTATAAAGCCCCTATTAATATTTTATTATATCTTTTATTATATCTTTAAAAAAAAAAACCTGATTGGTCCTCGTCCACGTGGCCTTGAATGGTTGGTTGGTGGATTTGTAGTGCAGCGCCATTAAAATAACGCGGTACCCCGGTTTTTGCCACATAGCGCCCCCCCGTAGTGGTGTGGGGGGCGCCATTTTTCAAATATAGCGCCAAACAACGCCCGAGTACGGGTGGTCTTATACTAGATAGTGATGGGTATATCAAAACCCAATCAAAAAATGTGGTGTATAAGGAAACATTTAGTAATATTTGAATAGCATATGTATTCCTTACTTTTAAATTTTAATAAAAGATTTCTACTATATTTTGTTTATAGGTTATACTTCTCCAAATAATTGTTAGTTATTGAACCGCGTGTCCACGCAGGCAATAGTCTAGTTTTATTAATAAAAGGTGAACCAACTTTTTACGATGATTTCAATACGAGCATCAATGATATAACGATATATAAAACAAACGATGAAACTATACAGAAACCAAACAAATGAACGCAAACTAATATCTAAACCGTATAGTCGAATGCTCTACAATCCTATCAAGGTCAAGAACATATAGGGATTTCTAAGATGTGAATGCAATACACAGGTCATAAGCATTGTCAAGGGTTGCTGTAGATTAAAATTTCTTAAGCATTTACCCAGTGGCGAAGGAGCGAGGGCCAGGGGATGCCCTGCCACCCTATTTTTTGGCTCAGTGATGGAAGTTTGCGATTTTTGTAGGTAATTTTTATATGGATTGAATCCGTCCCCCATTGATTTGATCTTCCGGCCCCTACCAATACAAAAAAATTGAGCTCAACCCCCGCCGATTTGATTTTCAGCCACTGCTTTTACCCTTAATGTTTCTTACTTATTTTATTGTAATATTTTGATTCGTATAATTATTTAGTTTACCACTCTCATTTATTTAATATTACTATACCACTAGGTTATGGGAAATCGTAATCATCTTACAGACTCATATAAATAAATGTCTACAAAAGCTTAAGATTAATAAAAATTATAATCAGTAGGTTCTTCAATTACATTGCTGAACAAAAATCAATTTTAACACTTTGTTATGATGTTAATCTAGTTTAACAAGATACTTATATTAATTTTGGGCCATCTACTGAAAACAATTTACTGGTTTTCGGCCTTTTTGGTGTGTGCGGCCCAAGACTATATCAGGCGTTAGACGATACAGGGGTGAGGGGACTATAGGCTATGGGTGGGGAAGGGCACTCAAACCCATCCACTTTCATATTGATGTATGCTTACGATTAAGGCATTGAGCTCAACATTGGTAATTTATGGGTGTATATCGTGTTGAGTGCATAGATCGAATTGGTGAACTCAAACACGGTCAATATATTTATTGTAAGAATTAGTTTTTATTTTTTTTTTTATCGGCGAACAACTGTGTGGCAACCACCCTTGCGGGGCGCCGTGCCCAAGAATCGACTACTCGATCTCCAGCAGCCCCCGCTTTCTCCCGATGCGCGGAAACCCGAGCCCCACCCGCCCGAAGGCACGACAGTGTTATAGAACTCGATAAAACCTAGCCGTCCGTCAGATTCGAACCGGCGCCACCCGTATTCGATCTTCACCGGATACCAAACCATAAATGATGGAAGTGGAGATTTAACCTTTGATCACATAGATGAAACAAAAGCCACTCCACCACTCCACCACTATGGATGGATATTGTAAGAATTAGTTACATACTACATGTGGTTTACCCATTTTGCTATTTTCATACATATTTATTGAAAATTACACCATTGATATCAACATCTACAAAATAGTTTCACCATTACTGCACCATAGGTACTAACCGTGCAATTAATTCTACAACCCCAGGTATTAATACAAAAACAATTTGGAAAAGTTGGTACCAATCGTGTAATTTTCTATAAACATGTATGAAAATAATAAAATAGTAAACTACATATACTAACCGTGTAATTAATTCTTATTTGTCAAAGACATTAATCCTAACCCGCATACACTAAAATTGTGTCGACCTGTTGAGTTTTCATACACTTAAAATTGTGTCCTTATCACTTATTTCTAATTAACGTGCTTTGGTTTTTATATTTAGCTCGAGATTAAACATACCGGATACAAACAATCAAAGAGTGGGTACTTAGGAGTAGAGGTGCACAAATCGGGTTTTTTTAATACCTGGTTCCAGGTATGGAACTGGTTCCGGGTACGGTCGGGTATTACTTCGACCGGGTATTGAAAGAACCGGTTCCAGTTCCGGTTCCGGTTTCTAGCATAAACAACCATACCCGGTATACCGGTTTTGGATTTTCAATACCCGGTTGCGGTTTTTTCAATACCCGGTTCCGGGTATGGAACCGGTTTCGGGTATATCGGGTATTGAAAAAACCCGGGTACACTGGGTATTTAAAAAACCCGGGTATATCAGGTATTAAATTCTTTTTATACAATCATGTCGAAGGGTAGTGCGATTTAGATGATTATAAAGCGGTTATAGATTTCTTTGAGTATACTTTTTGAGTATTCGGAAAACCCGGTTTCGGTTTTTTAATACCCGGTTCTGCCTCAACATTAAAATGCCAAATAGTCCCGTCGCTTGACACATACTTTTTGAGTATTCAAAAAACCCGGTTTAGGGTATTCGGAAAACCCGGTGCCGGGTATTCGAAAAACCCGGTTCTAGGTACAACCTGGTTCCGGGTATAAATCGGGTCCGGTTTTTTACATAGAAATGTATACCCTATGCATACCCGGCGGGTAGGGTCGGGTACGGTTCCGGGTATACCCGGTTCCCGTTTTTTTAATAACCGGTTCCGGGTTTTTTTTTCGGTTTCAATTCCGGTTCCGGTTTTTTTTGTGCACCTCTGCTTAGGAGAATGGGTGTATTGGATAAAGTTGGTAGTAAGAAGTTCAAAAAGTGAAAATCCTAAAACAAAGTATCAAGCTCTAAAGCTTTAAATATTAACAACTTTAAATGACTTTTCTAAAATCTAAATACACTTTTTTTAGACTCTGAAACTTTAACATGTTAAAAGGTTAACCAGTCTATAAAATTTGTCATATTCAAACTAAACAGTTTATTAATCAGGTTATGTACAGCTTAACCATATAATAAACAATTTATATTAGTTTGAAAATATATTAGAATGGAAGGAGAAATCTTAAAATTGGGAAAGTGACGATTGGAGCCTTGTCAATTTTGAAAAGATTCAGCTGGTTTTAAACTGATTATTAAATTTCTAGAAATTATAGTAATCAGAGAATGTTAGTAAGTTTAAATTAGCATATTTTAACGACTAATGTTGCTTCTTTATACCAATTCTAAATTATACACACTTAGGAATGAACCTCAAAGCTATTCTCTAACAGACATCTACGTCTATCTAGTGTTCTAACTCCAGAGCTCTTAAATTTAGTTTAATTATTTACCTTAAACAAAACATGAGCATCGCTGTTTTAATTTGAACTAGTATTTTTAACCAGCCCCCGCGCTGCGGGGGCTTCAATCCAAGTTTGACATCGATTACGTACAAATGCTGATCAATTATGCAATCATGCTACATTGTATCATAAAAGTTATAATTGAAAAACAAAAGTTAATAAAAATTAATTATATTTATATAACATTAAATTAGAAAAAGAACACCATACAAACTCTAGATAGTGACATCGAGGTAGTCTTATTTTGCAAACGGCAAACCCAAAATCAACACAACTGTTACAAGTGAAATTAATTAACGGATCAAGAAACCTGAAAATTGAATACTTGATCAACGCTTGCATAGCATCATACTTGTCTATCATTTTAGCTTGATTATCACCGGCATGCTTCATCAAACACTTTACTTCTCTCTAATTCTCTATAACCACCATCGAACGTCGATGGCAGTAGCTCGTCAGAAAATTGAAGCATCGTCATCTCTTCAGCCATTACTACTTTCTGTCATATAAAAAAAAGAACGAAAGCGCAACTCGAAAGTTACCATAACCACAACCACAACAATTAACATTACTCTTATAGAGATAAACTAAAAGCAACTAACAAAAGTATAGCTCGTAACCCGGTGACAACAACCAAAACTTTAACAATGCATTATAACAAATTACCTGAATAAATTCAGAAAGTTAACATTACAGTTTCTCCTCTATCCACTGCTACTGTTCCGTTGCTCGCGCGCACCATTATTCTAGAAAGTATCAATATTTTTTGAAAAATTAAGAAAAGGAAAGGATTACTTGAGTTAAAAATCTTAAAAAATAAGGAAAATTAACATTCGAGCTAACAGGCAAAGCAACTGTGATTGAAAATTATAAACTGTGTATATCATAATCTATTCGGGGTATGTTTAGCTGCATATGTATGAGCACATTTGCCTACATTTTTACGGCGAACGCATATCTAATCAAGTTTTACTGTTTTTTTTAATCATTTATATTTTGTGGTAGTTAACAGCTTACAAGTGAAATTTGGTCGGGACAAATAATCTAAATTACAAGGAAGCTAACCTGGAAATGGGCTATTGTTAATTTTTCACATCCATACGTTTGTATTTCCTTGCAAGATGAAACCCAACTCAGTTCTTGGTTGAAATGAACGGATTAGTCATACCAAACAAACAAATCAGTCGACAAAACAAAGACAGAATGGGAGGAAAAGTTGAAAGCTGTGGGGAGAATTACCTCTGTAGAGCCATTTGATTTGTAGAAAAGATACATGCTATGAAATCTGGTGGAATGTAGTTCATATGATGTATAGAATGTTGATTATATTTCATAAGAACATAAAGGAATAAACATAAGATATGATCATGTGTACCTGATATGCTTAACCGTTCAGGAACTTCATTAATGGAAGACACCATCATCTTGATTGGGTTCCCTTTAGGGTATGCATTTCTGATGGTTTATGTGTTCTTAAGTTATGAACACATTGAGAGAGAGGGAGATAGGGGATGGCTAATGGTGTTATGTTGTTATGATTGTGAGTCAACCCTAATCTCATAATAATCTCTCTATTTATACATACCCAGGGGACACCCTAATAAGGCCCATCTAATGATAGTCCGCCCATCAAAGACATATCTGTTATTGGGCTTAGGATAATATTAATAATTGATCAATATAATATAAATGATAATGATGGCCACAAATAAATATAATAAACATAATTTATATTTATTCTAACATTCTCCCACTTGGCCGAGTAATCATTTATTATGAGTATTACATTAGTCTGCAGATTAATACTCATTTTAGTTATAAACCCAAAATGTAGCAGAGAAATACAGCCGTTAAGTCTTTATTCGACTTAGGACCCCATTAATCATACTACACCCAAATTTAAAACTTAACATTAAGATCAATTAACGTTATGCCCTTAGTTGTTGATTTGTTATATTATTGTCTTTATGCCATTATGCTAGCTTAGCATACTAATAGACAAACAAATCATAATGAGGAAAAATTAATCATTATTCATTAGTCATAAGTCATTCATAGTACGATATGCAATTGTACATGGTCATCAGTAATACCCTTTTCTCTTAGTTGGCCCTTAGTGAGACTTATGGGTGATAGACCTTTAGTTATTTGGATCCATAAGCATATCATGAATGCATTCGATACAAAATTCGGATTTCCTCTATTTGTTCTTAATCATAAACGAACAATAATTTCGTATCGAACTCTAATGCAGCTCCTCTCAAACTGTTACTGTTCGAGAAATTAGGGCAGCTGACTTTATCACAGTAAGTATTCAACTTAGTATTTATATGGAGTTAATAAGTTATGAGTCATCTGATAAATTTACCAACAACATTTAATGACCATTCTGTTGTGATCAGCAACACATTATGTCATGATAACTTAGGTTGTTATTACAGTTCCTTATGACTCCTCCAAAAGATAGTTATGTCTGCTAACGTTATGATATACCCCGAAATTGACACTTGATTTCCTTTGAATATATAGAGTAAGAGTAGTCAATCACTTTAGGTTCTCACTTCTTCTTTAGATTATAGTCTCTTGTTTCCTAATGATATTGTAATGTTCCATTGGATGCTTTTCATCAATCTAGACAAGTCTAGTGTCAAGCAATACGAACAATATCATAAACAAACATAGACTTAAATTTACATCAGTCTTCTAATTAATGAAGCATAAGGTGATAATCTCAAATTATCCTCTAAAAGAGAGCAATGTTGTATGTTACATATTTAAGGACCCGCTTAGAGTAAAACTTATGGGATGAAACTAATATCCCGTTGGTCTATCTCGGTATATTTTGATTCCTATCACGTAAGAGGAATCCCTGATATTCATCATGTCAAAATTATGCATGAACAATGCTTTGACTTAGGTAACATATACTTGTCAAGAGAAACGTCATCTATATTGTGACACCCGGCATGTTCGGCTTAAACATATTAGTAACATCTAAGTCTACCTTAGCGAGAAACGTTTATAAACAAACTTAACTGGGTTAGTTGAGTCGGGTCAAGTTAGGATTGTCCAGGGTACAATGATCTGGAGGATCATTGGGAGTCGTTTTGGTAATACACTAGTACCGGGTTCCGTTGTTGGTGACGTTACATGAACTAACTAAGTATATGTGTAGATTATGGGTTGTGTGGTGGATTATATACTTAGATGTGTTTAAATGATGTGTAAATGATTATCTGTGCCTAAATGTGTTAAATATAGACTAAGGATGCATGCTTATGTGTTAGGATGTGTTAGAATGCGTTAAACACGACAAACTGGAAAACTAGTTTAAAAGAAGTCTTGGTTCGACCACTTCGAGTGGTCGAAGGAGAATAAAAATGTCTGGTTCGACCCATGCAAGTGGGCGAACCAGGGAAGTGGAAATTGGGAAATTCCCTTCGACCAAACAGGGCTCATTCGACCCTGTGAAAGGGGCGAAGGAGCCTACATTCGACCAATAAGTTGGTGCGAAGGAAGACTAGTATAAATACCAACCTTTGTCATTTCTCATCATTTCACAAACCCTAACCGTCCCAAAACGCTCTCAAACGATCTTAAACACTAAGGAAGGAGTTTTTGCTCTTCTTTTTCATAATCTAACCTATCTACAACATCTAAACAAGAATCCAAGGTGTGTTCATAATCCTAAACCTTTTTAAAAGCATTTTAATTCGTTTTCATCTAACCCTAATTGTCCAGATCTGTTCTAAGGGTGTTTTTATGATTAAAAACCTTTTAAACATCTTTCTAAATCAAAACATGATCATTTAACATAGGTTTTCATAATGAATAACATGTGTTAGTTGTGTGTTATGTGGTGTTATGTGTTTTTCACTGATTTGCTGCTATATCTATGATAGAAACATGATATAGGATTGTTGTTAATGATTGGATTATGGTTGTCTAGGGTTAGGATTGGGTATATTGATATTTGGGAGTTTTATGGGATTAATACTTGATGCATGAATATTTATGATCAATAGAATGAATAAGAAAGATCGGATAATCGACAAACTGAGTATTTTAAGCTGAACATGAATCGATTTCAAAAGTTTCCAAATTGGGTAAATAATCCATGCATGAAAGTGATGTTTCCATAATCTTTACCCTTTTGGGAAAGGGCTGAAACGAACGTATTATCGGGGAAAATCGATGGGGTTTTGTAGGGATAAGTTATTCATGCTTGACTGCTGTGTTTGATGATGTTTCGGGTCGTTTTGAATGTGTTTGAAGCGTTTTTAGGAAAAATCATACAACAGGGGCGAACCTGGCCTCCTTCGACCAGTCGATGGTGCGAAGGAGGGATCCAGGGTCGAACCTGGCTTTTTATTGGACGAATGTGATGAAACGGGCGAAGGAAGCATCAAACGGTCGAACGAGATGTAAAAGGGTGCGAAGGAGATAAAAAGGTGCGAAGGAGACTTAAAACTGACTGGTTCGACCGTTCTGATGCAGAAATGAGAATTTTGATACAAACTAAGTGTTTTATGCTTGAACCTTGTGTGTAATCTATGTGTGCTTGATTAGTTAGGGTAATGGGTCACCAACGGGATGTCGGGTCGGTCTAGTATGTCGGTTAAACATTTAAACACGTTTTAAAACATACTTGGTTACGATCTGGACAATCAGGGACTAGATAACCTTATGGTTATTAGTCGGAACACTTATGTGAACATTTTGATAGATCTCCGGTAGAGGGATTATCAAGGGCTAAACATCTTTACTTATATTTGAAGAACGCAACTTAAGGTGAGTTCACGGCCCCACTTTTACTGCTTTAACTTTTGGGGGAGAAAACATGCGCTAAACGGTTTTGGTAACATATGTCATACTATGGTTTTAACTTTATATTGCTATACGATCTTTTGGAAAGTCCTGGGGGAAACCATGAATGTGCGGGTTTGCACAACGGGGAAATGTGGATAGATCTATTGGGCGTGACCTGCCCCACTCGTCGGCTTGGAGGGCCGGGCGGGTGCATATTGTCTCGAACAGGTACATTGGTATCATGCTGAACATACGGGCTGCTTAAACATGCTGAACATTGCTAAACGTGTCTAGTAATGGTTTCCAATCGTAGTAGTAATGAAACATACGCCTATCTAGCGTACTTGGTAACATTGATATAGTATGGACATGGTAACACTTTGGTAACATTTTTGAACAAACCTGTGAACTCACCAGCATTATATGTTGACATCTTTTGGCATGTTTTTCTCAGGTCGCTAAGGTAGCAATGAACGGAACTAGGCGCACAGGTCTGCATTGGCGTCTAGATTTTAGTGCACGTTTTGTAATAAGTGTCTTGGATACTTGGGAACACTGTTTTGTAGAGATTAAATTCTTTAAATGCTTCCGCTTATGAAATTATGTTTTTGGGTTTACGTACTTCATATAGTGTCGTTTATTGTGATCGTTGACTTGGATCCTGGTTTGTCATACGCCTAGCGGTAAAACCCCGCAAGTGGTAATTTGAGGGTGTGACATATATAAGGACAAGTTTTCATTAGTTGCTCCCACTCATCTTGAGGTAGGTTGTTTAATCCACTTAGTTCTTGATGAAGAGAATTTCATTATAATTCCAACACATTTTATGTTTGCATCAACCCATATGTGGATCTTATTGACTTACAGACTAAGTGTTCTTACCCTTCAGTTTAGAACTTTCAGGTTGCTTAATGAACATGTAGGTCATCGTTATGGAAAGTTGTCTTAATGTCCATCTAACGTGGCTCTTAGTTATTATGAGCTACTAGGACGATAATGATCCTCAAAGAAATCTTTTGTAATGCAGATAAGAAGATTCTTTGATAATCTAATACCTTCTTGAGTATAATCTTTTACAATCAATCTTATCTTACAACGTTCCCATTCGGATTTGGTTTAATTATGAATACCTTTAGGTTATTCAACCAAATCCCAAACATTATTCTAAATTACGGAATGAGTTATGCTAATAGTAGCTTTATTCCATTTAGAAGATTGATTGATACTACTGATTTAATTAGAAGAGGTATGATCAGTAAACTTTCCAAACATCCATTTTGTGTTAGTCAGGCAGGTTACATAATCATCAAATTTAATGGGCTTTTAGACCCAGATGACCTCCTGAGTTGAACATTGGGTTTCTTATGATACAAACTTAACTTTAGTTAGGTGTTTTTATTTTCAGGTACATAAGGAGCAACATTAGTTTCTAAGTGTGTAAGAGTTGGTGTAGTAAGGTGTACAAGAGGAATAATCGAAGTTAAATTCGAAGTTAAACTTAATGAGTCTCGAATTTTAATGAGTCTCTCCCCCGTATCTTGTACTTCCGAAAAGTCATAATAAGGACTTTTACTGCTCCCACTTACCTTAGAGATCTTAATGAATCCAACATGCTAAAGATCTAACATTTGGAAGATCCATAGATTTTAATAGAGAAAACAACCTAATGATGTTTATTGTCGTTTCTCTTGATGAGGATTACTTTAGTAAGAAATCTAAGTTCGCCCATATTTAAGCATCCACAAAACTTTGTTAGGAGTACGTTAAGTGCTAAGGAGACAAGTTGTGATAGAGCGTTGTCCAGTGCAAGAGGTGTAATTTGAGGATAGATCAAATTGTCGTTCCCCCCACCTCTGTAACTTTTGCAAGTCATAAGTAGGACATCTAATGCTCCCACTAATCTTTTAGGTCTCTTAGTACATCCACATAATAAGTTTTAACGATGCGTGTGAACGAGAATATTTCATATATTTTTAAACTTGATTTCCCTTATCGTCCAAATTTCATAAGAGATTTTAAGGACATACTTAGAGGGAATATTATTAAATATATATGAATTGATTTCTTTAATACTTTGGTCTGTAGGAAACGAAATAGATACAGTTAAATATTTATCTAAGCTCCACTAATTTCAATTAATTATGACTTATGATGGAAACCCATTTATTCCTTTCGCCATTTAATGTTTAGGGCGTTTAACACATACTTTAAAATCACTGAGAATGAGATTTGATAGCCAAACATCCTTTAGTAACCTGGTCATGATTTCTCATGAAATTTTGGTCTTAGTGGATGAATTGCATGAGTCTCATTTTCTTTTGTTAAATTCTCATTTTTATGATAACAAAAGTTGTGAAAACGTTATTGGATCATGTAGTTTTATTTCATAAGGTTTCTAATCAGATAATGACAACAAACAATATAAGAGTTTAACTTAATAGTGGCTTTGGTTTGGTCATTAAAACCTTGTAACTATAAAAAGTTGTAGCTTTTAGTATTGATACTAAATTCTGAGTAATCTCAAGAATATCGTAAGGTATCATAAAGCTTCAACACTAGGATCAGTTATTAATGGTTAATAGACCCTTAATTTAGCCACCAACTCTCATCTTAAGTATTTGTTGAATTATAGTAAGGAAACGTATAAAACTAGACCCAACCATCATGTGTTAATTGGAATTCATTAGCATTCGTGGAGTTAAATATCCTTAATTAGGCACTACATATCTTAGCAAGCCATTCTCCTTTCTTATGGGTAATCTTTTTTTGCTTATGCCTATGCTTAATGGCACATTTTTGCTTAGTAAGACTTTCCCTTTGGAGAAACTTATAGATGAAAGTAGTACTTGTATCTTATTTCCAGACCTTATAATTATCCTCTCGATGGTAATTATCCTTCCTCTTTTAGGTTTAATGGTAGTAAGGTGAATAACATCAACTTTTCTAGTTTAATGCGTTCCTTTTCCTGTACGTAATTCGCTATCAACACACTCGTTTTACTTTGATATTTCTGAGTGTTATTAGTTGATTGATAATGCATCTAATCGTACTGATGGAAAAGTTATTATGCACTAGAAATTTATTGATTTTCATGTCCCTTGGCTTTATGGGTCATGTTAATCAATGTTAAGATGTATTCACAGATCCCATTTAACCATAGAGTTAGACTTATTTATTTCATGCTTCTTAGGAATTTCAGAATCTTTAATAGCTCACCTGATAGGAATCAGTAAAAGGAGTTCTTAATTACCATAAGAGACATTTTTATTCCACTCATTATGCTCATATGTTATTCTGTAATATATTATCAGATAGAGCGTAGGAATGTCATGTCATAAGAGATAACTTGATAAGAACAAAATTTAAGTAAACTCTTCTTAGTTTTGATAATTAGAGTGGATTACTTAGTTGAGATAGTAATTTGTAGAAGAATGTGAGATTAGTTTCGAGTTATGGGGATTGAAGTAAGGCAGACTTAGATTATGATCATTATATTAATGAAGGATCATTAATTGTGAGGATCAATTTTGTCATGAAGACGTGATAATATAATAACACCAACATAAGATACTTAAATAACATGCTCTAGCTTTGGCTATACGCTATTTATTTAAGTATTAAGTTGCTAACAGTGAATGTAACACATCACCTTTGGGCAGAAGTGAGACACTCAAAGTTCTAATGCAATACGCTCAGTTCACCAACATAATCTGTTACACATCACCTTTGGGCAGAAGTGAAACCTTATGGCACTTATGTGAACGAGCTACAATGCTTAACGAGATCTTTATAACGAACTAATGTGACACATCACCTTTGGACAGAAGTGACACCTCAAAATGTTATTGCAAGTTAAGCAAGGTTTTATAATGTTTTGAATAAACTTGATACATTAGGTTTTATCAAAACTGTAAATTTTATTAGAGATCCCGAAAAAATAATGGGTTCTCAGTAATCGTATGAGTTCCCGAACAAAGAAGAGTTCTCGAATTAGCTTTATGAGTTCTCGAAATAATGGGTTCTCAAAGAATTGAGTTGTCAAATAGCATAAGGGGTTCTCGGAAAAATAATGAGTTCCCGGAAAACTTATGAGATCTCAAATAACATAAGGGGTTCTCGAAATTATGAGTTCTCGAAGACTTAATGAGTTCTCGAAAGTGATGAGTTCCCAGAAAACTTATGAGATCTCGAATAAATTGTGAGTACTCGAATAACTTATGTTTTCGGATAACTTTAACAGTTCTCGGATTCTTTAATAGTTCTCGAAAAAATATTGGTTCTCGAATACATGATAGTTCTCGATAAATAAGATGGGTTCTTGAAAACATTATGGGTTCTCGAAGATGAAGACCTTGACCGAGAACTCCTTTCCGTGAACCTGATCGAAAGCTTTAAAACCGAGAACTTATACACCGAAGACCATTATCAAAAACTTAACAATAATCCGAGAACTAAATTCGTTACCTTTAAAACCGAAAACTTATTATTCAAGAACTAATACTAAATAAATATGGTTCGAAATTTTAGGGATTATACATAATATCAGTTTCCTATTTTCAAGAATTTTAATTATCTCCAAAATTTTCTAAGATTTCGAAATCACTTTATCGATTAAGTTGATTTCGAAAATAATAGGAGATAAAACTAAGATCCTAAATTTCAGGAAACATGATCTAATCCGTTTTCAAACCAAATTATACTAAATTTTTCGGTTTTCTTATGCGTTCGTAAAGAACATCAACCCGAAAAAAAAAACATAAACAATATACTTTTTATCTCGAATCCATAGTTATCTCCGATTAAATTTATGGAGTGAATTCAATTAAAATTAAAAAAAAATCAATTAGTTTATTGTTATGATGCGGACGAACGACTAGGATGCCGCAAACACAATTACTTATGATTATGTTAGATTCTTTGAGTTTAATAATGATTAAAAAATAAAATATAACAAATCATCATGTCCATCATCGTGAGACTTAATTAATTTTAATATTAAATTATAATGAATTACTAAGACCCCTTCAGTGATTTAAGAAGGCAACACATTAGATGTTATTCACTGATATACAATTCCTTTTATGAATCATATTGCAATTTGCGATTTTTTTTTTCCGAAGAAATCGATTCATAAAAAAGGATTGATTAACATGATTGAAACGATATAATCAACATCGCTCTGATACCACATGTTGATTATATTTCATAAGAACATAAAGGAATAAACATAAGATATGATCATGTGTACCTGATATGCTTAACCGTTCAGGAACTTCAGTAATGGAAGACACCATCATCTTGATTGGGTTCCCTTTAGGGTATGCAGTTCTGATGGTTTATGTGTTCTTAAGTTATGAGCACATTGAGAGAGAGGGAGATAGGGGATGGCTAATGGTGTTATGTTGTTATGATTGTGAGTCAACCCTAATCTCATAATAATCTCTCTATAACTATTTATACATACCCAGGGGACACCCTAATAAGGCCCATCTAATGATAGTCCGCCCATCAAAGACATATCTGTTATTGGGCTTAGGATAATATTAATAATTGATCAATATAATATAAATGATAATGATGGCCACAAATAAATATAATAAACATAATTTATATTTATTCTAACATAGAAGGGTATAAAAACTCAATTCAATCAAATATTCCTTACATTATATAGTATTGTTATTCATTAGTTACTTTGCAAATGCAAGTGTGCATCCACCTCATCTAGCATCTATTAAAATACATTTCAATGAATATAACTTGATAATTGCTTTTCTTGTGTTATAAGTGATTCTATTGAAAAAACTAAACAGAATGCTAATAATGTTTCATGATATAACAGCAAAACTCAACAATAATCAATGATTTCAATTTTTGAACACAATACAGCAATCAATTAGGAGTAACAAAAATACCAACCCAAGTAAGAGACTGAATACAAACAGAACAAACCTTGTGCGTAATCAATGCTTTCATGGTGTAGGTGAGAACTTCCCGCACGGCGAACTTGAGAGGCGTCACGACGTCAGCTACGGGACATTAGCGGCAGGTTTCGTATCATAGTAATCCATCTACCATTCAGTAGTAATCATTTAAAAAAAATTAATCCTAAATGAACAACAAAATAAATCAAACAAATCAACTTAAATACCAAATAAATTATCATGACTAAGACTGCGGATCAGTCCGATTGATCTCTTATGCACACAAATGGCATTAATTTCCCCTATTCACTACTCATGATTCCTCTGAAAACGCACTTTAGCAGCCAAGAACCAGCACAAATCAACATTATTCTCATTCTCATTGATCTCAACGTTATTCTCCTCACTGTTCATATGCGCAAAAATTCACACACAAGACAATAGTTCCATAAATACAACACAATAAACCCTACATTACACACCAAACAATTAAAATAAAATAGCAATTCACATCATCACGGTAGCACACAGTAAACTAATAAATACACAACAAAATCAAGAAACACGCAATTAAAATATCGCATGTACGCTACACGTAAATACGGTTTAGAAATTGAATCAGTAACAGGAAACTTACAGTGGCTGTCCAGGTTAAATTATGTGTTGTTAAGCAACTCTCTAAAACAATCAGCAGCACCACCACCTCTGAGACAATGACAAACTCGCACAACCACCTAACGGCAAGCCGCAACACCACCGAGAATAAGATGGCAAGCCAATAAGGCTAAACGCTTCCACGTTCAGATCCGGCAAGCAGATGTGGTGTTGTGGTCTTTGGTGGAATATTGGGTGTTAGTTTCAGAGAGTTCCCCACCATCGTGGTTCTCCGCCACCGCTTCCAACATCCAACAACCAGTTCCAGCATCTTGATGGAAACCAAGGTTCTTCCCTCCGCCGCTTAAAGTCCTTCAAAAACACCGATCTGGGTTAAAAGAGAGACATGCAAAAGAACAGAAGCTAGCAAGAGACTCACCAGAAAATAAGTAGGGAACTAACCTCTACAGCCGTTGTTCTCATCTCCCTAGAATAGCTTTCGGTCCACGCATCCATCTCTATTGCTATTAACCATCGAAATAGAAGGAACGGTCGGAGACCATATTTGGTTGCCGGTACTCTCTCCTTTTCTAACCGGTCTGATACGAAGGACAAGAAAGTGGGTTGCCGGTTTCCTCCGCTACCGCTCCTCTCTATTCCCCAAATCTGCTCTCATAGAACAAACAGGCGAGAGAATGGTGGGGTTGTATGAAATAGTAGGGTTTTAAAACCCTCTCACCAAACTGGTCATCCGAAACATCACCAGCCTCTATCGTCGATTTGGGTTCGAAAATAAAGCAAATGTTAGGGTTTGAAAATAGAGCAAAGATGTTTAGGTTTGATGCTGATGAGGATAATAAATGAAATCTGAGAAGGAGCCACGTATGTGAAACAAAGAAGCGTGAAAACGACACGTGTAATCAATGGATAATAAGTGAAATCTGAGACGCAGCCACGTACATGAAAACAGAAGCAACACGTGTAAATAGAAGACCAATGAAAAATAACAAAAAATGGAATAATGCAAATAACAAAACGGGTTTTAAGCCTCGAACCCGGGCACCTTGTTAAACACAACAACAACCTTACCAATTGAACCAGCAAACCTTTGGCTATGTTATTCGTATACTACAATATATATACTCTTAAAACAGCTAAAGCTGAATTAAAAAAAACAAAACCAACCAGCCTCTGCCACGTGGTAGAGGCACTATTCATGGCCATTCAATTATAAATATATAGGATAATATTCAATTATAAATATATAGGATAATGACTTTAATTAAGAAAATAATTTTGTGAACTTGAAAAATATAGGTATTCCTTGGTCCGTGGGCCACCAAACGTCCAAACTCATAAATTGATTAATTCACGTGGCTTAGCGTACCTAGAGAAGCGACCCGGACGCCTAACCTGAGGGGTGCAACGGTGTAGCCGAATCAAATATGAATTCACAAAGTAAACACGAGGGACACCCCACCCTTTTACGTTAAGGCTATGGGGTGTGGAGACATGAAAAATGTCATGTCTTCATGTCACCTAGGATGCCACATAGGCAAGGTGATGTCTCAACTCTCAATATGCTTGAGACATGAGTGGGGTGTGGAGACATGAGAAACCCATGTCTCAAACATTTATTATTATTATTTTTTTATGAATATTAATTTTAACTAGTTTTATAAAACTAACAAATAAACAAAATAAAATTCAAATAAATAGTAGATTTAAAATAAAAATTACAAACCATCCTAAAAATTAAAAAAAAATTACAAATCATCCTAAAAATTAAAAAAAAAATAACAAACCATCCTAAAATTAAGTAGCAAAATACTAATCGTCGATTCCGTCGTTCCATATATATTCGATCAAGTCGGCTTGTAGATGATGATGGATGTGCTCGTTACGTAACGCGAAATCGTTTAACTCTTGTTGCGCTTCGTCATCCGGAATAGTATTCTCCTCCACGGCATTTTCATCGAACTCACAAATAGCTCGGCCTTCGTCTTCGATGATCATGTTATGCAACAAGATACATACAATAACGAAGTTTTTTTGGTGTGAAAGCACGTGCCGGGTTTGCGATGATGTGCCATTTCGCTTGTAGAACCCCATAAGTTCGTTCGATATCCTTTCGCGCCGCTTCTTGAAACTTTGCAAATTTCTTTCTTTTTTCGTCGTGAGGGTGCTTAATACTTTTTACAAGTGTAGAATAGGTTGGGTATATTAGATCCGCAAGATAATACTCGTGCTTGTACTCCATCCCCGAAACTGTGAATTTTGAATCCGGACCGGTTCCCTTTCTAACATCGTCAAACACCAATTATTGGTTAAGAACATTAAGGTCGTTATTGGAACCGGGAACACCAAAAAAGGCATGCTGTAACATCGCGTGATTTTTAATATTCTTGTATTTTAAAATTCTATATTTAACAAATTTCAAGTTCGCCTTTATTCGCTTCTTGTATGTTACTCCTACCAATTCGTGACGAGGCGTCATTATAATTTATCCTAATCAATTTAGACTTTATAACAAGAAACTTATTTAGTTAAGATCTTAATATATATTTATTATTAATAAAACATATATATATAATAATAATAATAACACAAAAAAAAATAACATGAAAAGTCATGTAACAAATTAAATTGCCGTCCATTTTATGTTAGTCATTTATTTTTATTTTTTTTCTTTTTCTTTAAGATATAATTACCACTTAATTAACTTCTAACCACCCTAATTAATTCATTAAATACCCAACCCCTTTACCCCAACTATAAATACATCACTCCTACCCATTCTAACACTTGCTCATTTCTAAATCCTCTCTAATCTCTCAAGAATTCTCTCAAGAATAAGTGAGTTTCTCACTTCACCTTCAACCTCTCTTCTACTTTCTTCACTCTCCTCTTCTTCAAACCCTTTGAGGAAACCTCTAGGACCTCTCTCCTATTTGCCATGGCAAATAAACATGAGTAGGGCATCAATTTGAGGCCTCAAATGTGGTCATCTTCTATTATCTTTTATGCACTAAGTTGTTAATAATACCAACCAAGTTCACCAACAACTCAATGATGGAGGGACTTGTGTTATGGTTCATGGTTGACAAAAGGAAGGCCAAGGCTCATCCAAACTAAGTCACCATACCCTACTTTCTAAGTTATATTATATAAATACTAAATTATATAAACTCTACTAATTAAATAACTCAGAAAGGTTTGTGGATACATCCCTACCTTACCAATGCTTGACTCTCATAACCATCCGAATCACCTCTATGGTGGTTTGTGTTTTGGTTCGCCTAAAAGGCTTGCTTGACTCTTATGACCATCCGAATCACCTTCATGGTGGTTTGTGTTTTGGTTTGCCTAAAAGGCTTGCATGACTCTCGTGAATCTATAATCTAAACTCGAACCTAAGACTCTTTATTTTATTTTTTTTTTCTCATTCTAGTTAACCAAGGCTAAGGAACTAATCCCCCAAGACTCATTCTTTTGGTACCTTGCTAAAACGCACCCAAAGGTGAGTTCATACTTGTCCCCCTTTTATTCTTTATTCTTTGGGGCTCAACATGTATCACTATCAAAACTTAAACGATTTCATACTCTTAAACTATTATGCTCAATCTAAATGCTATTATGCTATGCCATGCTAGAATTCAAAGTCTTACATACAAATGTACGATTAGTTAACAACCCACCTTACATGTATAGCGCTATAGGTTGACACGCCGCCCCCTTTATGGGTCATGATAAGATGAAGTCTTTTGTGTTATCGAGTGTTGTTGC